>BMAO01035006.1:0-448603 GCA_019973975.1 Trichonephila clavata
TGTACCTATGGATTCTTAAACGCGTAACATACCACTAGACAAAAGTGATCAGTCCTGTCCGGAAGCTGTTACTGGCTTATTCAGATATCCCTGCAGTCTTGATATATCCTGAGACTAATATAATTACTAGAGCGACTTAATGTTTAGTGATGTAATAGCTTATATTTAATTGTAGAAGTAAGTATTATTCAATTAAAAATATTTAACAATAGATAAAGCTCTATCCATCCTAACAAAAATGCAGATTATTCAAGTCGGTTGAATTACGCTTACAGGGGAAATTTTTCGAGAGCGCATGTTTTCGAAACAATTATGAGTCCAGATCTTGACAATTTTCATGGTATCTATTTTCTTCTCTTTTTTTTCTTAAAATTCCAAAGAAAACGGTAGAAATAAAATTACCATCAGCTTTTAAATGATCTTGTAACAAGTTCTAGACTCGGACCCGGCACCTATGGCACGTTTGTCACATGTGGCGATTCTCAGTTGCACCGTACGCTGTTCTACAAATTAGTCGGTTTTTGAGGGGATGGAAGTTGATGAATTTGTAATGGACCTTGTTTCACAAACATCTTCGGAATTATGGACATTAACATAACTAAGAAAAAATCTGAAAGATAACTCTATAGATAAATCTACAGCTATTTTGTAAATTATTTGAAGGACATTGCTGGAGATATTTAATTGTTTGAAGAGAGAGAATTTCATGTACTCTCTGCTTTCGCTTTTGGTTATACATATCTAAGTGAACAAATCTTTTTATCATATGAAAAATATTTCGAGTCCACAAGAAATTGTAAACAACTGAATGTTCAGAATCGTGTCAAATTAAAAGTCCGAATTATGCTCCTGATGTTGCGATATGAAGTAGAGTGTTGTAAGTACCAGGTTTGCATTAAAATTTTAATGTTTTTTTATTTAACTATAATGAAAGGGAACACTTATTTTATGTTGCCTATTTCTTATTTAATAAATGTTTAAAAATACATAATATATGTACAACTTTAATTTATTTTATTTTTGTTGAAGATGTTATTTTATGTTAAGAAATATCTTTAAATGATGCGAAACTAATATAAAGAAACAGTAAATCTATATTGTTACATTGATTGGTGTTCGAGGATTTCATACAAATCAGTCGCAAAGAACAAGACACTTCTTTAGAGCGAGGGCAATTTGTCAAAAATCCAATCCTTGAAATACAGGATTCTGTTGTAATATTAGCAGAATAAATCTCAGAAGGTCTTCAAACCTTCAACAGCACTCAGACACAATTATCAGTGTCTAAAATATACGTAAGTAAAAGATTATTCACAAGCATAGCCGAGCTAATCGCTAATCACGGTCAAGGCAAGTCTACTAATCACTAGTCAAAACAATACTCACTAATCGCTGGTCGAAACAAGACTGACTGACTTTCGGGAGCATCTCTATTTTTGGCCCCGCGGATCATTCGAGAAAGATCCGCTTGCGTCATAGGTCTTGAAATTAGTGGATTTCTCCACAAATTTCCAGAAGCATCCAGAGGGTCCCGAACTCGCCAAAATGATACCAACTTGGCTCTATCGTCAAGTTCCCATTGAATTGTAAGAGATTGCGTTGCTTGCGAATATTACAATTTTAACATAAATATAACATAGAGTAATATAAATGCATTACACACCCAAATACAAGTTATATACACTGTTTTATACAAAATTTGTAACAATATTATTGACCTCCATTCTCTAATTCTGCATGCATTATCGCGGGAATCAAATTGTTTCAAATATGTTCTAATGTGTGGCACACTGAATCATATTAATAGATTGGTTTGGCACGCCACTGTTAAAAAAGGTTGCCGACCCTTGTACTAAACTATATTCTTGAATGCTAGATGCTAACGAGACTGATCCGAGGTTCTCCACTTGTGTGAGTGGTACAACTGAGGATTCTTTGGTTGTACCTCAAAGGGACCTCCGCCATCGAGCTAACGTGTGGAGACTTTGTCTGCGAGGGCAGATATGATGGCATGTGTATACCACTCTGGCATGCTTTTGCCTTCTCTAAATAACTGATGAATAACTCGGGAAATATATTAATAGTCTAAAATCTGTACAAATTATAATTTTAAATAATGTTTGTGTTGAGTCTTCATGTTTTGTGATTGTGATTGAATAAACAACAGATGCATCTTAGTGTCTCATCATTGATCCTGCTATATCCACGACACTACAATATAATGAAGTGGTTAATTGTCAGCAGACTTGAGGCAGGGCAGTTCATGTGAAGATTGACAATGTAACACACAGCATTGTGTGTAACAATGTAACTGAATTCATCGCAAGAAGGCTCGCGCAAGGTCCTTCCATAAGGATCGATATTTGTCCTTTTACAGTGAAGCATGACAGGACAGCTTCACTGTTCTTAACTTGTTTGAGATCTTCAAGTAGCCATAGGAACTCGTTTGAGAGGGGTTACTGTTTCAAGAAGTTTACTGGAGAGACAGATCTGCTGACAAGAAGATTTTCTGTTTGCGTCGCGCTTACTTCTGTACACATAAAAACACCCATTTTGCAATGTACGGAGAACATCGATATTGGAGTTGGGATCAATGTGATAACTTTCCTATTGACTGATTATTCCAAATTCAACCTAATTATTGTTTCTTAATGTACTGTAAAGAATTAGCATGCGAAGATGTTCAGATTGATCATGAGATGGCTCTGCTTTATGGAGGAACTGGTTTTTTTTAAAGGGAAAGCGACGTCACACAAATGGTGAACGGCGGGAAAAGATGGCTGAAAATGGTTTGAGATGATTTTATGACGTAGTATGTGTTTGCGTATGTAACATAAGAAGTGAATTTGTAAAATTGTGCTGTAGGTCAACAAAAAATAATAAAATTAGTTATACCGGTAAAAAGAAATCATTATTCCAATTACAACGAAGTAGGATCATATCAATAATTTCATCTGGAGGGAAACAAAGTACTGCTACATGTCCTCTAACATCGTAGAAAGGGACCGGCATGGGGCAGCGGTAATTTGATGGTCTAGGAAGCATGATATTGGAAGAAAAACACAAACATCCATGTCTTTTACAGTTACTATCTTTGCTAAGAGGTATATGAAGGAAATCTTGAAACTCTATATGCACTTCTTCAGGGTTGAAAGGTTATTTTAATGGGTGACTATGTTCGTCCACATAAGACTTATATGACCGACGAATTTCTGGAAAGTGAGGATATATTCGTCTGATGGATTGTCCAATCAGGTCTCCAAACCTTAGCTCTTACATCAACACACACACGCACACACACACAGGTGGGATATTCTTGAGAGGGTAATTACTACTCGCTTCCCTCCTATCAGAACCATCAAGAACCTGATAACAACGTTTCCAGAGGAGTGGAACCAGTTGTCGCTGAGACTCATAAACAGTCTCATTTTTAACATGGATTCATGAAGAAAAGGCTTTATAACTATAAGAGGGTATCGCGCTCTAGTGGAGTACAAAGTGGGGTTTGAAGGTTCAAATCACTGCCATAAACCAAAAGATTTTTAAGTTTTATATTGATTATGTCTTGTCAGTTGCGTAACGGAGAATATTAGCCTCCCCCCCCCTCCTGCAAAGTCAGGTTCTGGGCCCCAAGCCGAAGTACGTACTTGGCGTCATTGAGGCTTTGGGTCCCTAGAATCCCTGGGCCAACCTCCGCAATACGGGGGTGAAAGTTATGTCACTGTATCTCGGTGCTTTTGTCTTTTTTAAAAATATAACCTCTCCCATGAATATAGTCTGTGTACCCCTCTAACTGGAGTTAACCCCTCACTCTCCCAACGAGTACCATCCCTCCAACATGTGGAAAAAATGATTAATGTAGCATCATACTATCTATACAGGGTGTCCCAAAACGACCGCATAAACTCTGCACAGCTAGATTCCCCGTCGGGAGTACATAAAAACTGCCCAAAGAAGCATTCCTGTATGATCCATAGTTTACGAAACCTTTAAAAAAACACTTTATGGGACATATCAACAACAGTGTTTGCATATCTTTCCAGACGATAATGTTTAAAACGTTCGTCGCTCATGTTGCGTCATGCATGCGCGCGCCGTGGAATGACGTTAAGCCGCCGTTGAACTGGTTTTTAAAAGGCTGTATCTTGCAGCTATCGGTAGTCTTCGTATGGTGGCCGTGTATTCCGTTCGTGACTACTGCGACATTTACCTACGACATGCCTTGCGACTACTGCGACATGCCATCGCAAGGAATTGGTTGTATCGAGACGTAGTGACAACACAAATGGACTTAGATGCTCGTCTGCATGCTGCCTGTACTTCGGTGGATCCCACGATGCTGCGACGTGTGATGACAGACATTCCACAGCGTGCTCAAGCCTGCCTCGACATGCACGGTGGACATTTTGAACATCTGCCTTACATTGTGCATATACTGCTGATATGTTCAATAAAGAGTTTTTCTTGCACCGGAAGTGACGCCATATTTTGTTTTTCGTATTTTTCTCGTAAACTATGGATCGGACATGAAGCTTCTTTGGGCAGTTTTTATGTACTCCCAACGAAGAGTTTAGCTGTGCAGAGTTTATGCGGTCGTTTTGGGACACCCTGTACATAGCAAGAAGTTCGAATATAAAAAGAACCCTAAAAGAATTTAAAGAGAAAATTTATAAATCCTTAGCATTTGTTATATGCTTAACTTTGTCGTTACTATAGTTATGACATCTTCACGAAAAAATCACACACATTACTAATTTTCTATTTTTTATTAAACTCAAAATTTATATATTTTTAGTTTTCATATGTAATACATTTTTAAATAGCACATAAATTTTCCCTCAAAAAGGATATACCAAGTTGTTAATTACAAAAAAAAAAGTTTTATAAAATTAGCCGATTAGAAATTATTTAAATTTAGAAAACTTTTTACATTCTATTTGTTTATTTTATCACTGTATGCTTAATTTTATCTTTGGTACAGTTATTAACATCTTCACGAAATAATCACATCGCTAATTTTTTTTATTTTTATCAAGCCAAAACTAATACTTTTTTTATAGTTTTCAGTGACATAATACATTTTTAATAAGTACACATCTTCAAAATAGATATAGATAAAAAGTTATTTTCTAAAGTAGAATGTAAATAAATAAAAATAAGTAGAAGTTTAAAAACTTGCTAGAGGTTTTTTTTTTGGATTTAGCCTTCAGCATGAGCAAGATTTTTGTTGTTGTCATATTTCTAGATAGCCTTGAGTTCTGCATTTGGAATTTGGAAAAAGAGATAAGATACTGAGTAAAACGAGTGAAATGACGTTTTACAAGAGATAATAACGGATAATCTTGCAAGATAAAATTAAAACCGAGAAAAAATTCTTCGTATAAACACAACATTTTGCCGTTACAAAAATCCTTCACCAGTTGCAACATATTTGTCGTAACTGTGTTCCAAAATGTCTTTAAAAAAGCCAGTTCTTTTTTCTTATTTCCTCAGCTCTTGTTCTTGGAGAGTTAGAATTGCCCTGGCTCATAAAGGAATAGAATATGATTACAAAGCTGTAGATTTAGAAAAAAACGAACAATTAAGTGAAGATTTTCTGAAGGTGAATCCACATGGTCAAGTACCAGCTTTGATCGTTAGAGAAAACGTTCTCTTCAACTCCACAGCAATTTTAGAATTCTTAGAAGAAACCGTTCCGAATCCTTCACTCCTGCCTAAGGATCCTGTTCAGTCGGCGGCCGTTCGAAGCATTGTGGATGCAATAGCCAGTGGCATCCAACCTCTTCAAAATGATCGAGTTCTTAATTGTGTGGGACAAAATTCAAGCAACTGGGCCAAACATTGGATACAACTCGGTTTCGGATCCATCGAGGAAATTTTACGTAAAACTCATGGGAAATATTGTGTAGGAGATAGTGTTACTCTCGCAGATGTTTGTTTAGTGCCTCAAGTATTTAGAGCTCGTATTTTCAAGCCGGATATGTCGAAATTTCCCTTAATTCAGGAAATTTGTCTAAGACTGGAGGGGTTAGCAGCATTTCGAGATTCTCATCCGTTCCAGCAACCAGACTGTCCAAATACATTATGATAAACTATGTTTGTTTTTGTTATCACTTTTTGTTACAAGTTTAAAAAATATCGCCAATCATGAAAGTTGGCGCACTTCCACAGTTAAACTTAAGTCAATAAAAATACATTATTGGATTACATCGAAAGCATCCTTTGGCAACATTTTTCTAATTTGGCGAAAATAGTCGACGAGATTTTATACATGAACAGTTTTTTTTTTAAAAAAAATTACCTATATACCTGTATATAATCTTATAGCTTATTATTTCGTTTCATAAACTTGATGTTTATGGTTCCAAATTACGCGTGAACCATTTAAAACTTTCATTAAAACAAATGTAAGTACTTATCTCATTCAATTCCTACTATTAGCTCACTCTTTTCCTTATATATATATATATATATATATATTTATTTATAAATATATCTTGTTCAAATTTTTAATCGTTAATAAAATACTTTCTATTCATCCAATCAAGTTCAAATTTTTTTTAAAACTTGTAGTGGATGTCACTTGATGTTAATACAGTTTTTTCAGATATTATGTCATTAATTACCGATTAATTAATTAAATTAATTACGGTTTTTGACGCCAACTTAGATTCGTCTCCATTGTTGTAACAATGTAACTGTTAAAACAATGACAAAAGTTGGCGTCGAAAACCGGTTTTTCAGCCAAATTAGCCAAACCGGGTGTGCATTGTTACAACAATACAGACAAATCATGCTCAATTTCCAATTCCTACTATTAGTTCACTCTCTACCTATGTATGTATATATCTTGCCCAAATTTTCAATCGTTAATAAAATACTTTCTATTCATTCATTCAAAGTAGGAATTGATTTAATTTTTTTTTTATATTACTTGTTTTTGAAATGTATTTGCTTTGAAATTCATGTAAATTTACTTGAAATTATACTTTTGATTGAGAAGGGAGGGGGTAACTTATATGATATGATAATTGTAATTATTGGAAGGAGATTGTGACTTAAATAAAACGATATTACACAAAATGTATCAACTGCTTGTAAAATATATTAAAGTTATTGCGAAATCTTTTCAATATATACCGTCTTAAAATGTAATCTGATGTGTGTGTAGTCCTTTTTCTTAATTATTTCAATAATCTTAGTATATATTTTAGTGTTACATAATTTAAATCTACAAAAAAAGAAATGATAGGTTGACAAATGTTGAAAATACAATATAGATAAAATATTGAAAGTAAAATATTTTAATTGTGATTAAATATATGATTCATATAATTTTACTCATTATTTTTTTTGTTGTTGTTTATCAAGAAGTGTAAGAATATTTTGATTATTGTTATTGTTCTTATTTTATTTAATCTTTATTCAAAAGCTGATCATGATACATTACAATTATGATTCGACTGGATGAGTTGAGTATTTTAAAATAGAATTTTATCCGTTGTAAAAATAATTTTTTTCTCTCACCCCATCGAACTGAGAATATACAGTTGTAAAAAAAGAGAAATATACAACCCATTATTTGCTGATTTCAGCTTTCTTGAATAGTGTGTTCCTTAGAACAATGGTCCCCCCCCCGGACCACGGACCGGAACCAGTCCGTGGATCAAATGGTTCTGGGTTTCCCAAGGAGCATTAAATTATTTTCATTTCATTTATTGAGGTGTATTTCTCTTGGGTTTGTATGATTTTCCATAGAAATTTCTTTATATGCTATGTTAAACCACTTTATATTAATTTTTTATTGTAATTGTATTTTATTCTGAAGGAATGTTCAAATAAAATTAAATCAAAATTATTAAATGTAAATAAAAACTGTAAAAAAAACCGATAACCAATAAATCGATCTAAATTATGAACTTTAATAAAAACAATCAAAGGTTGACCGGTCCGATGCGATAAAACAGTTGGGGAGCGCTGCTCTTAGAATGATGTTTTTAGATTTTATATAATTACCATTTGGTATATTTCAGCATAAAAAAGGTTCTTTATCTCCGATTTAAAGTTTGTCTCTCCTTTATTTCTACTTAAATAAATTCGAATGTTGTGATAGATGAGTGAAAAGAAGAATGCTGTGAATGGAAAGTTTCATGTTTGATTTTATTTTGTTTGTACTCTTGATAGAACTGATGTTAAATTCTCACTAATAGTGTTTTTCTCATTCCATTTATTTAACTATAAATTCGAATTAAAGAATACGCGTATAAACAACACGTTCAAAAATTTTAAGTACATAGTTTTAATTAAGTTTTTTTGCAAAGGGGGGAAAATATAAATGTGTTTCATTCACATAGTTTTTTTCTCATTCCATTTATTTAACTATAAATTCGAATTATAGAATACGTATAAGCAACACGTTCAAAAGTTTAAAGTTCATAATTTTAATTGTTTTTTGCAAAGGGGAAAAATAAATGTGTGTTGTGTTCATTGAAATAGATTTATTTGTTATTTATTGATTTCGCACTTAGAAGCAAAACAAGGTTCATTGACGGCAGACCTCGTAATTTTGAACGATGATCAAGTAAGAAGAAGGACGTTTACTTTGACACCTCACTCTCCGAGTTTCAATCTGAAGACTTTCATTGGAATTAATACTTGAGTAAAAAAGCACACGCATAGAGTTTACGATCTGATTGCGTCGGCTCGGGGGCTAAGAGATAGTGTGCCCGTCTCGTAAACCCAAGGTTGTGGATTTGATCCCAGCTGGTCGATAGATTTTCTGGATGCGAAAATCGTAGGCACACATGTCGTACGATTATGTGGCATGTAAAATATCCTTTGAGTATCAATTTGGCTCTGATACTCTCAGCAAAATAAAACCATGGCTGTATTTAGCATGCCATGGCTTGAATTAAAATTAATTCAAGCATATTTGGTAGCGAGAACCGCCACTAGATGGTTCCACCACGTAATGGCCTCACATTTGGGTATTTGCCGTGTCTCCTAAGGCTTAGTTGCCTATATGCAGCCCATTTAGAAAGAAAAAATTATTTTACTGCAGTTGTTATAGATATAAATGGCTTACACCTAGAATCGATCGGAAAGAAATGAAGCCTTAACATGCTGCCAAACACGCTTTTATTCGGCTAAGGTAAGACTGAAATTATCTTAAGAATCTTAATTTTTCACTCAGTAATAGATAGTACAAAACATACCTCATTTGTTGCATTCAAAGAGGTTTTAAAGAATTAACCCGGTTGCGGGGACTCGAACGATGGGGGGGGGGCTAGTCTCGTTCTCGACTCGGCCTCTCTAAGATCATGATCCGAATAATTTCAACGTCAAATTTTATTCTCGGAAATATTCTTCCAAAAAATTGGGAATTTTTGAACTGTATGCGCTAACTGGAAACATTGGGAAGGCTGCATTATGATGTCATGCCCGTTGTCCGTATCTTGGTCTGAGCCTCCCACGATACACCATCATACGAGATGTGACACACACAAAAAAACAAGATTGGTCCAATAAATTGTTGTACGTACAGAATCAGTTATCCGTGACATTATCACATTCAAAGTAGTTCCCATCAGCTTTCCCACACTTCTGCATTCGGTGATGCCATTGCTGGTAACAGTTCTGAAACGAGGTATTTGGAAGGTCTTCAAGAGATTCTCCGTTTTTGCCTAAACCTCTTCAATTGAGGTAAAATGCAAGATTAATTGTAGGAAGATTAATCTTTAAGCAAGATTTAATTGTAGGAAATAAAAAAAAGTTTCATGCGGCCGAATCAGGGGAATAAGGAGGATTCCCCAACACAGCAATGTTTTTACTGGTCATAAACTGCTTACAGATAGGACTGTGTGATCAGATGCATTATCTTGGGGCAACAGCCACCCTCCCACTTCTGGCATTTTTTCCTAATTTTTCATGAAGTTTTTTTAGTACTTCAATGTATAGCGTTGATAAAAGGTCTGAATACAGATATGAATGGGAACCCCCTCATATCACGAATTTTGGCAATTTTTTGATCTGTAACCGTTTACCTTGGGTGCCCAGCACTTTCATAGTCTTCCACACTGCACCTTCCGCTTAAAAAAATTGCTTATGCCATTTAAATAACATGTGCTCGAGACAAAATTTCATCTCCTTAATTCTCGGTTAGTATTTGAAATGTTTTCGTGGATGATTTCTTAAGTTTTACAACAAACCTGATGTTGATTTGACATATTTCCGGCGAAATGCAGTTGCACGTGTTTACTCAATGACACAGTACTCCTTACTGGTGTGATTGGTTAAGGCGAACCTGGCCATATGGATAGAGAAGGGGCGTGGGATGACGTCATTAACGCATGTGTGTTGCCAACTTCACTCTTTTTTTGAAGCTACACAATTAGTCCCGTTTTTTTGTGTCACACCTTGTAATTCATTTCGTCGGTTTATACCTAAGTTTGTGAGATTAAAAATCACGCACATATCTTTGTTACGGATTGCCGTTTGTACGAGTATCTGACAAAGTATGGTAAAACTGTCTACTTTTAAGAGTCGGAGGTGGGAGCTACTTTGGTATAGTGGTGTGGGACCTCAAGAAGTCTTAAGACGTCACTGGTTGTACTGGTTCGATGTTTTGCAATGCCTGAATCTGGTAGCCTACCATAACTGTGCAATTAATATCACAAGCTCAGTTGGGTAAAAATGCGATGGCCTTGTTGGTGAAAGATTTTTAAAAACTGAAGCAATCTAAATACAAGTTAACATATTCGTGCTGAAACAAGGCCGGAGAATAGACAGACACTAAAAAAAAATAAAAATTGTCTTGATATGCTAGTCAACTATCGTTGAGCTGATCACAAAATTACTGAAGAGCTATTTTACACTACTACACTGAAAATAATGGCTGTAAATCTGCGGGGAAAAACAGCCTTATGGGGAGGCTGGCTCTGAAAAGAGCTCCTTTCTCACCTGTATGAAATGAATATCTGTTTTAAGAATGCAGTAAAACTCAGCGTTGAATATTATATGATATCTGTCTTTTGTCAATTCAGATTGAGCACGATACCGCTCCAGGTGACTTTGTCAAGAAAAAAGGATGTCTTAGACGATGACGCACGCAAGCATAACCGTACATCAAGGATGTCAAACTCAAAGGCTAACTTGGGCCAAGAAACAAGGTTAACTTTAGGTGGACTGCAAAAAACGTAGGTTTATTTCGAATAATAAATTATAATAAACATATGTAGTAGAACAAGGCCAAAATAATGTTTACGTCCTGACACTTGACACCTCTTCTCTGGTACTATCTTTTCAAATTTCGGAAGAAGTTTTTTTTTATTTTCTTATATTTTATTGTGTGCCAATATATTGGCCAGGCCGCAAGTTTTACATCCCTGCCCTACATCAACCAAATGTGTTGAAGAGTGGAAGGTATTTTTTATACCCCCAGACAATATAGAAATAGAAGTTGCATGTTGTATGTTGGACAACGATTCCCTTGGAGCTTGAACTTGTACACCAACAAATCTTATCTCACATTCTTAATCCTTGGTTTCTTAAAAATTGTTCACTAATCTGAATCTTCCTGGAGATTGCACTTTACATAACCGTTATTACACATGTAGAAAACACACCTACTGCTTGATGCGACTTCACTTCATGCACCCAAATTTTCGATATCATTCAATGTCGTTCATTGGTTCTTATGGTTTCTGAGTGCATCTAAAGGGAATTAGAAACGTCCCCGGAAATATATAAACGCAACTTCTAGAAAATTTACACCCGCAATTGCTATCCATTGTCAGGGACGTCTTAAGACTCTTTGAGGCCCTGGGACCAGAGAAATCTTAAGATATTTTGAGGCCCCTTTGCAAAGGTAATCCCAACATGGGATCTTTAAAAGTAAAAAGTATATAGCATCCATTGTCAAATACTCGTTCAAATGGTAATTTCAAACAAATAAATGAGCACGACTCACAATCTTAAAAACCTTGGCACAAACCTACTCGACCGAGGGCCGCATTTCGGAATGATTATTTATGGTATTAGGCTTAGGTCTAGACATGGACAACGGTCATTATATAATAATACAGTCTTACTACTTTTTCCACTTGACATGCACTGTGAAATTCCCTGTTTTCGAGAGAATATGTACGGAAATAATGCTTGACCGTTAAAATTATCCGGATCATGATCTTATTAAAACAGAGACAAGAACGAAACGAGGCCTTGGGCTGGGCCCACTTGGCCCATGCTTTAGGACGTCTCTGTCCATTGTACAGGTTACCTACGCATACTATGAAGCACACTATTGAAATGCTTATCAAAACTTACATTGACCTTGGAAATTTTTCTTTATTTGCTGGTGGTAGGAAAACGAAATTTAACTTTGGAATTTCTGTCTTATTGGTATTTGAGAGCATGTTTTCTATTTGATTTCAAAATTTCTATTTGACAGGATTTGTTTTGTAGGGTATGTTCCATGCTTTTCCCTTTTTCTCTTTTCTACAAATGAATGTATTTTATTTTGCAATGTACACATATTTCTGAATAGTGATGTCGGGGACTGTTCTATTTAATTGTCGACTTCATTCACATTAACTTAATTTATTCTTGTTTTATTTAGTTATAAAGATTAACTACGTTTCTTCCAGAATGGGAAGGAAGTACTTAGATAACAAAGTTGCAATGCAAATGCGAAATATCTCACGCATGGAAAAGATTAAAAAGTGTTTCTTTTTATTTTGATCTAGTATTACCCACTGCTTTTAGCCGATACACTTATATGTATATATAAAATGTTTTTTTAATGTACGTGAAAACTTTTTTTAATATCCAAAATTGAAACATCGCTTTAATTTTTTATAAAAGCGAAGGTGGACTATTGGAACATAATTTATGCAACAAATAAAATGGATTCATTCAAATAGAAATGATAAGGTAAACCGGAAAGTAATGCCGTTTCTGCGTATGTCGATATTAGTCATTTATCAGCTCATTGTACACAAAGTGTCGTACCAAAGACATTTTATGGTTAGAGTGATTTGTTTACGCGTAAATTGTTGAATCTGAACTTTATTTTTTGCAATTTATAGAGGAATGGGCAGCCAAAAATACCAGAACAAGTGCATATCCTGCAATGTATGATTTTTGAGTTTCACAAGTGTAGTAACGCAATGGTTGATACCAAGCTCTTTTACGATGTTTATCCAGATGCATTAGACGTTCGAAAGTGCATAGGGTGGGTTTTTAAGTTCAAATTGGGTAATTTTGATCTTTCCGACTCGCACTCCTCAGAAAGACGAATAGCTTTAAACATTAGCATGTTAAGGGTTGAAGGGGAGGCAAATCCATGTCAGACAATCTAGGAACTGTCAAACACTGTTAACCAACTTGGTCGACCGTACAAGAACATTTGCAGCAGATTGGCAAAGTGAGCAGAGCAGGTGTTTGGATCCTTCATAATCTGTCTGAAGAAAACAAAGCTGACCATTCCACCACATGCGACTTATTGCTTCAGGAGCACACTACAGAAATGTTTTTTGATTGCTTGATCACTAGATATGAAAAATGAGTCCTCTACGATAATTTGAACCGCAAGAGGCAGTGGTTTTCTCCCAAAATGCGCTTTTGCGTGTTTGGTGGAGAATTCGTGGGGTCGTTCATTTTGAAGCGCTGAAACCTGGACAAACTCTGAATGCAGACCCTTACTGTGTGCAAGTGGATCGAGTAAATCAATCTTAAATTGAAAAGTGCCCAGATATTGTCAACAGAAAAGGTGTTATTCTGAAACTTGATAATGCAAGGCCACACTGCGCAAGACGAACACTAGAATAAGTTAGCGAATTGAAATATGAGTTATTGTCTCAACACACACACATCCCTACTCGCCCGATATTGCTTCAATGGATTTCCATTTATTCCGATCTCTTAAAGGTTTTTTAAGTGATAAAAAATTTGAAAATTTGGAGGACGTTCAGATTTTTATTTCCAGATATTTTGCTCAAAAATCATACGATTTTTATCGATCTTGCATTGAAAATGTCCACTGTAGACGACAAAATGTTGTTGATAACAAGGATGATTACGTAATTGATTCGAAATAAAAGCTCAGTAAAAAGTCAACTATCTGAATTTAACGTAGGAAAACGACATTACTTTCCGGTCCAGCTAATATATACAGTCGATTCTCATTGATTCAAACTTTCGATGATACGAACCTCTCGCTAATTCGAAGTATATGCTCAGCCCCTAAAAAAACTCTTGATGTTTCGAACTAAACAATACGTTTTGGCACACTCAATATTTCGAAGTAAAATCTGTGGCTGACCAGACTACAACACGCAATAATTCGAAGTTATCTTATAAAACAATTCAAACACTATCTAAAGTCCTTTTGCAAACAGGTAAGAGCTCATATGCTTTGAATTGTATCTACATGTCTCCCCTGTAATGTAGCCTCTTTGATGATCATCTTTCTGTTATCCCTTCTTTGTGTTTCCCGGTTCATCAGGCGAAGATTGTGCTTTTTGCGTCGGATTGACATAACGATTTATAGCTCATCTGTGTGACTTATGGAATGAGAAATCTAATAGGGCACGGGACAGACTGGACCCTACCTTGAAGAACCAATAGAGTTGGGGACAGTGTGTGAGGGGGAACCGGATGCGAGAAACGATTTTATTTCCAGTGAGGAATAGAAGAGATTAGGTGGAGTATGAAAGAGTCCTGTTCGAGAATAACGACATAAATGTATTCTTTCAATACAGGACTTTTAACTTCTGTATAATATTTATACTGTATAACTGTAAATTAGCTTCTCCTTCACGCCAAAAGAGAAAAGGGCAATATATTCATTCTCTGAAATAGAGATTCAATAATAATCGCTTTGGAAATTCGAGTAATATTCTGTCTTAAGAGATAATTTGTTGTATATGATTGAAACGTTCTTGAGTGCAGAAGGGATTTTCTGAAGATTAAACACCTGGTTGTGTGTGTGAGATTTATTTATTCATTTTTTGTGATAAGGATTTATTTATCTTTTGTGATAAGTTATAATTTATTACAGATTCATTGAAAGTTTTTAGTAACATTTTTGTTGTATAATTAAGCGATCGTTAGACTGGAGATTTTTTCCTTCAAGGATTGTCTACACAAATGAGAACATCATTTTAATCATGGAAAATAGCTTCTAATTTTTGAATATTTTTTCATAATGCATGACTCTTTTCTCCTCTGTATAATATTTATACTGTATAATATGTGCTTTTTAAAAATATTTTAAAGTAATTCTATATATATGTGCAATTGTGTGTGTGTGTTGTTTTATTACATAGTTCAAAATTTAAATGTGTGTTAGAAAAAAAATTCGGGAGCTTTTTCTTACTCTCTTGATAATTCGAAGTTTTTTATTGGTCCCTTCAACTTCGAATTATCGAGAGTCGACTGTATTTATATAATAAAGGTCAAAACTTCATATTGATAATCGAATAATTTTTTTTATTTAAAATTTTTTTGTATTTTTGAATTTTATTCTTTAAAATGTAACGAAGATATACTGCTAATTAAAAATAAGGAATTTTGTACCTTAACTATGCAGTATTTTTAATCACTGTAATATATTTTATAATAATACACGTTGATAACGCTGTTGTTAATAGTTGAACGTTTTACATTTGTATGACACGTTTTTTTCGTGGTGTCATTTCAGATTGTACTCTTTAAGTAAGGTTATCGTTCCATGACACCATAAACACATTGTATTGTTTTGTCCAATCTTTATTAAACACAAAACATTCATCATCGACTTTATGTTCCTTCGGAGGGTTTATGGTTCCGCTGAAGTTGGAAATCCTTATATTTACTGTTGCAAAGTCAAAATTTAAATGAACCAGATCAAGGGGAAAATTACAGCCCACCAAATCTACAATGCGTATGCGTATTGACATAGCCATCGTAGTGGAATATACGAAAAGAAATGTCGGCCGTGCAAAGGAAGGAAATACCGATTTAAAACGGATTTTGCGACTGTATTGGAGGGCCACAAAAAAACTCTTAACCCGCATGTGGCCTGCGGAATGTTATTTGTCCATCCCTGAACTAAACTATTACCATAACCCGAAAAAATAATGGAGTACACCCTGATTTTATCTTTTTATACTTTCTAAAATCAGGATGGGTAGTAATTTTTTGTTAATTTGAACGCTTTCAGATAACTAGTCCAGTATTTTATAATGGACACACTTTCTTATACGATTCAAAATGCCTATCGATGACACACGTCTTATTCAAATGAGATGTTCAGATGTTTTCTCCAGTTTTTATTTTCTTTTGTTGACATCGCTTTTCTTTTTAAACTTAAGTTTCGACCATTTCCTTTTCCGGCAAGGAAGCCGACTTGGTTCCGGAAATTACGAGGTCAGTTTTCCTTTTTTGTTTCCTCGGTTACAGTGCTATTTCCGTTCTGAAAGTGCTGAACTTCCACGTTGGAAATCTTTGCGATGACCACTTGAATCTAATGTTGACTGGGAAAGAAAGAGAAAATAAAAAATATAAGCATTGAAAGAATAGGAACCTGAGTCTTACTTAAAATAATAAATATTATTTGAATAAATGACAAAGAGACATTGTATTTTATGATTATCTTCGAGGTTATTAAGCCAACGAAATAAATACAATGACGTTTAAGGTATCCGACTACGTTTGGAATTGTTATTCTGCAAAAGCGTATAAATGGATAATTTTTATGATATTTAGTGATACTTAAATTACAATACATGTATAAAATTGTTTTAAGAATATTATTACAGTAAAAAATTACTTAAATACAATATGTTGGCAAAAAATGAACATAGAATTACCTATTTTCAAAACAATCTTCTTTTATAAAAAAATGCTTCTATAAAAAAATATTTTGCCCATTTGTAGCTCGGACCTCTGTACACACAGAGCCTGAATAAGAATTTTGAATTATATAACTTAAAAGTAGATTTATCCATATTTTAACACAACAGAGTGGAGAAATTTTAAGAAAAAAAACCCACCGATAATTATTTTAATTGGTAGTGACTCTGAAAATAATGTGAATTTTTGAAAAATCCTAGTTCAGACTCTTTGGAGAAATTTGGCTTTACATAAGAAAAATATTATTATTATAGAAGCATTTTTCATAAAAGGAGAATGTTTTGAAAATAGCCAATTCTATGTTCATTTTTTGCCAAAATATTGTACTTAAATAATTTTTTATTCTAATAATATTCTTAAAACAATTTTATATATGTATTCTAATCCAAATGACAGTAAATATAATAAAAGTTATCCATTTACTGTAGAACTTCGTTTATCCGAATCAATTGGGACCGGACACTGTTCGGATAACCGAAAACCGAATGCAACCCATGCAGTATAGGATACTGGACACTATACAAATATTGAAAATCATCACATGCGGGAAATGTGCTTGAAGAAAAAGCCAAATAGGGGCAAAACGTCGCCGTTTTACCTTAATTGTGGAAAATAATCACTTATTTTTCACTGTACCATTGTACACCTTCGTTTTTCCACTGCAAGGTCTCTGATTCTCTTCAGCAGCAGTAGTTGGGTAGGACAGCACTCTGATTGTTATTCGTACCGCTCCATAGCTGTCTCTAACGCAGAAACGCGTCAGCATTTGATAGATCCTTGCTACATTCCTTGTTGCTGTAGTTGTCCTCTTCTTCATCCGTTTCATCGTCGACAGGATCGGATTCTTCTTGCACTGAAGTCACTATCTCGTCATTATTTAGCATTTGAAATCCACAGTCTTCTGCATCGCATGCTATCCAGGTTTCTACATCAACAAAACTCAACAAAAGAGCACGTATACACCCCTCACAAACTCACCTAATATTCCGCGCAGATGCTTATCAAATCACACAAATAAAATTCCCCAAATATCCCTCACCTTGGGTTTTCCTGCCCCTTTGGCCTCACAGGAAACAAATGTTTAGCCTTGCACTGTTCGAAAACGTATCCGGACTTTGGTTCGGATATTTGACGTTTCGGATAATAAACGTTCGGATAAACGACGTTCTACTGAAGACATTTTTTTGAATCACGGTTCCGAACATAGTCGGATACATTAATGTAACTGTATAATTTTCTCATTTACGCTCACTCTTTGAAAAGAAATCTTCTCTGTGATCCATGTATAAATATTTTTGGGGAAATGAATAAAGTATTTATGACCCTCAAAGTAACAATTAATAGATTTGTGTTCATATAGTGTAAAAATGATTAATTCTTTTTCCATTATATTTATTACTAGTATTTATCCTCCCACTTCAAGGAGTATTTCATGATGCTGTATGTCTTTTTTTTTTATTTTCAAGCTATTGATATCTAAATCCTATCGTTAAGCCTTCAATTGAATAGAAAAAATATTCTTTAATCCCCGCTTTTTGATTTGAAAAGGACCGCACCTGAGTTCATAAAAACCGAAGTATAATTATCTCCCCTCCCCCGGTAGTCTATTTCCAAAAAACTCATTTTCAGTGGATATTTTACTCCACAAAAGAAACATGCCCGCCAAATTCCAAGTCTATAGGTCTAACAGTACAAAATTCGGATTTTTTTTACTTACTATGCTCCCGGAACCCCCTCTTTGGGGATGGATTTCCGCAAAACTTGTTTCTAATGGTTTTCTACTTGATAAAAGAAACACGCTTACCAAATTTCAAGTCTCAAGGCCGAATAATTTTAGAGGTCTCGTGATGAGTGGGTGAGTCTCTTAACTCCTATATTTTGAGATGTTCAGGGTGTTGCCGAAATCGACCGACAAATTTAGAGAGGTAATAGAAAGCAGCATGTGGGCGAAAAATCACCATAGAAGTAATTCGCAAAAATAGTCATGAAGTGTGGGATATAGAGTGGAATAATAAGTAAGTGAATATTAACGTCTCTTTATTTAGCTATACTCAAGGGTTTTTGGTGACGGACCTCGTAATTTTGAGCCATGGTCAAGTGACGAGGACGATACCTGAGCTGGCACCCCTCTCCTAACTACTACACCAAAGGGAGGACATTTGAGCTCTCGATAAATTTAACGTGCATCACTCCCCTACACTTCAGCGGTACTGGGCTCGAACTCATGACACGCTGGATACGAGTCTGGTACCTTGACTACTAGGCTACCGCGGTTGTGATATCGAGTGGAATGAAAAGGATCAGTAAGAGGCAAGTAATAGATTTATTAAACGTTAAGCATGTCAACAATAAGAACAATGCATCCCTAGCTTGACGTCAGAAATGTAACGACAAGTGATTGACACAGGAATTGTTCAAAATTACAGACGCGTAAGTCATAGCACAGCCAACATCAACGGACAAGGGATTGTCGGACGCGTTAAATCCGATATGCTGGCGATGTCAGCTAAAGTTGTAGTTAGATCCTTTACTTTAGCCACCTACGTCTCACACACAAGCAGTTTCAGGTAACCTCAGAAGAAGAAATCCAAGGGATTGAGGTTCGGGGAGCGTAGAGGCCAAGCAACAGGTTCGCCGCGTTCGATTCACCTCTTGGGATAAGAAGCATGGAGGTGATTATATGCAACGCAATCGAAATATGTGTTGGTGCACCATCATGTATTAACTACACGTTCTGGTGCACAGTGGCCGTACTTCCTGCAGCAAAGCTAGTGGGAAATTTACATACGTGCAGGTTTCTTCAAACCTTCTACGGCGTTCTAAATCTCCACATTTATTTGGCCATCCGATTTTCACTAACTAAACGTGGTTTGCCACCCCCTGTTCTACGTTGATTTTTCGCCCACAAGCTACCTTCTATCATCTCTCTGAGTTTGTCGGTCAAATTCGACAACACCTTGTAGAAATATGCAGAGCCTATTTATTATCTTCGCTTCTTCATGATGGAGAAAAGTGAAGGTCCACTCTACCTTTTTTTCTCACAAAACGGGGGATAAAATTTTACAATTCATTATTTTTATCTAAATACATGTTTTTTATATACTCTTTGTAATATTATAAAAATAGCTATATACAAAACTTTAATATCAAATTCAAAATAACTTAAATTCTTACATAAATAAATACAGTGAATATCGTTTAACGCGAAACTGAGGGGGGGAGACTGAAATATTTTTTCGTGTTAAAGGATATTGCAAAAAAAGGGGACCCCCCATAATTTAGCAAAATTAAATTTATAAAAGTACATTTTTAGATATGCATATATATGTATGCATTTCATAAAAACCAATGAAACAAAAGCATTCTCAAGAACGTAACGAAATTTAATACAAAACTTTCAAGTTTTTTGAAAAACAAAACCTGTATTGAGTTTTTGGAAAATAATCTGATATTTTTCTTTGCATTGACTTTTTTAACATCAAATTGTCTACAGATTGCTCGATGTCGTCCATTTTTTACTCATTTCCTCATTCGAATGTGCGTCTAAATAACAGCGCATACTTTTCATGATGTTCCGCATTTCGGTTGACGTAGGGACAGGAGCTAAATCATTCACTTCATTTTCGTTGTCGGAATCTGCCTCAAAGATATTTTTTGAGTTTTCAACAAACTCCAAAATGTCTTTTCTATAATTGGGAGTGTGCATACATTGTCATCCTCCATTGCAACGAATTCTTCCGATGATACATTAGGGTAGTCCAATAATACAGAAACTTTCTAAAACATTTCATTAAGTGGCTGGTGTTTTCCGTATTTTGTTCATTCCTAGAAGGGCAATCTTTTCGAGTTAAGCGATGTTCGTTTCGTGTTGAGAGGAAAAAAGCTTGAAAATAAATAGTAGCTAGTCGGGACAGCTGTATTATTTCGTGTTAACCGATATTTCGTCTGAAAGTATCCGACTACCTTAAAATTGTGAATTTTGCCAAAAATTAAATTTTTTATGATTTTATTTTATAGACCATCTTATTTAGTTTTATAAAAATACCAAGTTTATTATTTTCCGCTCACTAGAGCAAAAACTACAGCGTTTTAGTAAAAGCAAATGACACTACTTTAAGCAAGATATCATTTTTAAAACGCGTTTTCGCCTTCGCGCGTTCATCGAATCTCGATAGATTTCAACTCCTAAGTAGTATTTTTTTGCCGCCCATCCGGTATAATGGATAGTGACGCTGAATGCGGGGCCTAAGGGCCTGGGTTCGAATCCCGGAGAAGGCATGGATATTTGTGATGTATTCCTTCTTTCCTTTGTCATGTGTCCTTCACGCTTATTTCTATGTAAGCCGCCGTGTGATACTTTGTCGTACACGGGACTATAAATGTTCTCAATAAAAAAGACAGTATTTTTTACGTGACGGTTCTTTAATAGCATTTGTATTCAAACCCAAGGTTTAAAAGAAACAACACTGGCCACGAATCCGCAATCGTGACCGCATGTCTGCCTTGGACGAGGTCAGTGGCGTAATGTACACCCCCGCATCGCGGAAAGAGGCAAGATTTTAGGGGACCCAAAGCCTGACTGAGGTCAAGTTCATATTTAACCAACTTATAAATTAGAAGAAAAATTTGACTTTGCAGGGGGACCCTAATATTCTCCGTTACGCCACCAGACGTGTGTGGCATAATAAATAATTGCGTTTCTGAAAATAAATGAAAAATCACATTAATAAATTAATCTTTTTTTCATTAAAACTCAAATCAAACAAGGTTCTTAACACAATACTTCTCTATATATTCCTTTCTTCTGATAAAATTACTTTATAATAACAAAAATAATAGACTAATTATTTTAACTTGATTTGAATAAACATTTAATTTTGTGTTATCAGCGTTTAATGCTAAAAATACAAAAATAAGTCAAAATACAAGAACTAGAACAATTTAAAAATGTCTCAGACTGGGGTTGAAAGGATTTTCACAATTCATTTCAGAAACATAGCATTTCTAAAATTTGAAATTTGTCAATTTTTCTAGAACATATTTTAAGGTATCCGACTACCCTAAAATCATAATTTTTTCAAAAATTGGCAAATTTTTTATGATTTTATTTTATAGGCCATCTTATCAAATTTATAAAAATATAACAAGTTTTTTATTTTCTATCACTAGGAAAAAAAACTACTAGTGTTTTATTAAAAGCAGATGCCATAACTTTACACAAGATGTCAAACTTTAAAATGTGTTTTACTCGAAATGTGTTTTTTTTTCGAAAAGCTCAAATGGGGACAGCGATTGTTCAAAAAGTTTTCTAAATAATTTGTTAAAATGTGTTGTGTATGTTCTGTATAACAGTAGAAATGTTTTAACCTTCAGATATATCAATCACTGTTTTATTACAAATTTACAGTACTCTATGTGAATATAATCACTGTTTTTTTAAAGCGATTTCATATACAAACTAAGATAAAGTGTTCTCGTTTTTGTAAAAATTAAAATATCTCTTATTCTGAAGGTCATTTCAAAAAGGAATAGCAAAGTAATTCATCGAAATTGAAAAATTTAGGATTTGTTCATAATCTTTTTGAAAAGAGTGAGCCTCGTTTATGTAATTTGTTGTAAATTTTTGCCAATTTTTCCCCACATTTTAGTAGTAATAATTTCTTTTTCTCTTCTAAATTTTATAGCCTTTCCCCCCATAAAATGAAATAAATAAATCTAATCAAACTCCAATAAATCTCCATATCTCCATTTCTTAAAAAAAAAATTCGTCGCAAGAAGTCGGATACCTTAAGTCTCTTATACAGGAAGGTCATTTTAAGAATTCTTTTTCTGAGACTAACACAGAATATTTGCTTCAAAACCCAGAAAAGTTAGAGTACATATGTAAATTTATAGCCAAATAATCTAGTTTTTGCATCACACAATTCTATTTCCCTAAATAATTAACGAATTTTATGAAAGATGGTTTTTATGCGTCACGAACTCTATCTATATCGAGAAATGTAAAACAAGGAAAATGACAAATAACGGAAAGGAAATTAATCGAACTCTTTGAATAATAGAAATAAAAAAAAGTGTTTGAAGGTCAGTGTGACAAAAAAGAAACTTCAATATATGTATGTTTGAAATGGAAATATTATGTTAAATAATTTTTGGATGAATTGCTAAACTGGTTAGATTTGTTTTGAAAGATTTCTTTTTATCAAAGACGACAACTTTTCGAATGTAACTTAAAATGACTAACTACGCTCGGAACCATGATTTTAAAAATGCATATAAATCACAATAATTTTTTAAAAATTTAGTTGTCAGTTGAATTAGAATATACATATAAAATTGTTTTGAGAATATTATAGCAAGAAAAAAAGTGATTTAAAATCAATTTTTTTTGGCAAAAACTGAGGAAAGTTTGATATATTTTTAAATCCTCATTTTTGAAAAATGCTTCTATATAATAATAAAATTTCTATACATAGTTAGAACTTCTCAAAAGTGTCTGAACTAGGATTTTTGAAAAATTCACATTATCATAAGAGTTAGGATTAATAGAAATATAATGGGTGTTTTTTTTGTGTGTGTTATAACTTCTTACTCTCTGATATATTAAAAAATATAAATAAACCCACTTCAATAAATTATGCATTTCAAAAATCCTAGCTCACGTTCTATACAGGTCTTTTAGCTATATATAGGTAAAATATTAAAATAAATGGACTTTTCATACAAGAAGAATATTTTGAAAATATGTTATTCTTTTTTATGTTTTGCCAAAAAAAAAAAAAAAAAATTGCATTAAAATTTTTTTATAGTAATAATATTCCTAAAACAAATTTATATGTATACTCTAATTCAAAAATGACATTAAATATCTCAAAAAAAATATTACTCTTATATACGCTTTTGCTAAATCACAGCTGCAAACGATGTCAGATACCATATAATGTTCTTTTATGCTTTCGTTTCGAAATTTAACTCAAACAAAAACTTGTCACTTTTTTACTGTATGTTTGCGATAAGAGTCCAGCATCAAAACAAGAGAGAGAGAGAAAAGAACTAAAAAAATCACAATGCTCCGATCGAAAGATGGCGCTTTAGTGCGCTCCAACTTCAAATAACCAAACGATATTAGAAGCGCGTTTTCTCCAGCACGTGCCAGACCACCGATAGTGTTCCAAAGCTTCGTTTCCTGAGATACTTTTTCCAGAATACTTCTCATTCCTTCAAGTGATGTAAAAATTCGATCAAGTTTTGATAACAAAAAAAAATATATATATATGCGTGATCAATTTTGATACGACTGATAAATTATGAGACTATAACCACAAGATAATTTATAGAACATTTTTCAATTCGAATTTTGATCTCGATTTCAAAACAAGATGAACTCGAAATTTATGCTCGTTATTTGTGTTCTAGAATGTCTTTTCTGGTTTTCATCAGTTTATGGACAGCAAGGGTATCCCTACGAACCTTATTATCCTTATCGACCCCCTGAAGACGATCTTCGAGGGGATTTCTGCAATAGAAGGGGTCCCCAGAAATGCTGTCCTCAGAGAGACGACACCTGTTCGGTGCCTATTCTGGGCACCTTGTGCTACTGTGATTTGTTTTGTAATAGAACGAACAGTGAAGACTGCTGTCCCGATTTTGAAGAAGTGTGTTTAGGAAGGCGTGTGTCACCCCCTGAACAGATTGTTCGACCCCGTAAGTTTTTTGTCCTTTTCACATTCTATAGTTGATTTGATAAATATCTAGTATCGAATATAACGTTCTATTTCAACGTTCTTTTTCTATGTTTTATTTGGATGTATTTAAGAGGAAAATCAAAATATTTGATTAACATTATTTTATGTAACTTAAAAGAATTCTTGAATGTTATCGAAATTGATTAGGAAATATTTGATTAAAATTATTATTTTCAGATTAAAATTTAAAAAATATATTAAATAGAATTTTTGAATACGAGTAAAGAAACGTCTCTTATTATTCTCTGAACTCCATTCTTCTAATATTTTTTTTTTTAAAAGCATAATAATAATAATTTTAGATGTGAAATTCCCCCATTAATCGTACTAGTTTGATTTTATACAAATTTGATTTGATATCGAATTAAATTTCGGAATAACTATTTTTTCCCGTGAAGACAGCGTTAAAAATAAGATTTGAGACTTTTCAATAAATTGTTAATCCGATTTATTTAGTTTTTCAAAGTTATTTGTTTTTCCAACTGAAGCGGTATTTTCTGATATGAAATGATTTTTGAGAATATTTCATTAAAATGTTCTTGTTCACAAATGGAACTATATAAATATTGGAATTGTGGGGAATATTGGAACTTTTATAAAGTCTTTTGATTTATGCATTTTTTTGCTGAGCGATTGAGGAATTGAATTCAAAAACAATTATTTAAGAGTTCAGAAAGTTTAAGAAATGTACGTAAATGTGATAAAGATTTGCATGATATATTTTGTGACAGTTTTTCCAATAAAGCGCGGATTGTAGAGATCTTATAAGACTTTTTATGTTAATATTTAAAGCGATACATCCAATAAATGTTTCAAAGGATATGTGATCTAAAAAACTTTAACAATTAATACAAAAATTGTGAATTTAATACTGAAAAAATACGTAGTTTACAGAAATCATTTTTTTGTACTAAATTGTTTAAACCATTCGGTAGCATGGTAAAAAATACATAGTTAGTACCAAATGATACATATGAAACAAAATATATTTAGCACCAAATGACACGATTAAAATTGTGTATAAAATTTATGAACTTTTTCCAATATATGGATTATTACTGTGTGTAATGTATTAGTCCTTATAATGCTATATATAAGTGTGAAATATCAGTCTCGGAGGTTATTAGATGCTAAGACTGAGTGATTGTTCAGAGATTATTTCTGCATTGTGTATGAATATTTTTTCCTTTTAAAACTGAATTTCGAATTTGGGAGGAAATGAACAATAGATTCTATTATCCATATTTAATATTAAAGCGGTAGCGTATATAGAGGATTATTGATTCTAAAATGTGTATAGAATGTAAATAAAGTTTGCAAAAATTGTACTGCCGGAGGATT
Source organism: Trichonephila clavata (assembly GCA_019973975.1). Taxonomy (NCBI): domain Eukaryota; kingdom Metazoa; phylum Arthropoda; class Arachnida; order Araneae; family Nephilidae; genus Trichonephila; species Trichonephila clavata. The sequence continues at coordinate 25,980 of BMAO01035006.1, forward strand.
GTCAAATTTCATATTGGAATCTTTCAAAACTTACTGTGGAAAATAATGAAGGTTCTGTATTTTAAATTCGATTGCTACTAAATGTCATTTCTTTGTATGGAGTTGAAATTGGTGCGCTTTTGGGTATTGTCCTTGTCTGCTGAATCACTTGAAATTACTGGTTTGTTGCAAATTGTCTGTTCTGTAGATTATGGGGCCATACGAAACAATTGCTTTTACTGGAGTTCTATGAACAACGACCGGGCTACTTATAGTTCATTCGATCCACCAACAACTTGGAATAGCCCGCTGTTTTCGACAGTATGAATGACTGTGCTTGCAGTCGCTATATAATACATACTTTCTTCTAATACAATTTTTGATTGCAAAATGTAAATGATCATGAAAGAACTATCAGTAGTATTGATAATACGGGAAGTATATATAGAAAATAAGGAAATGAATAATATATTATCCCCACAGGGATTACATTTCTTAGTTCGCTTGTGGCTACGATTGCTGAGTAATCATGGGAGATAACTATTTTAATTGGCGTTGTCAAGTTATGACAGCGGCCGCGGTGGTCGAGTGGTCTAGGCATCGGATCATGGCTAGCATGTCATGAGTTCGATCCTAGTACCACTAAAGATCCGCCGTGCACGTCGAGAGCTCAAACGTCCTCCCGTTGGTGTGGTGTGGTAGTTAGGAGAGGGGTGCCAGCTCAGGTGTCATCCGCGTCACTTGACCATGGCTCAAAATTACGCGGACCGTCCTAGAAAAAAAGCCCTCGTGTAGCTGAACAGTGGGACGTTAATATTCACTCACTCACGAAGCTCAGTCCTCACGGTGGTGTGGAGTTTTTGAAAGAGGGTTGCATGCATACATGGTATCCCTTGACCGCTGTTTCTGTTGAATGGTTGAATATTATTAAAGGTAATTAAAGGTTAGATATATTAAAGTAGTGGTGGAGAAAAATTCATTAGTTTTCATCAAGTTATTATTTTTTAATTCCCCAATAAATTTATATTTCTTAATCTATAGATTTTGTTCAGACTTTGGTTAAACGGAGTGTCTGTGTTCTGGTTTTCTTGCGCATGAAATCAATTTAAGTCCTATCTCCATAGCATCACGTAGCTGTGGTAATTTAGGGATCATGGTCATTAACTCGTGTTCGAGTCCTGATACCACTGAAGATCCACCGTTTAAAGGGACTTGCGCAAGTTAATTTTGCTGCAGTTAATTTTGCCCAAAGTCTTCACGTTGGGTTGATGTAGTAGTCTAAATTGAAGTGCTGGCTCAGGTGTCGTCCTCGTCACTTGATCGTGGCTCAAAATTACGAGGTCCGCCGCAAATAGAACACTTTTTGTTATGTTGTGACGTTAATGAAAAAAATCAAATTAAAAACAAATTTTATTTTGTCTGTTTGGGTAGAAAATTGTTTTCATTCGCATCTTTATGTAATTCTAGCTTTTGAGACTAATCAACAACAATTGTAATTAAAATATTTTGATGACCTGATTCCCCCATTTAAAGTTTAACCATGCTTTTTCTTGTTAGACTTCGAGGAATTACATTGTTTTGAAGTTATCTTCAAGGTTTTTCCGTAATTGATATTCCATTGTTTGATTATCTTAAAAGTGTTGAAGTAAAAAAAGATAACTTAAAGAATAAAAAAATTCTTTTATCTTTTCACTCAGACGGTTACAACCAGTCCTTGAGGAGTAATAATTTCAAAAATTGCTGACAAATGACATTTTTGATGTTCTATTAAATTCAGAAGACAAGAAATCTAAAAGGGGATTAAAATATATTTGGAACTAAGTCTCATGAATTATCAATAGTAGCACAGTTTTACATAAATTTGGTGGACTTCGTCTATATTGTCGTTGAACCATCTAAAAAAAAAGTATATTATATTTTATTTTTTTAATAATTTTTTTTAAAAATAACATTTGCTAAAATGGTGGAAGAATTCTCAAAAATAATCAAATGTCATCAAAATAATTCTTATAATTGACAGTTTTCTAGATACTTTTTCAGAATCACTGAGTTTTTCCATTGTGACGAACGGATTTTAGAACAGAGTTAAAAAAGTATATATAAATTCTAATAACACGTAAAGAAGTAATAATAAAAGATTTGATTACTATATAAAATATCAATATATTCTTATACAGAGAAAAAAGGTTAATATATAAGCATATCATTAAATAACTAAATCAAATTTCATTTGTGTCAATTAAAAATTGCAAAAATATTAAAATCATAATAAAATTACTATTGATATTCTATGTAATATCTGAAGTTAATAGCATGGATTTATTGTCAAAAAATAAAACTATTTTATGTTAATTTTTCTTAAAGTATATATATTTTAAATAAAGCAGAAATATCTCTCTTTATATTTTTCAGTTATGAATCATTTCTTGTATCAATAATTTATTAACTTCTATACATAAAATAGGGTCTCTCTGTCCCAATATCAATTTTATTTTACAAATCTTATTCTACTAGCATTATTGGTGCAAAATGCAGATGACACGATCACATAATAAAATCCTGCTCTAAAAATTTGAGCTATGGAATAATTCTTGTGGCCGCGGTAGCCAAGTGGTCTAGGCATCGGATCGTGGCTAGCGTGTCATGAGTTCGATCCCAGTACCACTGAAGACCCGTCAAGTAGGGAAGCGATGCACGTAAAATCTGTCGAGAGCTCAAACGTCCTCCCGTTGGTGTGGTGTGGTAGTTAGGAGAGGGGGTGCCAGCTCAGGTGCCGTCCGCGTCACTTGACCATGTTCCAAAATTACGCGGACCGTCGCCAAAAGCCCTCGTGTTGATAATCAGTGCGACGTTAATATTCACTCACTCATGGAATAATTCTTTTTTACAAATCTCATTTCTAATCAGTTATAGAAACAGTTATCAGTTAAGCTATGTAGCAAACGATTTATACGAGTATAAACAAACGTATTTGAATGATTTATAAGAAAATGTAGAATTAATTCGCCAAAAGATATTTTAAATTAAACTTCTCAAAGTGCAATTAATTTAAAGAAAATAAATGAAGTTTTAGAAAGGCACACTTTTCTTCGGTTTTTTTTAAAAAAGTAGAATTGCTCTCCTGTCCGAATTTCTTTACATTAAATCAACAATTGAACTACTTTAATCAAAAGAAGGATGGAATAATTTGCCATAGACGTTACATGTTGCATAATGGTCGAAAGCAGGCCAAGTATCGATTAAAAGCCTGAGCGAGACTTTATTGTCTGTAATAGAATAACGGAATTGACTGAAAGTACCTAATGGTTGCTCGCGTTTCAGCAAACTGTCAAGTAGGGAGTTTTTTTTCGGCATAAAAACGGCCAAATCTTTAGTACACGAGATTTCCTCATGTATAAATTTGCCATTTTATGAAATATATTTAAGTTTTACTTGGAAATGCAAGATAGAATGAAATGCAAATAAAATTTTTAAATTTCGTCACCTCAAGGGGGTTTATGCATGAGACAATGGATGCATAAAACAGTTCTTTGAGTAATCGGATTGAAATGAGCAGTTGTAAGTTTAAAGTCGGTGAAATGAAATTAACACACTCATCTCCACACTTCAGTCAACGAAAAATTAAATTTGAACGCATATTTTGAGGAACTTTAAAAAATGAGAGAAATTTAGAATTTTTAGATTCATTGCATTGATGCAGTAGACTGGCTGCAAATTTTTTGTTGAAGTAAGGAGTTCATTGACCCACTTTGCTGGCTTTTATGATGGTACACAGGCGTTGATAAATAGTTTTAATGACCAAAGTCAAGATTTGCGGTTAGTTCCTTGACAATTAAGGTGGAATTTTTTTTACTAGAGTTTGTGGACGATACAATGGCGTAACGCAACCCTTGCATTGTAGGGGGTCAGGGTTCTAGGGGGCCCAAAGCCTGGTATGGTTTTGCAATCCTTTGTAAGAACCGGCTTGGGGCCCAAAATCTGACTTTGCAGGGGGCCTTAATATTCTTCGTTACGCCACTGATGGACGACGTCTACAATCTTCCAGAGAGAGATTAATTTTCAAAGAAGTCTTTTTCAACTCAGAATTTCCGTCTTTGGTACTAAATATTACAATAAATAATTATAGTTTTGTTGTAGTACGGAAGATAGTACGATAATTAATAACGATATCCATTCGTCAAATGTTACTATTGTAGGCTTGCAGAATATTACAATTTGTAAACCATATTTATCTACAGCGAGAGGCATATAACACATTCACTTGTTGATAATTGAAGTTCCTTAGCATATTTTTTTACGAATATCAGTTATTCGATTTGTTCGAAAGCTTGCATGTAGCGCAGTAATTTAAAAATTCATTACTTCCCTTCGATTATGGAGACCCCAATCGCTCTATTAAACAATATTGTTAATTGTTGTCGATTGGAATTCTATTAGATGATGGTCGTTAGTTTTGCTCCTAATTTCCAACAGTCTTTTTTGGAATCGGAGCTCAAAAACATGATTAGATTTGATAAATACACAACCATATTTTATTTCGGAATCAAAATGAAATAATCATACGTATTGCTAAAAATGAAAGGATTTGTCACCAAAAGTTTAACTTATCCAGACGGTCGTTTTTAAATTAGTGAAGGTTGTTTGTGGCTTTAAAACTGAAGATTCCTTATTCCTAAGTAAAAAAAATTATCTAATATTTGCAATTTTTCTCTATATAGGGGAAAAACGACTAAATTACTTTAAATCCGGAACTATTAGACATACAGACTTGAAACTTGGCAGGCATGTTCCTTTAGTTGAGTAGAAATACGCTGAGAATAAGTTTTATGAAAATCAATTCCTGAAGGGGGGTATTGTGGAGAAAGGAAGTTTACGGAGGGCGTTATTGATTTTAAAAAAATCTCCCTTTCTTGAGCTATTAGACGTACAGACTTGAAATTTAGTTGCTTTTTCCTCGAGTAGATATTCGCTAAGCATAGATTTAGGAGAAATCGAGTTCCAAGAGAGCTCCAGAAGAAGGCGGGGGGTAGTTACGGGGGCGTTTTAGATAAAAATTTCCCATTTATGAACTTGTAATCCAACTTAAAATTTGTTAAGCATGTTTCTTCTGTTGGAGGAGAGAGTTCAGGTAAGAACAGGTTTCGCGGGGTGGTTTTGGATAAAAAAAAATTCCGTTTTGGAACTATTAGACCTACAGACTTGGAACTAGGCAAGCAGGTTTCTTTTGCTGAATAGAGATCCGCTAAAAATGGAGTTATAGGAAATCGCCTCCAAGGGGGGAAAGGCTACAGAGGTGTAAATGATAAACTTCTATGCCAGAAACTCTTGTCCTTTTTGAATTAAGATTCGAAGGCTGTAAGAATATTTTTCAATACAATCGAAATCTTAATGCTAAGACTTAGATAAAAATAACCTAAAATAACAAATTATATTTAAAAAAAAAATAAAACACCCTTTTATAGTTAATCGAACTAAGTTGTAACTGTATCTTTTAGTCGCCAAATCTGGAAATGGGATCTGAAATGAGTCGCCAGATGCGGGATGGGATCTAAAAATGGGAAATCATTAATCCTGATGATCCTGACCTGGACAATGGAACAAAATTATAAAATTATTGTATTGTCATCGGTTATGGACAAGTGAGCAAAACTTCAAATTCATTTGACTTTTTAAAGTGGGTAAAAATGGAGTTCAAAGATTCCGTTACATACAAGTGAAGCTTAGAAAAGGGTGTTAAAAAGAACGCAGTCTTACAATGCCATAAAATACCCAGCTAAAGCGGATGGATAGAGATATCCAATATTAGATAAATCATATTTAAAACATATGGGAGTAGTTTTATCGATTTGAACTAAATATATACTGCCTATATGATTTTTAAAATTCATAAAAAACTTCTTATATTAAGAATAATAGGTTTGATACTCTAAGTAAAAATAGTGGAAGTGAAATTTCCTTTTTTTGAGCACCAAAATGATTTAATCCCACTCTCTATTATTTTCATCATTCAAGTTGGATTCTCATCCTTGTCTCGCGATGTCATAACATCATGTCAAAGAACTCCCATGGGAAAACATGTTTCCTCTTGTATATCTTGACCTATTGAGTCAAGATCTACTTGGATGAAACTTTACACTTTTGACACTTAATTCAGGAGGAAGCCTTTAAGACAACCAAGTGGTTGTTTTGCAAAAACGAGCAAAGTTTAAGGTGATTTATCAATACTTCAAGTAACCTTTCATACTGGTGGAAACAAGTGATTATTTCTTTAAAGGAGTAATTAACTCCGAAATATCTTGCCGGTCACGTAATAGAATAAAAAGTGAGTGACTTAAAGGTTAATCACTCATAGAGAAGGCCCAGGGCAGGTTTTGTGAAGTGGGAATAAGTAAACACAAATTATATGTGAGAGATCGGGTAATGAAACGCTAAGAGTTTATTATAAAGTAGTGAAGAGTGAAAATAATTTTTTTTTTTTAAGAAAACGTATTAGGGAGAAAAAGTATTTGTTTTGAAAAATTGTGAGTCAAACTAAATGTTTTGTCTGTGTTGTTTACCCCCGTGTTATACGTTCGGTGGTGCACGGGGTTTATAAATGTTAAAAAAAAAAAAAAAACAAACTAAATGTTTTGATAAATAATATATTGTGTCGAAAACTATGGAAAAAAAACCCCTAAATTCTATATACTTATTTTTTGTGTGGATTGATTTATGGGTAAATAAATATGCATACAAAATCAATGTAAAATACCTATTTTTAATATTTATGGATGCCAGAAAAAAATATATCTTTTGAAATTTTGAATTTGTTTCAAAGGCCCCCGTTAGCCTAGTGGCTATGGCCAAAAATACGTGGCCGTGTTTTTTGATGGCCCATTAATAAATTCATAACCAGTTGCTAATTTATTGAGCCACTAATAGACAATTTATTGAGCCACTGATAGACCAACCATTTATAGACCAACTATAGCCCATCCTTTTCTCTCGGACCTATATACACTCAAGAGCCAAAACATGACCACTTGTCCATAACGAGTTGGCCCACCTTTGGCGCGCAACACAGCTTCAACTCGCCTTGGCATGGATGCCACAAGTCCTTGGTAGATGGCCGGAGACAGATTGTACCAGATGTATATGCAACTGTCACGCAAATCCGAATTACTCTGGTGGTCTTAGAACTCTGAGCTGCTGTCCCATGACATCCCACATGTGTTCTATCAGATTGAGATCCGGCGAGTTAGGCAACCAGGACATTAACTGGAATTCAGCATCATGTTCCTGGAACCACTCCAACACAATTTTAGCCTTGTGATCCGGGGCGTTTTTCTGTTGGAACATTCCATTTCCTGCTGGAAAAACAGAGGCCATGTAAGGGTGCAACTGGTCCGCAATGATGTTCAGATACCCTGTCGCATTCATGGTCTGCTCTGCCACAATTAAGGGTCCCATAGACGCCTAAGAGAACGCCCCCCCCCAAAGCATAATACCGCCACCACTGGCCTGTGTATGACCTACTGTACATTGAGGGAACAACTGTTCGCCTGGAAGACGGCGTATCCTGACACGGTCATCGGCGTGATAAATTACAAACCGTGATTTATCTGACCAGGCAACTCTCTCCCACTGATCCATAGACCAGTCACGATGTTCCCGGGCCCAGCGCAGGTGCAGTTGGCGATGACGCTTGGTCAGCAAAGGCACACGAGTGGGACGTTTGCTGCGTAGCCCCATATCCAACAGTGTCTGCTGAACAGTGTGCTCCGATACTATTCTATTTGGCTCTGCATTGTATTGGGCTGTCAGCTGAGCCACTGTCTGGCTCCGGTTTTGCTTCACCATACGAGACAATCTCCGACGACCTTTTTCTTTGATAGCGTGTGGACGTCCAACACCATGTCGTCTACTTCTGGTTTCACCGTCATTCATCCACTTTGTAAAAGCACTAACAACTGCAGATCGCGAACAACCCACGAGTCGTGCAGTTTTGGAAATACTTGTTCCGAGCCTTCGAGCCATTACAATCTGCCCTCTATCAAAGTCGCTTAGATCCGCAGCCTTTCCCATCACACACAGAAGTAAGTGAAAGAAGGATTCTCCAGACTCTCCAACAGCAGTTAAATACCACTTCCATCTGATCACGTGCCTTCCACGTCATCCAGGCGAGTTCATTGCAAAATGTAGGGGTAATCATAATGTTTTGGCTCTTGAGTGTATATAGGGGCTGCGGTAGCCCAATGACATGTCATGAGTTCGAGTCCAGTACCACTGAAGAACCATCGTGTAGGGGAGCGATGCCCGTGAAATCTGTCAAGAGCTCAAACGTCCTCCCGTTCGTGTAGTTTAGTAGTTAGGAGAGGGGGTGGGTGCCAGCTAGGCTGTCGTCCTCGTCACTTGACCATGGTTCAGAATTACAAGGTCCGTCGCCAAAAGCCCTCGTGTAGCTGAATAGTTGCGACGTTAATATTTACTTACTCACGCCAACTCAAATGTCGATACCATCACTTGACCCAGGTTCTGAATTATGAGGTCCGTCGCCAATAGCCTTCGTGTCGCTTCACAGAGCGAAGTTAAAATAACTCTTTTTCACTTTGAGTTTTTGTCATACACCAAGTTTTTGGGGATTTTGATTGGTTGAAGCTCTTTCAGTCCTTACAAGATTTGTGGCTTGATCCTACTTTTAATCATTATTTCTTTAAGCGGGCTAGATTTGTATATGATTAATGCAATCCTGTGTTTCTAGCCGATCAGCTCTATTGTCTCACTGTTGCCAACTTTTGATTATTACAGAAACTTTTTTCAAAAATACATATGCGTCAACAATAACACACATAAGTAAACAAAACGGACTTGCATGCAATTACATTTATCATGTTAACCATCTTGATTTTAGCCCATTAAAACTGTAAAAACAAATAAAATTTGTGCTTATGTCAAAGAAACTGTAAGTGAAGTAAATTCTTAATTCTTATTTAAAAATAAAGATTTCAGCCGGTTTTAAAGTGTTGAACTAATATTTTACATAAGACCTGATAAATTCTTTGTAGAATTAATAACGAATTTCAAAAACTCTCTCGACGAAGTTAGCTAGTAGTGATAAAAAGCGTATGAAATTTATTTTAATCTAACTGTTTTAAATTTTAAGATCTCGGATCGAATTTGGATCGTCAAAAGATATTTTCATAGTTGTAGATATTTTTTTAAAGAATTTTTTTGACACTGCGTGTTTTATATTTGTTACTCATTTCTAATCACAAAATTGTGGTAACGTTTTGAAGTAAAGAACTAGTCAAAAGGAGTACAATGAGTTCAACAGTATTTTTAAGTACAATTCATTCATTTTTCGGTAAATATATTTTTTTGCCTTAGAATATATTCTGAAAACAATATCAGTCTACCGGAAAGTTCTATTCGTTTTTAGAACAAATCAGAATAGTAAATTTCTTATACATTGAATAAACTTTATTGATTAATATAACTACCATAATTATTTAAGAATTTTTGTGCCTGCGTAATGGTAATTCGTATATCCCATTTTTTTTTTTTTTTTAAAAAAAGTGCCTTATCCTTGGAGACAAAAAATAAAACCAGTGCTAGTTTGATGTCTTCCTCCTTTTTGAACTTCTTTGTCCTGCAAAAATTTTGTAGTATGGTGGATGTGAACTTCCCGGCCTAGCTCTACAAGTTTCTAATGCGTTCCCAAAGCAGCACGTGGCCTGGGCTTATCATGGAGCAGTATGATGTCCTTCCTATTAAACATCACCGGCTTATTTTCTTGGAGGCTATTTTTAAATTATAGTACTTATCCGAATTAAGCTTTTCGTTCGGTTTCAACAGCTTAAAATGTATTTTTCCTCTATTATCCCAGCATTTACACCCAACATTCTTTTACTCGGGATCTACTACGGCTTAGATGTGGCGGGGGAAGGTTTTCCGCATTTTATTACTGGTCACTGTTTTCATAGGTAATCCATTTTTCATCCCCGGTTATCGTCCAGTCCAAGAAGTGTTTGATTTTGTTCCTTACACAAGCAGAGATACAGTTTTGTTCCTTACACAAGCAAGCCTATGATAACAATACCATTCAAATTCGTCTCGTTTAACTTATGTGGCACCCCTTTCGAATATTTCCCCATCAATCCTAGTTTCCGAAATGGCCAATGAATACGTGCATACTTGTTGAAACGTTGTAACCAGAACGGACAGAGCTTTCCGGTACTCGTAATATAATAGAGAACTTGTAGACATGGAATTCATGATGGAAAATAGATTTAACATGGCTTATAGTTTTCAAGTAGAGATTCAATAATCAAGTTTAGAACATAACTGGGATTATATAAATTCTGTATTTTTATAATCTCGGGACCCATTACATATATAGTTGGTTGAAAACTCTGAAAAACTAATTTGACTGTTATTCATAGTCCAATCTATTTTATTACAATTTTTTTTAAAAAAATATTCTTTGTGATGTTATTTGTTTTTATGAAAGTTCACTATTTCGATACAAAAGTGTGAATTATATTTTCTTGTCAAACAAGTTTTCCCCCGACAAAAACAAACGGGTTCTTAATTTAAAAAAAAAAAATGGAGCTCATATTTATAAATAAAAAAAATAGGAATAAAAATTAAATATATTTACTAAACTGGATATACTTAACATATTGCTAAATAATAGAATGAAAATTTAAAAAAAAAAACAAGTTTTATATTTTCATTTGGCTATCACTTTTTTTGGGTAACGAAATTTTTCCTATAAAATGAGTTCGTACGCCAGTTAACTAGCGAACAAATTTCGCTTTTATTATAACTCTACCAGGTATCATCTAGTTCAGTCGGACAGTTTGCTTAAGAAACTGATAATGAAAATGGTTCACCATATGGCCAATGATAAAAATTACGATAAAGATAATTTTAAACACGGTCTATTTTTATCAATTCATCAACTCTGATGAACCTTTTTATCTTACGTCATTCATGGTCCTCTATCCCTAAAAATCCCCCACTCTTGCTAAATCTGACGATTCTGCTTTTTCTTGAAGTGGTCTATTACCGGCCAGAGGGGCACATGAACAAGTTATTCACCCGCCAACGCTATATCCTGGATCCATTTTTATCCCCAACCGTTTTTAAAGTGGAAGAAAGAACCCGACATCAATGAAGTCTTTTGAAGACGCGGAAATAAGCGAACGATATTGTTCGTTCCCTTTTGTAGGGCCTATTTGTTCCAATTAGAAGACTTTCCTCATTTTATGACAGCCAGATCCCGAGGAGCATCAAGTGTTCCTATTTGGGTGTTTTTTTTATGAGCTCGGTGTGTGTTGGTCCCAGTTCTGAGACGTGCCGTCACCCACGTGCCATCGTTTAAGTTTTAGTGGGAAAAAATGTGGTTAAATATACTTTTTAACGAAAATGAGTGCTTTTATCCAAATTTCTCATTTTGTGTGGGTTGGACTTAAATGCTTGTCTCCTTTCGTATTGACTTAACAGCGGATGTTGGTCCTTGTCTCCCATTTTTGGTGATGACAATTATATGCCACTAGCTGGTACACCTGTACTTCGCATGGGTGAATTGAAACATTAAACAATACATTTGAAGGATAAAGAAGTTTTTAATGTTAATTTTCCGTGAATTGCAAATTAAACAAAAAAAGGCTCTTTGCATATCTCAGCCGAACAAAAAACCATATTTGTTAAATTTTAAGTCTGTAGATCTAATAGCTAATAAAAAGGATTTTTTTTATTTATATCGCCCCCGTAACTCCCTTGTGGGTCGAGTTTTGAAAACACCTTCCTAAGCTTATCTCTGCTCAGCAAAAGTAACACATTGTTACAAATTTTGTGTAATGAATGCTTAAAGTAAATGGCGATTCAATAGAAACATAGCGAAATTTTGGCGATAGAGCCAAGTTGGCATCAATTTTGGCTACCACGTTTGCAACTTTCCAATGAATCGGATTGCAGAAGTTAATAGGCTGTAGGGACACCTGGTGAGAAGTTGCAATAAAGAGGATAGCACAAAAACCTTCTCCACAAAAAATACATATACATGGCATTTTTCATAGTGATCGGTTGAACGGCGTTGGAGTAAAGACATTTCATACATAAAAAAAACATCATTGTTGCCGATATAAATTAATGGACTGTAAATTTAACAACAAAATTTTAATGAGCGAAAGGGATCCCAACCATATGGGATGACTACAATTTTCGAACTGAATACAAAGTTTACTACAGTTGGCTCGGAGCGAAATCTATACAAGGAATTCTCGCCAACTGGCGCCAACAATCATTTTTATCTTAATACATTTAAACAGATTCATGCATATTTTTTCTATAAAGGAGAAATTTGCTTATCCTTAGTGGAAAGGACATCTACATATCTGTTAGTGTTATTTCATAATTTCTGTGCGCACATTTCTGCTCAAGAGCACTTAAATTTTCAAAAATTTATCGATTTTTACTTTTTATATATTTTTTAAAAGTTCAAATATTTCTGTTTAAAATGATACATGATATGAGAAAATACCATAATTAGAAGTATTTTTATTAATTTTTTTAAATGAAGCTACTCCTTGAAGCGCATCAAAGGAGCCCTGCTCGGAGCACCTGTGTTTCCCCTTGTATAAGTTTCTGATGAGCTCGAATCCATATGATGTTCCAAAGGAAAAAGTAGAGTGTATTGGGCTTATCCAAAAGTTTATGGGTACACGTTTTTTGGATCTTAAAAGCGAAACAGAGAAAAAAAAGTTAAGTGATGGAAAAAGCCTAAGAGGGTCGTAACCGATTCACCGACTTTTTAATATTAAAAATCCAAAGGAAATATGGTGTGGCTATTATAAATAATATCAATGATCTACACAACATGAAAACTGCTTTTTGGGCTGTTTATTTTCATCTTCTGTCTCCAAACGAGAGCCTTCAACATGGACTGTGTTTTCCGATTATAAATGCCTGATGCAAGTTTCAAAAGACAGAAAGTGAACGTAAAGAAAGGCACTATGATCATAAACACATTCACCACAATGAATTGAATGAAGCCAATTTTTAGAGATCTAGGTGATCCTATGTTATTAAAAAATGTTTAGATGGAAGACCCAGAACCCAAATGAGTCAGTTAATAACACCAAATGGTCACCGTCAGTGATTCCAAGATGTACATTTGTGGAATTAAAAAATCTAAAATTAAGGGTAAATATGTCTATTGTACAGTTCAATATGAGTCATGTAGCAAAATTAATGATCTTAAAACATTGTAATATTGAACCAAGTTATAAATGTATGCCATGCTTCAAAAAACTAGATACACGTAGGATTCGTGCGTGTAGCCGAACGAAAGCATCTTGAGATCCTAAGTAAAAAATAATGAAAAGAAGAAAATTAGAAGGGTCTTTTGTGTACGAGAAGAGAGTAAAACAAGTGCTTAATATGCTTCTGGAAAGTACCAAAAAAAAAAAAAAAGTAAATGCTCAAAAAATTACAAATGTTTACTTTAAAGCCTGTTTTCTCAAAATGTAATATTTTTCACTTTATGTACCTTTTTCTCAAAAATTACTAATCATATAATCCTCAAATTTTCAGTGAGTAGATTTTTAACATGTTTACACCTTTTAATGGAGGGAATACGATATATATAGGAAACTTTTTCAGACATGACTTTTTAAAACTAAATTTTAGGGGGGAAATTGGACAATTTTTTAAAACAATTCATTATTAATTTAATTTTTCACAAAAAGACAAAATTCTTCGTTAAAGTGTTATTGATTGTACACATAATCTACTATGAAAATTTTATTCATGAGCAGCAAGTAGTTTCTGAGAAAAAAGTACATAAACTTACACAATTTAACATGGGCTCCTATGGACGTGCCGGCCCCCCTTGGCTCTATGCATTTCAATATATCCTCCAAAATTAATTTATTCCCATGTGTTAAAGAACAACCTTCTAGAATTCCATTTATTTATCTCCATATTTTGTCGCAAATTTATGATGTTTCACTCCCTTAATTTTGCTTATGGTTTAACATTTCTCTTCGAATATTCAAATTTCAAAGTTAATGCTTACTACATGAATTAATTCATGAAATATTTTTCAAAAACCACAAAAAAAACCTTATATACAGTACAATGATATTATATAATCTATAAATTATTTAAATTTTCTAGTGTGGTTTATTTCCTGTACGTTGAGTGATGACAGCATAATTTTTTCGAATGTCTAAATATGCATACACAGTATATTAATCTTTCCCGTATCAATTAACGTTCTTTTGCCAAAATAATTGCGACTTTGTTTCTCTTCTTTAGAAAAAAAATAATGTAATATTTATTCAACACCTAATAAAAAGAAACAAGTCAATACAGTCTCGGATAGTTTTGTATATTTTTATCCAATTTTCAAAATGAGGTAGGTAGTTAATGAACAATAAATTTTAAGAGGCTGAAAATTAGCTAAATTTTATTTAATTACAAACTTATGTATAATTTTATAATTTAAAATTCATATCAAATAGAAATTAATAATAAAATTTAAATATTCATACTTTATTGACATTTCCCTATATTTTTTTCGTACAATTTCACTTTTGTAATTGACATTCAATTAGTTTCCAAATTGCATGTCTACAATTCGAATGCATAAATAAGTAATAACATCCATTTGCATGTTTTGTTTCTTTTACATAAATTTAAAAGGTAGTTTAAGAAAAAATAATTTTAATCAGTGGAATTAATGTTCTAGAACTTATATATATTAATCTATAACTAAAGCTTAAAAATTTACTCGCTTTTTCTGACTGATATTTTCCCTTAAATTCCACAATACCGACTGGATATTGTACGTCGCCACTAAAAAAATTATATTTCTTTTTATTTAAATAAAATGATCGAATACTATAAATAAGTTTTGTCTTTTTCAATCTGACAGCAAAATCGTCTGCGTTTCAAACTCTTTGGTAAAAAGTTGAACGCAGAATTTATGTGAAAGAAAATATTTATGTATTCAGTCTAACGTTTTTCTTAAAAATGTTAAACTTGTGATTTTCCAAAATAGAGCAGCAATTATGTTTTGAACAAAATGGCCCATTTTGCTTAGAATTTTTAGTGTTCTGCCATTTTAAAATCCATTTGTTTGGAAAACTGTTTCATTTTGAAAGTTAACTGTGCTATTTTTCTTTTAAGGGCAGAGGATTATTCTATGATAATTTTTGTTTCTTTTGTAAATTGTTTCAAAACCAAAGCAAACGAAATAAGCCAACCAGAAAATTAAGTCAGGAACTTAATCTCTTCTCATGTGTTAGTCTATCTAGTCTTCCTTTGTTGTAATTTGATAAAAGCTCAATTCTTACCCCCTTTTTTAGTTTAAATAGTAGACGATAAGCTCGGTGAAAAAAATTAGATGCAATTCAGCTTCATTACCATGAAAATACTTCGCCACCGAAAATAACTTCATTGAGTATGCTTTTCGGTTTAGTTTTACACAATGAATGACAGGCCGATGAATCACTGTTACTCGCTTCGTTGGGAATGTGAGAAGTACTTATTTTGCTCATTCATGAATTCATTCCGATAACCGCCAAGATGATAAAAAGAACGACCTCCTTGTGGCATATCTCTTGGAATTATTTTTTTGTTATCGACCTATCTCCTGCGTTGTTTTACATTCTTATGTGTTTGCTAAATAGATATTGTGTGGAGTGGGACATACATATTATATTGCAATGTTATCGCATTCTGCTTTCGAATTCGACTTTTTTTTCTATTTCCGTCCTATTGTCAGTCCAAGGAAAGAAATATTAACGTAAATTACTTCGATCAAATGTATATTTGAGCTCTCATTTATCAAAAAAAATTACTATATTCAGAGAATCATTTTTCTCTGTTTTGAATCGTATTTTTAACATTGAACTTCTGCCGGAATGGGCTCAAATTCATGACGGTCACATGATAAATGCAGTCATGTGTTCATTAAAATCAAAACTGACATTAGATTTGTACTTGTTCTACATCTAATATTTAAAAAAAATTGATATTTAGGTAAAGATGATTAAGTATTAAGATTATTTAGAAAGTTTTTCAAAATTAAACAATTCTTATAATGGTTTCAACAATTTAGTTCGACAATTTCGTAAGTTAAGAACTTTCAAAATATTAAATGAAATCAACCCGTTTCGAGTCAGACTGGTTGGAATACATCCTAAGTTTCTTCATAGAGGGAGATATATGTCATTTGGGGGTTGGAAAATTCTCATGTCATCCTAGATCAGGGGTGGCCAACCTTTTTGAGAAGAGTGCCACTATCTGATAAACCTTTACGCGTGCCACTTTCAAATTTTCCTACAAACAAAAGAGTATGATTAGGTAAATGTTTCTTATTGACTTATTATGCAATTTTTAAGCAATGGGCACGTTTTTCACGCGTCTAAGTAGTGGAAATTTAAAAATAAGATAATAAACACGACTAAAGCACAAACTTAGGTTTTAGTGTTTATAAACTTTTTACTGGTTTGAGTTTGCTTAAGTAAAAAATGGAAAATGAGTAACCTGGAACATTTAATTCTAAATTATTGAACAGTCAGTACTGCTTAATATGGTTTTTGAAATTACAGTTTTTTACCAAGTCATCTATATTAGGATTAGTTTTCAAAGATGCTAACAAAATTAGAATGTTTTGCGTATCAGTTAATTTTGATTTTATTATGTTCATAATAGAAAACATTTGTTCATAAACATGTTGATCGAAACCTACAACAATGTCTGATATCCAAATCGTGTAAATATGAAAAATTGCTTGTTGATACAACTTTCCAAAGTTCAATGCAATTCGGATCCCTTGCAATTAAAATAAGTTATCTTTCAAAATTTTCAAAAATATCAGTCTTCGCGTGCCATTTTTTCAACTCAGCCGTGGCACACGTGTCGCGGGTTGGCCACCTCTGTCCTAGAGCATGAAAGAGGTAGTACCAAGGAAAAGATATTTTGTGCAGTGAATTTCCTCTAATGTTCTCGGCTCATTTTTCTTCACTAAAAAGACTGTTACACAAGAATTATATACCAAGACATGCTACCGATTTTCCTTATGATAATCATCAAAGAAAAAAAATGCCAAGATTATACATTTTTCAACAGGATGACGCCAGGACAACGACGTTACATCTTGCCTCAATGTTGATTTACCAGTTGGGATTGTGTGTATGTGTGGTCATGGAGGTGTTATTTAGTCACTATCATGATCACCACTGGATTTCAATGTATGTGGTTTTGTAAAGGATAAAACGTACACTCTGTCATTTTCTACATCCTTTCTTGAACTAAAATCAAGAATCTATGCGGCAAATAATTTGATCGATGAAAACATGCTGACAAATCCGTGGTAAGAACCATTTTATCATTGGGGCATTTGCATAGTAACGAAAGGAAACCAACACTGTCGTAGCTAGCTCTGAGGGGGCGCAGTATCAAAATTCATTCGGGGCCCTTTTTTCGATATAGGAGCCCTTTTTTCGATATATTAGTGGGACGGTAGTTACACTTGTTGGGGACCCTGTATCATTGATACGGCTGATACGGCGGTAGCTACGCACATGGAAGCCATATCAAACATTTGTGACATAGTAAACTTGGACTATTTCTATATCTTTTAACAACATGTATTTTAATTTTCCCCCTGTAAATTACATGCAATAAATCATTCTTTTCGTCCAACTAGTTTGTAGACAAATTACGTACTTTTAAATCAAATACATTTTTTTTACCTATGCGCGTTGCTATTGCTAACAAATATGCATTTTTTAAAAGAAAGTTTCTGTACAAAACAAAATATGGCAGCAGCGAAAAGCATGAACTGATTGACTGAAAACACGTGATTGTATTTATCTTATGACTATGACGTCACATGAATTTAGACCACTCATTTGTAAATGTGACTTGAATATGTAAATGTGACTTGTGTAATGTTTTACAAAAATTAACTGCATGTAAAAATTCTTTGTGTGATTTTTGGGGAATAATAATCAGAATAGAAATAAAGTTGAACATTTCTTTATAAAAGACATATCGTTAATTGCCTGATGAAATATTGTTGGTTGGAATCTGTGTACAGCAATTTTTTGAGGAGATAAATTATCCTCATGACAACATTTTACCTGAAGTGCTCATATCGCTTGTTAATCACAAATGTTCAAGCATATTAAAATACAAATTAAATTTTAAGCTTTTGCAACTGTTGAGAAAAAAAAAATGAATTCGCTTTGCCATTGTTAATCTGTCAGGCAGAATTTATTTAAAGGCAGGAAATTGCGAATTTTGACTGTTTTACTTTTGATAACTGATTTCATCATTTTTCACATTCTAATGTAGTTCCGTTGCTTTTTCTTATTATTTAATTCTTATTTCGGCCTCAAATTATTTTAATTACTTTACTTTCGGAATTTAGAAATTCCACATATTCTAATTTTTTTTCTATCCTGGTACTCGCTCTCAGTGACGGTGATTTTGGGGTTTATTGGCGCAAGAGCCGATTTCGGCTATACTGCGCCAAACATTTGTTTTAATTTCTGTGGTCTAGACGGGAAGAGAGAAAGAAAGAATGAATTGAATGACAAGAAAGAGGGTCGAAAATAGAGAAGGATCACTAGGGTACCCCGGGTTCGTGAAGCCCGTGTTTACCAAAGACAGTAAACCCCTTGGAAAAAGGAAAAGATCACTAGGGCACCTCGGGTTTGTGACACCCGTACTTACCTATAGAAGGTGAGCCCCTGAGGGGCCCTCTCAGTGACATCTTACGTGGAAAATGTTAAGTACATTTCTTGTTAGTTCACTTTTTAAATCTTTTTATTGGTTGCAATTCTACTGTCCTCACCTGCTTCATCAAGTTTGTTATTTTCTAAAATTTTTTACGATCCGCTTTTTTCAGTGTTAGATGGCTATGTTGAATAAAAACTTTTTTCCGTCCATGGCTCATTTGGCGCTATTAAAATCGTCCCAAATAAGATTTTGGAGGGTAGCTTACCGACAACAAATTGATATTCCAATATATTATTTTTTTTATAATAAGAAACGTGTTGTAACTTTTATTTCGTGTCCGTATTTTTATATGAATTTCGAATTCATGTTTTGAAAGTGAAATTAGTCTTTCATTAAAAGCTTTAACCACTTAGTATTTTCATTATTATATTAATACAATACTGAATTTTTTTCTTCACTGTTGACACTTGTAATATTATGTACTATCAGTAACAGAAATGTTATCAATATCCTAAGAGATATATTATATTTGAATTTTTTTTCTTGACATAACACTATCTCTACTTAAAGCTCTTGTCTAAAGCTATTTTGATATTCGCGCTTGAGAAATATGTTAGTACTGTGAAATCTACTTTACTTCTCAAACCTTCTAAGTTATATTTGTTCAAATTAGTGCAATTCCAAAGGAGAAAAAAGCAAGGAAATGTTTTTGACTGATAACCTTGTTTCCCCCAATTTCACCCAGTAATTTTAAATATTTTAAATAGATAAACACTCGTTTGGGATACACTAGAATACACACAAAAAAACTTAAAATGAAAAAAAAAAATGAAACGAAAATGATTTTATTTTTGTTTTTTATATTTTCAATCCCAGGCTGGGCAAAGTCGACTTAGCCTTTCAGTGGGTCAATGAATGAGTACCAAGTTTGCTTGGGAACTGAACACTGGGGGTTTCGTGTCAGACTGACCAC
Organism: Trichonephila clavata; assembly: GCA_019973975.1. Lineage (NCBI taxonomy): Eukaryota > Metazoa > Arthropoda > Arachnida > Araneae > Nephilidae > Trichonephila > Trichonephila clavata. The sequence goes on from BMAO01035006.1 coordinate 45,673, forward strand.
TTGATCGAAACTTCTGCACATTCAACCCAGTTCCCCTAAGGTCACGTAAACTCAGATAGACACAGTAGGCCTTGGCTCTCATGGGCTGTTGCGCCACTGAGTTCAGTTCTTGTATTTTCAATGCATTCAATTGAAACTAGATTCAAGAATTAATGTAGGAAACCTCCACTTGGGGGGGGGCTCTAATGGTGCGTTCACGAATTCAAAATGACTAGTAGATATAAAATTTAAGTTTGTTGCAGATATCTCAATTTTTTTTGTCTAGTATAGCCATACCGAGTGATCATCCTCAAAAATCCCACAAAACTTTGGTGACAAATTTTTGTCGCCAAATCAAGGAGCTGAAATAGGATCTAACCTTAAAAAAATCGTGTAGTGGGCCTGTGATACACGTTAAATCTATAGACTCGATCTTTACGTTGAAGAGTTGAGTATTAAGTTGGTACTACCAACTCTTCATTATGTGACCGTGTCTCCATATTACGAGATATATCACCAATAGAATGTTATTACTGTGATATCAGTATTATTCAATGTTACTCACAATTTGTATTAATTCTATCATGCAACTGGTTTATCACTGGTTTGGATGCTTTAAAAATAAAGCAATTAAATGTTTCCCCAGTTTCGAGTTTTTTTGAAGTCCTGAATTTTTTATTTTTGTGAAGCAATTTTGATTTGACCTTTTCAATTATGTTCATTAATCACCATTTAAATATCAATTCGATAATTTGTATTATCTATTTCTTTTTTGTGCAAAAACTTATTCAGTTGAATTTTTCCTCTTGTATCTTTTATTACTAACGGCAGCTTTTTTATGCATACGTTTCCTTCGGTATTCCCGTCTGTCTACATGCTTGCAGAAAACAACGCCACATTAGACAGACAGACAAAAATTTAAAAAATTTATTTTTTTGATATAAGTACCGTAAATACCTTTAAATGCATTTAGTAACAAACTGCTAATTTGAAATTACAAACAGACACTTCAATTTTATTTATTTATATAGATTAAATTATCGATATGGTTACCTAAAACTATAGTGTATAGAAAATTTCAGCTCAAATGAGTTCTTTAAAATGTGAGAAAAAAAACCTTTTCAAGTTATGACACAAGTCGCCAAAATGGTCGCTAAGTCGCCAAAAATGCCAACTTGGCTGTATTTGTAATTCTTGGAATAATTAGTTTTAATCAATTAATTTTTATTAATTATAATTAAATTACTATATTGTTATCCAAAATTAGAGTATATATAAAACTTCAGCTCAATTGAGTGCTTTAAAATGCATTTTATTAACGATTGAAAATTTGAACACGGTAAATACAGAGCGTGAACTAATAGTGGGAATTGAAAAAAAGAATACTATACTCCTCATATCTGCTAATTATTATTATTGTATTCAAACTCTTTAAGCTCGCCTATTAGTGCTTGAGGCCTTTCTTCTGGTTCGAGGAAGAGATCACAACATGGATGTCTTAAAGAATTGGATGAAACTTTCAAATCATATGACCACAGTTACGATAGCTGAAACATCAATATGTCATGGATTATTGTATCGAAAAGTTGTAACATATATAATAGATTATAAATGTATATACCGTAAAATCTGGCGTATAACGCGCACTTATACTTTCAAGCTGCAATTTTTAATTTTTAGGTGCATTCGCCGTATAACACGCATTCCATTTTTTTCAAAGAAACCTAAAATGTACATGCACAATGATCTGATGTTTTGAAGTCATTTATTCGAGCTTTAGAAAAAAAAGTAGTATACTTCTAGAACAACCAATAAGTTCATGAGGAATGCCATTTCTTTTAAATAAACAGTATTTAAATAGATGTAAATGTCTAATTGTTTTTATGCTCATCCCTGTTTTTAATTTTGAAGCTCTCATTTTTATACCCGACGTATAACGCTCACCCATAAATTTCGATCTTGCTTTTTGTGTTATAAGTGCGCGTTATACGCCGGATTTTACGGTAGATGTGAGTAGGTTTCACGAATAGATTTGAATTTATTTTAAAAAAATATCTGATTAGGTACAGGAGAGTCTGTTATAAGCAATTTTGATATATTTTTATTTGTGTTATGTTTTTATACCACTACTTGAATGTTCTAATATATCATTTCATATCAACAGCATTTATTGATGAAAAGTAACGAATAAGCACGAAAGATTCCGTGTTTCAGTGTTCTATGAACGTACATATAATGAAGTGGCCCAATTGGTAGCCACGGCAGCCTAGTGATCGTGGCTCGTTTGTTACGAGTTCGAGCTCAGTACCACTAAAGACCCGCCGTGTAGGGGAGCGATACACGTTAAATCTGTCGAGAGTTCAAACGTCCTCCTGTTGGTGTAGTGTGGTAGTTAGGAGAGGGGTGCCAGCTCAGGTGTCGTCCTCGTCACTTGACCATGGTTCAAAATTACGAGGTCCGTCACTAAAAGCCCTCGTGTAGCTGAACAATGCGAAGTTAATATCCACTCACTCACCTATTTAAATTCTATTTAATATTCATTTACTTACTATTCAGGCCCAATTGAATGTTATCAACCGAGGCGTACCACATTGGATGACTAAAATCAATTTTTAATTATCATCGGGCTAAAAACCGCATGAAAACAACAATGAAAAACACCAGTAAATATTTTTCTTATGCTATTCTGTTTTTCCCTCTTCAAGTATATTCAGTTTAAATTTTATGTCATTCTGAACAGTGGCTCACATCCTGCAGCATTTTGAAAGTGTAACTTGAATTATAACCACCCTGCATAGTGGCTATGTAACTCGTCTGAACGGTGAGGTTTGAACGGAAAGTGCAAAGCTTTCTTCAATGACTGAGGCGTTCTGAATGGAAAGTAATATTGTCCGTTACGAAGAACTGGAGCGGGGCTTAATGAATTAAAATGTATCAGATATCGTATCTAATGCTGTTTTAGCTGAAAATATAGTGTTTCTCACTGGTTACTACATTCTACTGGAATTTAATGTGCTAAATACTAATTTTTTAGGACTTTAATTGCTGACCGTAAATGGAGAATAAAAACAGCGATTTTAACCTCCGAAAGTAGGAATGATGATTTTACTCTAAAGATAGATCCTTGGAAAATCTAATTATGGAAGCATTATTTATTTCTTGCAACAGTCATAGCTTTTCAAAAGAAATTCCACGTACTTAAACGTTCTCAGCAAAGACACATTGCTCAGATTGCTGGAGAATTCCACAATCCCTGACGTGTTAAGTCCTTGTGTCATCTTAGTTAAAATAAGGTTGGAATCCACCCCAACTTCTTCAGATAATCTCAAGTGCAACTCTTTAACTTCAAGTGCACACCATCACCCGTTTTCTTTTTATACAGATATGGAATACAACTGTTCTTTTTTTCCCTTTCCGGATGAATAATCTAAAGAAGCCATTTAAATGCCCGTAGTAGTCGGAGCTAAGGAACGCTGAGCTTATTTCGTAAGATATTCGATCACTGGAATCAAGTGATTCCCAGAGTATTAAAACTGAGCTATCATTGTCTAATTGAGATTAGGTAATTTTAATTGAAAACATCTTGATGGTGTATATGTTTAATATTAAGATCGTTGGATGTTGTTAATGAAATTCTAATCAATGAACAAAGACATTTACTATGATGTAATTCGAAGAATTGAGTACTTTCTGTTCAAGTTCATTTTTTTATGTTTTCTTATAACTAGCAAAAAAAAAAAAAATTCTGCCATGATCAAATACTTTTATAGGACTTAAACTTTCTAAGTATACTAGAATATTTTGTTAAGCAATTCCTATTCTATTTGTTAAAGGTCGTAGTAAATATTTTTGTTCCTGTAAATTTTAGATGAATTTGGGATCACTGTGGTAAAAAAAAAATTATTTCGGATGTGATGTAAAAAATATTCATTGAGCGTTTGAAGATATTTATAAGCTGAAATTATAATAAGAGAACGTTTCTGAAATAAATTTGTCTTCTCAATGAAGAATCTACCCAGCTAGAAGTGAGGTAAAAGGAATTTAATTTTTTTTAAACCTAATAATTTTCAAGGCAAATCAAGTAATGTTTGTTCTTTGTAAAAATCAACATGCATGCACTAAAATAACGAGATTTAAGAATTATAAATAACTTTAAGGTATTAAATTTATAGCTATCTTATATTTTGTATAAGTTAAATAATATTTTATAAAAATATGAGAAATAGAAACCAAATTAAAACTCCAGAGTACGCAAAAAAAATTGAAATTCGCGTCACACAAAAATATACTAACAATCAATGGCGTAACATACACCCAAGCAACCACGTATCGCGAGAGTGAGAAGAGGAGGGGGGCGCAGGATTCTAATGTGCCCTAAGAGCCTGACTAACGCGAAGTACGTATTTATCCAATTTATAAAAGATGAATGACAACCTGATTTTGCAAGCGGCCCTAATATTCTCGGTTACACTACTGCCAACAATAGACGCTTTTGCAGTACGTCCCATGATTCCCTTAAATTATAACTAAACAGACTGCTCATCATTATTAAAATGTGAATTTTATAATTATTCTTTTGCATTACGAGCAAATATTACGTTTTTATTATTTTAGTTAAGTGATTTTCAACCACTGTGCCGCAACACTTTTGTGGAGCGCCAATTTTTTTTAAATTATAATTTTTACGACCAAATATATAAACGAAATCATCAAGCTCAAATTTCGCATTAAATGTTGTCAAGTTACTGATTTGCAATTAATTGCTCATATTGTTTTATTTAACATTGAAAATTATCATAAATTATTTTACATAGTGTGTTATAGATAAGTAAAATTCTTTTAAACTTATTTTATTGTTAGTGTGCGACCAAATTTTGAAATTGTGAAAAGTGTACCGCAACAAAAAAAAAAACAGGGTGAAAATCTCTGTTTTGGTTAAAATGGCTGCAAGAAAGAAAATGTTTTGATCTTGAAATCCGATTACTAAATTTAATTTAGGTTGAAATTGCAAAAATTGTTGAGAAAGATCGATTGGTCGTCCAGACTATTAAATAATTACGAAACAATTGGAAATTTTTAAAATCTTGTAGTGGGTGGCCAAGGATTTTGATTGATTGAGATGCTCCAGATCTCTATTCTGCCTGCTAAATGTAGAGTCTGTATGTCTATTCGTTCCGGATATCTTTATGACGAATAAGTGAGGGGTTTATCTTTTTCTATATATCAGTGGTTCTCAAACTTTTTAAACTCATGGACACCTTTTTAAAGTCAAAACTTTCCAAAGGGCCTCCAAGTGAGAAAAAGCCACATAAATGCATAGTTTAAAAATTACAAATTAAAAAAAAACATTTTGTTGAAGCATTATTTATTGAAATTATAGCTTTTGTTCAAAATAAATTTTTAAAAAATGACTTGGATGAACTTGAGACAGAGATAGAGATGTTATGAGTATTTTTAATTGGTCTCAATGTTTGTGAGGGAAACCGCAAATTCCCAAGAGCACTAGTTTTTAGTCGATATCTTTTTTAGTGTGAAGAGGTTTTTTTACGGCACTGAAACCACGTTCTACCAAATTGGAAAATGGGAAAGTAGTCAGCAACTTTGTAAAATAACCCATAATGCAGGATATAGAGATCTATTTTGTAACCAGAATTTGTGGTATCCTTGTTCAAACAATGGTTTAAGTCTCTCATTTGTGGGTATTTCAGTAAGATGCTCCTGTATAAGTATGGATTCATCTGCGTTCCGGATCTGAGTTAGTCCACGCGCAAAAGGGCTCAACATCCAGTTGGGAATATCCAAGTGAATTGTTATTTAATTTTCCATAAAAATAAAAATGGATCAAAATTATTTTATTTTATATTAAACCTTGCGCGAACCCCTTGATCCCAAATCAATTTTAATTTTCCACTGGCCCCTGAATAATATCGGGGACCCCTGGGGCTCCCTCCGTAGGGACCACTTTGTGAACCATTGATCTATATACGAGAGAGAGGAAAATGTGTGTTTTCAAGTATTATGTTAGTATTTTAACTCCAGTTATTTCTGAAAACAAAATAAGCAGAAATAATAAGCTTGTTTTCTGAAAACATGTTGCAGCAATTTTTTGCAGCAACATACGTTCATCGAAATCTTAATAAAACTAACTCATAATATTCTCGCGTAATTCATAGCATACTTGTAAAAAGTGTATTACTTAATATATTCTGCTTACTCTACAATGAGTTATCACAATGACGTCATTGGATCTCACGTCAAGTCTGACAGAAAAGTCACTTAAGCACTTTTGGGAGAGAAGAAGGAACCATATCGATGACACATGACCAACAAACGTGATTTTCTAGACGCACTTAATAGTTCCGAGGAACGATTCCTGTCTTGGCAATAACTCCCCGATGACATCATACAATTTTATCAGTACAATCAATTTTCATAGGGTTAAGAATACATCCATAAACGTTTTTCTTCCCTACATTACACACTTGTTAATCAGACCAATCGGTACGAAAAAGGATGCGAGTACTGTTTACCAAATTTGCTAAATCTTATTTATGAGTGCTGATAATTTAGCGCCACTTAAATAAACACTTTCTCAGCCACGACGAGTGATGCGTGACTGACATGGTTTCTCTTAAACAGCTGGTGATTAAAAAGATAAAAGGGGACGACAAGAGAACATTCATGCTACAATTAACCTGGATACTTACTAGCTATCTTCTCGTGATCCTTGGAGTGTGTTTACGAGGAACGTATGTACTCCGTAAGTTGTCTCGATAAAACTAGGTCAAGGGAAAGGTTCCGGAAACGAAATTTAGTACTTAATGAAGATAATCAGGATATTTGTGACTTTATCACTGAATCCAAATCTTTATTTGGAATTATATGTATTAAGAATCGGAGGGTCCAGATTTTCTCACTTTTTTCGGATGAGATGCTTTACGAGCAGGGACGTCTAAAGGCATGGGCCAGCTGATCCCTGTCTCGACTCAGCATTATTAAGATAATTCGAATAATTTCAACGGTCAAATGTTTTTTCCGTTGTATTCCCCGAAAAACTTGGGATTTCAGACAATATGTCAGCTGCGTAAATTTATTTTTTAACTGTTTGTTCTATTGAAAACACTCTCCCGAAGAAGACTTGAGTTATTCAAATGAAGGGTTCTATTTAAGTATTGACTTTTAGATACGCTTAGTTGAGAGCTAGTCGAAAGTTAGTCGACAAATAATTGCTGAATGATCAAAGATTGCTAACTGACGATTTAGTCAATAAGATAGATCTTAATTATAACGACCGGGGGTCGAACAACTAAGAACGGAATTACGGTAAATTATAGACCTTAGACATCGAAAGTGTTCCAAGAGAGTAAGTGCATTAAATCATACTCAAATATTGGGTAATCTTTTTGCCGTATAATTGCTCCTATACTTAGTAATAGTGTGCATTTCCTACCTGGGGTTGTTAATTTAAGTGAGAGAATAATAAATTATAATTTGAACTGATTATGGCTGATTTTTTCTTGAGCCCCCAAACACCAATAAACCCTCTTTGAGCAAGGTAATTACACCGTTAAGTTCTTTTTGTTATTTGGCAACATTAATAAACTGATATTCTATCTTTAATTCCAATGGAAATCTTTATACACAAATTTAAATATTTCATAACTATCATCAGACGATTGCGGAGCATCAGATACACACAAATCGGATATTTTCCTTTTGTTAGGTAGGAATACTTCTAAGATTTATTCTCCCCTCAAAGTTCCGTAACCATTCATTTTTGTTTTTTATTGAACTCTTCTTCAAATTGCGCGTGTGAACTGTTCTCGTTCAGAAGGAGACAGTTCGGGATAAAGACCGCGCAGTCATGTGTGAAACTTTTTATAGTTATAATAAGAGGGTCGAAAAAGGAGGCACTGTCTTTCAAAGACCCTCTTCGAATCGGAAAGGGGAGGTTTCTTTATTCTTCTTTTCCCTTTCTTTTCAGTCTGGTTTACAGTCAAGGGTCTTCTGAGATCGCCTCTGTCGTTTACTTTTGGTTGCGTTTCAATGAATGCTTTGGAAAAAGTACTCATTTCGTTGTGTAAAGATTTTGCTCTGTCCCCCCTCCATCGCTTTTTTCATCTATTCTGTTCTGTAGTTTGTAAGTGAATAAAAAAATCGTTTGGGGTGATTTTTGTGTGTATTTTCTCTTAAAAATTTTTTATGACATGCGTGAGTATAAAATTATATCGTTTTTCGTATGCTGTGGGAAAAGAAAATATGATTTACTTTCAGTGAGGATTTTACTGTTCCACTTTTTTTAAAGGGTGCAAAGTTTGTTTAAAATTATTCACGCTTTTTTAAGTTTATGGCATAAATAGGAAAATTATTTGGTGAATCGAACCGTAAATGTTCAATATCAATTCCTAGAAAAAGAGAAAGGTAGTTCAGAAAAGCGCATGCGTATGATTTATTCATCCAAAACTTTTGCTTTGAAAGAAAGATCTTTAAAGAAAATCGCGATTACGATTCTTGAACTCCTTGCAAACGGCGTTTTTGTCGATTTATGAGTATGAGACTAGGCGACTCTAAAGAACCATCATGTAAAAGGGCTAACGAACTTCAAATTCGTAGAAGCTCACAATCATCTTGCTAACGTGGTGTTGAAGTTTAAAGGGGGGGGGGGCACAGCTCAGGTGTCGTGCTTGTTCATCAATCATTATGTTGCTTAGAATGCGATAATTTTAAGTAATTCATCGCCGAATTTTTTAGCTTTCATTAAAGAAAACTTGTAAACAGACGCCAATAAAAATATGCTAGTTTAAACTTTCTATCGTATAAGCAATTTAAAATTTTTGTATTTACTACATTTTAATGCTGTATAATTCACTTCACAAAAACAACAAACTCTTTTTTTGTGAGGTTTTTAAAAATGATGGAATGCGTGCATTTTAAAATTGTGTACGGCATCTAGGGTTTCTTTTAAATAAATTATGGTATTTATAATTGCTAAAATAACTAAAATAATGTTTATTAATGGAGTACATTCACTTGTGCATTCCTGAAAAAACAATACGTTCAGAAATTCTAAAATGGAAGTGAATGAGGAAAAAACTGATGGATAGAAATTATTTCTAAGTGATTTTAGTAATTTTTTTGTATTTTAAACTTTATAGTTTTAAGCTTATTTATTAGACTGCGATTTTCATATGTGCACGCAAGTTAATTTATTTAAAATATCACCGCAAAATCTTAAAAATGTTCCTCTCCAAACACTAATTTCTTGAATTTATAAGAAGGAACTTAATTGTGTGTGTATACACACATTTTTTAACTTTTACAGATTCATATCAAATTAAAATGTAGGAGGTCTATACAGTAAATTTTTTCTATTGTTTGTAAGGTTTTACGCCATAATCATGTATGCAGATTTACTTCCACACGCTGAAAATTTTATTCTCATTTATAGCATAATGTACATTTTTGCGCTTTTTCTTTTTTTAACCATCGTTGATAAAGTAAAGTTACAATACCAAAATATTTACAGACTTCCGTTTTAGTCTTCTGTTTTTGTTCAACAGCCTCAAGAAGTTCCATCTTCATTTTAAGCGAAAAAGCAGTTTGCTTCCTCCCTGGGATCTTTGATAATGTGCTCGCAAAGAAAAAAAATATTTTAAAATAGAAAAAATAATGCGAACCAAACTCACTGATTTTTACTCACACTGCGATGTACTCGCCACTGAATTCCAAAGCCAACTGATGAGAGATGAGATGTTTTTTGTGGTGTGATGAGGGATGGAAGGTGAAAGTAGCTTAAACAAAATTGGCTCGTGTCACAGGCTATTCCGAGGGTATTTCCAAGTCAAATTAGTCTTTCTACGAAATATGTGAAACCACCTCTCTTTCATTTCGCACCCCTCTTAAATCTTGCCTGCGCGATTGGTGTTTTTCGTATTTTGTTCATTTCCAGAATTGAAATCTTTTCGTGTTAAGCTATTTCCATTTCGTATTAAGAGAAGAAAATGCAGTAAAACGCCGTTTATCTGAATCAGTTGGGTCCGGACACCGTTCGGATACGCGATTGTTCAGAAAACCGAAAACCGAATGCGATCCATCCAGTTTATGAAACCGGACACTGTACGAATATTGAAAATCTTTACATGCGGGAAACGGGCTTGAAGAAAAAGCAAAATAGGTGCAAAATGTCGCAATTTTACACTTATTGTGGAAAATAATCACTTAGTTTTCGCTGCACCATTGTACACCTTCGTTTTATCGCTGGAAGGTCTCTTATTTTCTTGAGCAGCAGTAGTTGAGTAGGACTGTACTCTGATTGTTGTTCGTACCACTTCATAGCTGTCTCTAACGCAGAAAACGGCTTAAAATGGTTTCTCGGCTTTTTTTATGTCAGAAATTTTTGAATATCCAACATTGTAAAACTGCTAGAAACACTTCACTTTCTCCATTCACGAGACGGTTCAATATTTCAAGTTTTGTTTCTATGTTCAAGACGTTGCGTTTCCGTTTTGAATTCGAAGCCATAGCAGTTCACAACTCAACAAAAGAGCACGCATACACCCCTCACTTGGAAACAAACTGACCTAATATTCCGCGCAGATGTTTACCAAATCACACAACTGAAGTTCCCCAAATATCCCTCAGCTTGGGCTTTTCCCATCCCTTTTGGCATCACACGAAACAACTATTGAGCATTGCACTGTTCGAAAACGTATTCGGACTTTGGTCCGGATGTTTGACGCTCCGAATTATAAACATTCGGATAAACGACGTTCTACTGTGCATGAAAATTTCTTTGTGGTTTGTCAGACCGTGATATTACTTTGAGTTAACCGTTATTTCCTGTTAAGCGTTTTCGCGTTAAACGTGTTTTACTGTATCGTCATTATATGTAAATATTTTAAGTACGGGAACAAAATGATAATATTTAAAAGTTTGTATCATTTATTTGGTAAACATGCTAGCTTTTCTCGTAATTTTTGTTTCTTGTTTCAAAGCAAACAGGAAACATGATGACCTTTTCTGTCACTCATTTCGGAAACGATTTATTTTCTTTCAATCTGTTTCATAACGCGTGTCATATAAAAGATTCTTCCTGTCATGTTTTTCAGGTAAGGTTTCTTTTCATTTTTCTATTTCTTTTAAAATTAATAAGATATATGAAGGATCTCTTTAGTGTTCCTTTCCTTGGCATATTTCCATCACACTTCCTTTCTAGTTGGTGCTTTTTGAAAAAAAAAAAAAATTCAACGTGAATATTTATGAAGTGTAACAAAAAAGTTTGATGCTAATTTTTATAGGAAATAATCTTAACCTCCAAGAATAATTTCTTGGTTTTTTTAGAAATAAAATAAAATTTCAAAGAAGTGAATTTAAATTTTAATAAAACAATGTATTTCATGTGTCCAAACAATCAAATTTATTATTATTGCTCTCTTTAAATATAGCAAACCACTACGATTAGGTTTAAGTCAAAAGTTAATATTGATGAACTTTAGAAGACAATTTTCTCTTAGTTCGTTGTCGTATGCAAAAAATTTTTAATGGAAAAATTGTTTTATCCCCAAATATGCCAAGAAAGATGAAAGTGAACGGTTCTCGAGATGAACATGGAAGCCTCACAAAAAATTTGTGATTTTATTCCAATTTCTTTCTTGAATTCCAGATGATGTATTCATAACGAAAATGTACCAATGGATTTTTAAAAAGATGCTTGATTTTTGTATGAATTTTTCTTTAATCAAATACGAATTATAATTATATCATTTATTTAACACTATTATGGAAATTAAGCTCAATATTGGTAAAAGCAGGCATTTGAAAAGCGGCTAGACACAATTTATTGGGTACAAAAACAAAACCATCATGGTGATTTAAGTTGACAAAGGAAGAATAGAGAGAGAGTTCAGTTTGTGCGCAAATATTCGACAATTGTAATGCCAAAGACTTAAGAATAAGATGAAAAGAGTAATTTTAATGTCTGTATATGGTAAATATTAAAACCATGCTTGTGTCTAAAGTGCGGCCCAATAGTCTTTGAAATGCGGCCCAAACGCAAATTATGAAAATAATTAAATTTTTTCATTTTTATTTAAAAAAAATGTTTGCAATATTTTTTATATTTAATCGATTCGTTGACAATTATTTTGAAATAAAAACATATCTTAGTATGTCCTGAGAATGAACGCTTCGAATTATGTGTGTATCCACTCGATGACGAATTTTTACTTTCAATATCTTCAAATTTTCAAATGGAATGCATTGAACTGCAAAGTGGCATTCAAATGAAAGAAAAATTTGGAAATGTTTCTTTACTGGAGTTTTATAAAGATTACCAACCCCGCGATAAATATCCTTATTTTCACAGTCATGCTTTATTAATGTATTCAGCTTTTGGTAATACCTATATTTGTGGACGATTATTTTCAAGAATGAAGCATACAAGAAACAAAATAGGACAAAGATCACTGACAACCTTCTTGAAAATGCATTAAAAATTGCAACATCGTCTATTGAACCCAATATCAAGCGCGATTTAGTTGTTCAACAAAAGCAAATTCATCCATCTAATTAATTTGAATTTTTCCCCATCTTCATGAAATCTAAACTATAAATGAAACGAAACTCTTATAAATTTTAAATAAATATGTACCTATATACATATCTAATTCAAAATTTAAAAAAATATAATAAAAAGAAGTCAATTTATTTTAATAAAACTACATAGAATTAACTTTTAATTCAATTCGTTAAAAAATATTGTATGTGCTGCCCAGAAATATCTTTTGTAGCAATGTGGCCCTAAAACGGTCATAGTTTAGACACCCATGATTAAAACTATTTGACACATTTTTAATTCAGAGCATAAACAAAGTGGAGGAAAAATAATTTGAGGAACACTAGATCTATAATAGCGATTATTTTGAAAAATCTTTACTTTTATCCCATTTTCGACTGTTTTTACATTTATGCTTATATTTAAACTGAGAATTCATCCACATAAAAACAGAAAAGCCCGTCTCTCCTAATTACCACACCAACGCAAGAACAAATTTCGAAAAAGAGAGTTTTAAAGACATAGTTAAAGAAATTTCTCTCATCGCGCGCATACACACATAAGTGCTATCGACCTTAGGGAAAAAGGAAATTCCCATGGGGATTATATATATATAAGTTATTCACTCGGTAAAAGCCCGTGCAACGCCGGGCTAAGCGGAGAAGAAACAAAGAAGTCAAAGTAATTTCGAAAAATAATATTGGATGTGCTGATTTTGTGAAGAGAAGGGAAAATGTTAAACGAGAACGCCATGATACGCACTCACGGGCCATGCACTCACATCGTATGCGTCACACCCACATAAAAGTGCTGGCGTCAGAAAGAAAGGAGGGAATTAACAAGGGGACTAAGTTATACCCTCGGTAAAAGCCCGTGCAAAGCTGGGCCATGCCAGCTAGTTTATTATTAAAAAAAGTTTCTGAAGAAGGAATTTTTCTTATAAAGAATTTATGGTTGCACAGTTAGTTTTTATTTTGGTTTTATTTAGCGTGATTTAATTATATTCATTCAAAGGGGCCAAATTCATTTTTGAAGTATGTTTATGCGAATAGATGAAGAAAGGAAGTACTGTTTTCGGCTAATGTTAAAGAACAGGACCCAAATTCGGAATATTTTTTCAGATATAAAAATACTCAAAGCATTATATATATATATAATATTATATTCTGGCTTCACAATACTGTAGAGAATCACGTATACTCATTTTTTATCCAAGTTGACGCATTTTTCTTTTATATTTGGTCACACGGGAAAGAAATCTCTGTTCAAAATTTCTTCATTTTTGCTTAATTGATTGTTTTTTTAAATAGAGGTTTAGTTTTTTTTTTTTGCTTTTCGAGCTGAGAGTTCTCAATATAATAAACTTGTTCAAATAAAATTTTTGGAAACATACTATTAATAGTTCTTGATATGGCTCTTGAATACCTAATTATCGAATCCTAGAACTATTATAGCTTGTTAAAATCAGAAATTAATGTACATTTTCTTAAAAGATATACATCAGAAATTTATAACAGTTATTAATAGAAAAAAGAAGAAAAAATGTATGTCATTATTGATGAATGTGACATTTTGCAAAAGTGATGAGACAAAAGATCCTTTTCCCCACAGTCTCAGTCGAGTACACAGCATCGGTTGCCAACTATTTTCACGTTCTAGGAAATACTTGTGACCTCTAAAATAAACCAGACAGCGTGCCAGATCAACAAGGTCGTGATTAAAGTCATTGTTTTCAAAACAAAACCTCACACACGGGGAGTGTTAGTAAGCATTGTATATTAAGTAACTGGCACACTACTAAGCGACTTAGATCAAAGCAAGATAACAAAGTCAAATTACTTAGTACCCCCCTTCTAGGTAATACACTGCGAAAAATAGTCTGAGACTTCTTTTTTCTTTCGTAAAGAGGTACGTTTATAGAAATCGAGTTTGTAAACAAGTATTCAAGTAGCGATCTATTTTCTCGTACATCTTTTCTGCACATGAACACGTGTCTATCTGATGTGAAATTGGAATTATATATAAACTGAAATTCTAACGAGATAGATTACATTTCTAGAAAAACTTAACAGAGAATATATTATTTTTTTTTTATAAAAAAAAGTGGAATTCAGTCTGATATCTTTATAGTATCAGTAGAGTCGAATGCAAAAATGAGGCAGTGGTCATGACACTGGCGTATCTAGTCCTGAGTGGGCCTTGCAATTAAAATTACTTGGGGGCCCTTTTTTGGAACCCATGAACGTCTTACGATTTTTTTTTTTTTTGCCTACACATGTTGGGATCCCTGTAGTTTGAGAAGCACCGTATCAATTGATACTGTGAGACATTTGAGAAAAATAATGGTAGTGTGATATTTATTAATTTAAATATTTGGTTTATTTACGTCCCAGCTATTAACTACAGAATATACATTGAAGTTATTAAAAAAATGGTTAGTTTATTAGAGTCCAAATTCTGTTCTGAGGGAGGACATAACATCCATCCTGTTCAAAGTTTTCCAACGGATTCTCTCTACCCTCTCTAGGGTCTCGAGATGGCAGCGGTCGGTCTTTTTATCCTCGAGTTACATCCGGCTCGTGGGTGGAGTAGGGGGTTTCTCACTGTGTCAAAAGTTGCCAGGGTGATGACCGAAGATCTCGCAATATCTTAAGGGTGCACGTGTGCATAGGAACGTGGTTATCCTATCCACAAAAAGAAGCCCAATTTTCAGCTGTGTGACTGGAAAACGTTACAACCGCTGATACGACGGTAACAAACGCCCCTAGGTCATGGTCAGGAACTCGTTTCTGACGTTGTCGAGTTGAGGGTTCAAGTCCTGATGCCACAGAAGACCCGCTAGAAGAGGGGCTTGTGCACTTCAAATCGGTCGTGACTCAAAGTGCTCAAATTGGCATTGCGTTAATGTTTGAGGTCTGGGGTGCCAACTCTGGTGTCTTCCTAGTCAGTTGACCGCGGTTCACAATTATGAGATCCATCGCCAATAGCTTTCTTGTTTCTGTAAAATGAGACGTAAATAAACAGTCACTCCCATCAATGTTTCTATGATTGATGGCTAATGGGAGGATAGGGAGCGACAGCAACTATTATCACCTTCTCCCCTAAAGAACGTGTCGAAATTGCAGTTTTTTTGCCAATAGCCCTCATGTAGCTCTATTGCGACATTTATTCGAACTAGCAACTATAAATGTTATGTATTTGCTTAGCTTCTCAAAAAGGTTGTAGTAGCCGATTAGTTCTAATCACGGACTTGTGGCTGAGGTTGTTTATATTGAATCGTGAGTTCGAGTCCTCGTGTCATGTAGAGATGCACGTTGAATCTGTCGAGACTCGGAAATCTTCACAATGGCGTGTTGTAGAAGTTAAGAGAGTGGGGTCCTCTGTACTTGGTCATGGTTTAAATTTACGAGGTTTGTCTTCGATAGCCCTTGTGTAACTAATAAATCAATCGATCATTTGTAAAAGCCTCTGATGAAAAAGATTAAAAAATTACTTAAGAACTGACATTTTGCACAAAAACGATTTCGGATCTTTTTTGAAGTAAGTATGCGTGTTCTTTTGAATGTGTTAAAAATATGAATGTCCTTGTTAAGTTTTTTAATATTTTGTTTAGAAATTCTTAATTATTTTTTTAAAAATTACCTTGCGTGAATATAACATACATCTTCATTTATTCTCCTTCCTAAGATATAAAGGAATCAAAAGAGCGAATCTCATGAATCAGAACCGAGAATCTTATGCACATCTCGATAAATTACAGCAGGACCGAGTAAAATATGCCCCCCCCCCCACACAAACATTTCACTTATAGTTAAGGATCGATCGGATGCTTTTCAGACGGCGCCGGACAAGTCTGGAACTTTAACTGTATTTCCCAAAAGATCAATTTGTGAGTGATTATAAAAGGGACAGTTTCTAAATTTGTGAAGGAAAGGAAGGAGAGGAGTGTCTATCACAAGATAGTGAGACTATCTTAAAAATCAAACGATACTACCGTTCCTAATGAAATATTTAAAATAGCACAAAAATGGAAGGAGTTAACATCTCGACTTAACTTGAATATTTACTAACATTATACACATACTCAAGTTTTTTTTCCACCGTTGATGTTTCATGTAAAGAAACCACACAAAATTTTTTTTAGGCCAAATGGACGTATGTTTTCTATTTTTTATAAAACCTATACAAGACGAATAGAATTTTTTTTTATTTAATTTGAAAAACCTACAAAAAGTGGTGAAATATGAGCTATATAAGCTTTTAGATACCGTATAATACGGCGTATAATGTGCACCTATGCATTCAAGCAACGTTTTTTAATTTTTAGGTGTATTCGCCGTATAACGTTCACCCCTTGGCTTACGAAGAAGCCTGAAAAATACGTGTGCTATGCTCTTATGTTTTGAAGTCATTTATTCGAGATATTACTCCAAACTCTTTTGAAAAAATAGCATATTTCTATAAAAGTACAACTCTTTAAACTCAAAAGGTATGTCATTTCTTTCAAGCAAACATTATTTAGATAGGTATAGAAGTCTCAATTTTTTTTATGTTCATATCTTTTTTATTTTTAAAACTCTCATCTTTATACCCAACGTATAATGCGCATCCTCCAATTTCGATCCTATTTTTTGTGCTAAAAGAGCGCGTTATACGCCAGATTTTACAGTGTCTGTATTTACACTCACACACACACCTTCTCTTCAACTTTTTGTATGAATTTTTGTTTCCTTTTTAATGGTAGTATTTGGTTACTATAGTATTTAGTTTTTGGTGGGGTTTCCGAATCAAATTAAATTCATTCATTTTTTTCTCTTTCTTTCAGCTCGATGGTATAGGCAAACTTAGGGGAAATTAGGTTAGCCTTAAAACTATAACTCTACAATTATTGTTCCGAGGGCTATGGTGGCCGGGGTAGCCAAGTGGTCGAGGCATCGGATCGTGGCTGGCATGTCATGAGTTCGAGCCCAGTACCACTAAAGATCCACCTTGTAGGGGAGCGGTGCACGTTAAATCTGTCGAGAGGTCAAACATCCTCCCGTTGGTGTGGTAGTTAAAAAAGGGGGGGGGGCAGCTCTGGTGTCATCCTTGTCACTTGACCATGGTTCAAAATTAAGAAGTCTGTTGCCAAAAGCCCTCGTGTAGCTGAGCAGTGCGACTTTAATATTCACTCACTCACCCGAAGACTAAGAATTTTCTGTTATGTTATTGTGTGAGGCTGTTTAACTTTGATCTATACTGTATTGCTAATACTTTTATAAGAGATCTCATTTAGGTTCATTGTAATACATGATTAAAATTATATATACAACCGAACTTCTATTTTACGAATTTATCTATTTTGCGAAGCTTTTCCAGGAACCAAGAACATTTTACTATTTTCTTCGTAAATAAATTCCAAATAGCGAAGTGCATTTTCTATTTTAACAAACTTTTTCTCTTGTTATTCGATTTTTTTTCTCCCTATTTTTAATATTTTTCAAATTCTCTCTTTTAGTACATTTTATGGTGATCATTGACCGGGAACTGGTATTACAAGGTGCTTAACTCACCTAGACCAATTAAATTACTGTAAATTTTCAAAAAAAAAAAAAACTAAAGTAAAATTAACAGATTTTGTCAGTAAGGATTAATTTAATGACCCATGTGGTAGTGTATGCTTAAAATTATTGGTTATAAAATAATGCATATTTAATTTAATTGTAAGCTTAAAACCAGAAAGTCTCGTTTAAAAAATTGTTTAATTTTAATATAAAATTTTATTTTTTAAAGTTGAAAATACAATGTATTCCTGGACAATGTTTTTTTTTTCTTATTGTTTTCCTTGCAGATTTCTTTTTGATGAGTAAAATATATAAAATAAATATGCATTTTCAAAAAAAAGTGCGAATAATTACTTTTTTAAAAATTATACATAGTGTTTACGAATTTAAAATTTGTTTTATGTGGTTTCTAAAGTGTATTGAAAGACGAATCTGTATTTAACAAATTTTCCACATAACGAACTTTTTTTCCGGATTTAGCGACTTAGTTAAATAGAGGCCCGACTGTTTCTATACGATAAATAAATTTTTATTTAATAAATTATTTCTAGCTCATTTAAATAAATGTACTAGAAATAACACTTATTCATCGCTACTTGTTGATGATAAAACATTAGTCCACGAGATGAAAATAGTGGTCCTTACTAAGTTCTGTCGTATTCGCTATGAAAACGTTTTCGTCCGATAATGATGTTTTTGATTTGATAAAATGCTTTCCAAAATTAAATGCGATATTGACAATTTTTATCAGAAGATCGTTTATTTATTTATTTTTGGTTTTGTAAGTTCTTGATATAATTCTTGGTACCCGATTAAGCAATTCTTCAGATCTCGTTAAATTTTTAGGATGCGTTCTACATTGATTGATGTTCAGAAATGATTATACAGCCTTGTGTGTATCGGGATTAAGACTCACTGACATTAAATTAATAACTGAGTTTCGTTTTTGCCCTTTCATGGATAAATCAGCGAAGTAAATCGTATTACAGTGAACCAACAGATTCGAAAAATAATCACGAGTTCTTCGACCGTGTTATTTAAAAACTGTGTAAAAAAAACTGTGCGTACTAAGTGTGTGAATGCTTTTGTCTAAATTTAATAAAAAATAAAATTTTTGAAATTGAAATCACGCTATTTAATTTAAAATTTTAGAACAACAAGAAATGCTAACGCAGTTTATTTAAATGGTCACTGTTGGGGGAAAAAAAAGTTTTTAAGGTCTTAAAAACTCCCAAAATAACTATCATCTTCCACAAAAATTCCTTGTAAAATAAAATTGCACTTGCCGATGAAACTGTATGAAAAGAACTACAATTTGAGATTTCTTTCTAGGAAAAAGTGGCAAGGTTTTGTGAAAAGTTCTTTTTTAAATGCACCGTAGTGTTTAAATATACCAAATTTCGTGTTTCTATGATTTTTCTTTGTTTTTCTAATGAATTTCAGCTCAATTGAGTGCTTTAAAATGCATTTTATTAACGATTGAAAATTTGAACAAGATATATATAGAGAGTGTGAACTAATAGTAGGAATTGAAAAATACATAACTTTCATATAAACAAAGAAAACGGTAGAAATATTTACAGAAATAATTTTTATGTGATTAGTAACGAATTTGAAACGATTTGGTGGAAGGAGTGCTTTACTGACACCACCCTCTAAAGGGAACCCGAAAGATACTGGCGGCGGATCTCGTAATTTGGAATAGTGATCAAGTAACGAGGACGACACCCGAGTCGGCACTCCACTCTACTAGTTTCCCACATTAACGTGAGGATTTTGAGCCACGACAGATCAGCCCCTCTACACGGCGAGTCTTTAGTGGCGTCAGGACTGAAAATTGCGACTCGACAACGCCAGCCACGAGTTCGTGACCAAGTTTAATTGGTCAGGAACATTGTTGGGAAGTGTTTGATTGTTGGAAATTAAAACTAAATAAACAGAAATAGGTTAACTTTATTATTATTTTAATATTTCAACTTTGAAATTTTTAAAACTGTATTCACGATGGAACAATTTTCATTTTCTCTCTCTTTTTGCTGAAGGGATTTTTTTTTGATTGTGTGGGGGTGTTAATACAATAACATTAGACTTCTTTTGTAGGGAAAGAATATTTTTAAAAACACATGACGAGAGAAAGCGCCTAGGCGAAATCTTTATGCTCAAAATTAAAAAATTGTTGATCTGTGGGAGAGAGGAGGGGTTGTGAACCTCCGAACTTTACCCTTGTGTACGCCATTGTTGTACATTTTTATGTCAACTTAATTTACGCCTGTATAAAAACTAAGTTCGAAAAATTCAGTTTCCAAAAAATTCCAACAGAATGAGATAAAACGTTTTTTAAGTAACACATTTCATAAAAATAAAAATATTTTCAAAATACATTTTTTTAATGAAACGAGGAATAGCCATTTATCATGCAAAAAAAAAAATAATAATAATAATACTTCTCACAGTTTTCTTTCATAATTACGTAGCAGATAATTAACGGCAATTAGAAGAAGCGATTTAAAAAAAAGTGTATATATAACAATGCGTATCTCATTATAGATATTTTTGATTAATATCTAGCCTGCCAAAGGTTTAAAATAAATTGTCTTTTGACGTGATCCTACGGCTAGTGACATCTTATTTCCTTCAACAAGTGCAGTCCTGCGAAAGGGTCCATAAAAGTCAGTAATTTCTAAATTTAAATGTAATAAGAGACGATCTCCGACTCTCAAGAATACTGCTCATAAATAATTAATCCATATATCATTTGATTCGCAGGGTGCAATTACAGACGGAACTACACCCTAAACGCCAGTGACACGTGCGTATTTAACGTCCGAACGAAGCGTTACACGGTTGTTAAACGAATTTTAAACATAGGTTGCAGCAGTCATTAATCACTCAACTCGGCTACCACTGATGCTGGGAAATGAGCTGCTTTTCTTTTATTTGCTGTACGCAAGCGGTCTATTATTATTACGATCCCTTTTCCTGTACGCAATGCTCAATTTTTTTTGTCGTGAACATCGTTTATTGCGATACTCATCTCTAAATTAAGATTCAGTAAAATTATCGGAATCTTCTATTGTCTCCTCTTATCCCCCCAACTCGTTCCATTTTTCTTTTATGTATTGTTCCTGCAGTCTCTTGGACTTTAGACCAAAATCCATTCCAACTAACAGTACCATAATGCGAATGATATGTACTGGATAGTATTTATGGCCGGAACTCAGGAACTTCTTTGTCGCTTCGATAGCCTAGTAGGGTATAGCCTACGTCCTGGGTGAGGAACCTTTATGGATCAGCGTGCCATTTTTTCTGCTGAAATGTTTAAGGAGGTACACAGACGTGCCGTCAAATAATTCTGATTTGTGATTATTGGGAAAAAAATAAATAAATACTAACAACTCAAAACTTTATTTACTACGTAAAAATACATTTTGCTCTGTACTGTTGCAAGTGTTTTAGTTATACGTTTAATTCAAATTAAAGTAACATTACTGTGACTTCTGTTGTTGCAAATTAGACGACAAATTATGTTAGGGTTCCAAGACAATAACAAACGAGTGTACTCCCCGCCTTCTCGCACACCATAACCGACCACTCGCGTTTGTTTGTGATACTTCATAGTGAACTTTGTTACTTTGAATTAAAATGCAATCCTTTTTCATCGGTGACGTGCCCAAAATATTGCGTCACGTGCCATTGGTTCGCTACCCCTGGCCTAGTGGTTATGGTCATGAATTCGTAGTTGGCATGTTACGAGCTCGAGTCCTAGTGCCATTGAAGACCCGCCGTGTAGAGGGGCTAATGCACGTTAAATCTGTCGAAACTCAACGCTCTCTCTTTGCAGTGTTGTGGTAGTTAGGAGTGTGTGTGTGGGGGGGGAGTGAGTGATTATTAACGTCGCACTGTTCAGCTACACGAGGGCTTTTGGCGACGGTCCGCGTAATTTTGAACCATGGTCAAGTGACACGGACGACACCTGAGCTGGCATCCCCCTCTCCTAACTACCACACCACACCAACAGGAGGACGTTTGAGCTCTCGACAGATTTAAGGGGCATCGCTTCCCCACGCGGCGGGTCTTCAGTGGTACTGGGCTCGAACTCACGACACGCTAGCCATGATCCGATGCCTTGACCACTTGGCTACCGCGGCCGTGTGTGTGTGGGAAGGTGCCATTGCTACTTGACTGAAGTTTAAAATTACGAGGTGCGTCGCCTGCAGCTATCGTGCTACTTTATACAGTGCGACTTAAGTGACAGTTACCCTAGAAACATTATCAATGGTATTTTATTTGTTTTTTGTGGTCGCAAGAGGTAGAAAGTTGTAAGTCGAAGATAAATGTGTTCTCAAAATTGGACGCATAGATTTCCCTCAAGAAGTATTAAATATGCTTATTTCCATTCACCATAGTTTTCTGTTCAAAATTAATAATCAAGCAAAAAGAATATGTAGAAAACAAAATATATTGGTGGGATGTGTTTTATTAGTAAATGGTTTAAAGCCAGAGATTCTCGAAATCCGCGGGTGATTATTATCACAAACTGGCGACCGGTGTTGTTTCTGTCGATATATGGGCGTTCTAATCCAGGTGCCACTATAAATCAAGCCACGGTATCCGATTGATCATGGACATAAGTTTATGAAAAACATTGCCGTGTAGCGATTCAAAAGCTGATGCCACTGAAGACCCACCGCGTTGAGCAGCCAAAGCCCGTCAAATCTCTTGAAGTTCAAAGTCCCCCTGTTGGCCTGGTGTAGAAGTTTGGAGAGGGAGCAATCTCAGGTGTCGGCCTCGTCACTTGACAGTGGCTGACGAGGTTCGTCGCCAGTAGCTCTCATGTTGCTTCAGAGTGTGACGTAAATTCCAATAAAGTCAAATTTTAAAGTTTTGGTACATACTGGGTGATTCTGTTACAAATAAGGCCACTGTAGCCTAGTGATCAAGATCACGGTCTCGTGGCGGGAGTGTTGCGGGTTCGATTCCTGGTACCACTGTAGAGGAGGCCAATGCACGTTAAATCTATCGAATCTCAATAGTCCTCCTTTTGGTGTGATGTGGAACTTAGAAGGGGGTGCCAGTTCGGGGTCATCCTCGTTAGTTGACCACGGTTCAAAATTACGAGGTCTGTCACCAACAGCCTTCGTATTTCTTTACAAAGTAACGGCAATGAAACTCTCATTCACTTACTCTCAACATTTGGAGTCATGAGTTCGAGCCCAGTACCACTAAAGACCCGTCGTGTAGGGGAAAGATGCACGTTAAATCTGTCGAGAGCTCAAACGGGGTGTGGTAGTTAGGAAATGGGGAGCCAGCTCAGGTGTCGTCCTCGTCACTTGACCATAGTTCGAAATTACGAGATCCGTCGCCAAAAGCCCTCGTGTAGCTGAACAGTGCGACGTTAATATTCATTCATTCAACATTTGGTCAACATCTGGTAATTACAATAAAACATTTTGGTTTTAAAAAAATTCCCATTTATGTGAAATGAAAGTTTGCGTTACGATGAATTATACTGGATAGATTTGTAAAAAAAAAAAAAAAACTGAGTATGTTTTTTTCATAAACTTCCCCCAAAAGATTTACTTACTCGTTCTGGTTCATTAGGCTGATGAATCTCGTGGATGATTGAGTACGTTATTAAATTTCTGAGACTTCAGATGGCAATGGTGTTCAAGGTTTCCTATTGCTCGTGTGTTCCAGTAGGAGAGTGAATTAATCACTTTACATATTTCCGCTAAATATACTTCCGTAGTATGGAGGAATGGTAAACAAAGTTTCGAATGTTTGTAATCATCCTGATAGGGAGTGCGGGTTCACTTTCATGGCATTTGTTTGGATGTAACACAGTTGTATACAAAAAGAGTTACAATTTATCCTATTTATACTTTAATAATTAAGACGTTGGGTGGTTTAATATAATTCAAGTAGTTTTTGAGTAAGAATTCCTTGCTGTATGGGACATTTTATCAAGAAAAAAGGATATTTCTAGGTAATTACAAACAGGCGTCGTCGTCGACAACTTATGGCACTTGGAACAATTCTGAGTGGCACAATACTCGCTCAATAAATATGTTAATTTTTGAATGGATGGAAATAGATAAAATATTCAGAATTATGGAAAGGAAATTTTACGAAATTACGAAAAAATCTGGAATATAATTCTATCGATAAATCGACTCACAGATATTTTAAATTTATGGATGTCATTCCTGGAGAGATTTAATTGTTTTATGGGAGAGAGAAAATATTTGTTTTCTACTTTTTGCTTTTGGTTCTATTTTAAAAAAAAATTTTTTTTTTACCTTTGGGTTCAAAATGCTTTACACTTTTATTTCATCACATGAAAATTATTTTGAGTCAGCAAAGAAATTGCTTAACAATTGAACGTTCAGAATCGTATCAAATTGAAAGTCACCGTTACACCCCTGATATTGCGATATGAAGTATAGAAGCGGTGCGGTTGGTTCACATTAAAATATTTATTTTGTATTTAACTATATTGTAGGAATACTTATAATTTTTATTTTGTTTATTTCTTATTTTGATAAGTGTTAAGATTCACAAAACGTAATAAATGTGCAATTTTAATTTTTTATGTTGAAGAATGTTCTTTTCCTTTATGTTTATTTTTGTGCTAATATTTTTAAATGATGCAGAATTAATATACAATAGAAGTCTGAAACCAGTGGCGTAACGAAGAATATTAGGCCTCCCTGCAAAGTTAGGTTTTGGGCCCCAATTTGTTAAATACGTACTTGGCATCAGTCTGGATTTAGGTTCCTTAGTCTTGTCCCCCACCCCCTCATAATGGGGGTTGTGCGTTACACCACTGTCTAAATCTGTGTTCTTGACTTCTATTCTCTTAACTGTGGATGTATTGCCGCAAGAATTGAGTTCTAAATATTTCCTAGTTCGAACCCTGTTTCTAGTTCCCTGAATCATATTGGTAGATTAGTTTAGCACACCCACAGCTACAAGGTTACCGACTCCTGATCTTAAAATATAATGCTACCAATTAAATTTTACGAAAATGTGTGTGTGTGTGTGTGTGTCCAATATAAGTTTATCGAAAGTGCTTTAACTTTCATGAGTTTTTAGTGCACACGAAGCTCTGTTCTACTGTTTTAAAAATAAAGTATTATTAGTTTATTCTTATGCAACCCAGTTAAATGTGAAAGGGCATCCTACCTATTTCTGTTAAGCACGACTTTGGAGATTTAGTTAAATTAATCTTGAAACAGAAATGAATTATTTTTTCTTCTTTGGAAACTTGTCAGATTCCGAGAACTGAAATAGAACTTTAGATAAAGTGATTTAAACTGCAGGTTTGGATTTAAAAGCGTCTTTATGAATATAAATGTAGAGAATACACGTTATCTTCCTAAAGAATTCTTAAATCACATTCGAATCGGATGGAGACCTTCCTTCTATACTATTGTTGAAGTTTTAAGGTATAACTTAATAAACCTAGAAAATTTTTGCAAGTTCAAGGTTATGGTGACGAACTGGTGGCCGGCGGGCCAGAGTCCAGATGCCATTGAAGACCCGCCGTGTAGAGGCAGTTGATGCACGTTAAATATGTCGAGTCTAAATATTTTTTTTTCTAATGGGGCTGCGTATTGGTATTTTTTACCTTTGCAGACCAAGTTCATTCCCAGGAGCTGGTATCACTTTTTACTGCGGCACCATATAGGCGATACCAATTTCCGCAAGTAATTTTGACGCCAAGTTTCCTTCCCAGATGGAGGCACCTGATCTCTGACGATGCGAAATTGAACTTAGGAATTCAATTTTGAGCACCCAAGCCAAACAGGCACTTCAAGGGATTTTTTACATGCCGCATAATCATACGACATGGCCGCTGTTGATTTTCTGCATCATGAAGATCCCCCGACTTGGGCTGGGGTGGAACCCGCAACATTGGGAGCAGAAGACCAGCGACAAACAATCTACGCCACCCAGTCGGCTGTCTGGGGGAATATATTCCCCATGATTTGGTAGTGAGGATTGTGGGTGTCGTCCTTGTCACTTGAAAGAGGTACAAAATTACTAGGTCCATCGCTAATAGCCCCTTTTTGAAAGTGCGTCGTTAATATACTCACTGAGTGATTACTCACCAAAAATATGCGGAAGCATCCTGTTGCTGACTTTCTGAAAGATACTTCAGATTACATAACGCAGAAAATGTCAGAAATTGAGGCAATTATTTTGAAAAAAAATATCTCTGAAAGCAATATTTATCTTTCCCGTCAATAAGACGAGACCTGAAACGATAACTTTTAACTATCTGTTGCGAATATAAGTGCAAACATTCGCAAGATATCGAAGCGATTAAAGTTTTTAAGAGATGAGTAATTCAGACCATAAATAAGTTATGATATGTTTGTTTGTAAATAAAAAAAAATATTGCCTACTGATTGCTTATGGTGTAAGTAATAAATAGGGATTGCAATATCGGACCAAAAGTTCAATAGCGGTATTCAATATTTTTTAGATCTTGATACCAGTTTTAATACCGGATGTAGAAATTTTAGGAAAAGAAAGAAAAGACTGGTGTTTCTTTGTTTTATTTGCCAGTTTTATTTGAGAGTGTAAATATCACAAAAAATTAATTTATTTTTTAATTATAACAGTATATGAAGAATCACAAAAAAAAGTAAAGGAAATCTTATTATTTGAATCACAAAAAAGTTTAAATATCGCTATTTAGTCTGTGGTACTTTTACAAATTTTTGAAATGTGATCTTAAAAAACATAATGCATTAATTGTACTGTCATTGAGCCTGAAACGTAAATATGAGCGTCGCGCACGCCTTTTTTTTGTAAATTTGAAAATGCCTTTTAAACCTAATGCTAAGGAAACATTTTTGCTAATGGTTAAGAGTCGGAGAGAAGATTTTCTTACTCTTTCATAGTTAAAGAGAAATTTACATGATCAATGTGTTTCATTGAATGTAGCGAAGTAATAAAATATCCAACTTAATTTTCGAAACCTTTTGTCTAACTTTTAAATAGTTTAAGTACTAGTTTCTCAGCCTGGTGATTAAACAATCTAATAAAGAAGGGTCAGAAATAATTAACTTTCTGAGAAAGCCTAAAAAACTAGGAGGAAAAAAAAACTTGTTTTCAAAGGGTGAACGAACTTTTCTTTAACTATTAAAATAATTTTAAACCTGTACTCGTTCTCTGAACTGAGAAAATTATGTGGTTTGATAAAAGAGACCACATATGCACATGCAAGCATTCTTAAAAATCATCTTTTATTTTCTTGTTAGAATTAAGTAATAAAACCTTAGCTAAATAATAATTAAACCGCTGAATCTTCTTTCAGTTTCCCTTTTCTGAAGATTTCAATTCCACCATTTGGGGCAAAATACTCTTGTTCCAACCTCTGTCTAATTGAGATTGTAATGACATAATAAGTGGTTAATGATGATTCCACTCATTAATTTCAACAAGCCTTGTTTCTGAACTCAGCCCCTTGGAATGTGGAGTGAACTCCCGTCGATTAACGAGAGATCCGAGAAGGTCACGGCTGCAGTTAAGATATTTGTAGTATTCACTTAAACTATTCCAAAAATGAAATCTTCAGTTAGTGACATCATGAATTACATGCTGCAAGATGAATTCCCTTAAATTGAATATAATTAAGTGAATATAGACGCATCTTAATTTTAATATTTATATTACGACGAACTACAGCCAACATAAATGCACTATTAATTCAATTGTTTTAGGCGGACTATTGTCTAGAAGTCGTTTTGAGATTCTCGAGAATATTTTATGTTGACTAATGTTTATTAGAAGAATAACTGAAGGAGACATATAACCTTCAGAAATGTGCGGTAAATAATATTCAAGCGCCATGTTATGAAATTATTTTATGCAAATTGCTTAGTTGAATTAATTTTAAAGATAAATTCTCTAGTTTTCTTTAAATACTTAATGAAATAAATTTACAATCCATATAAAGTCATGTATTTGTTATCAAATACACTAAAGTTTGACAAATTATCGTTCTTAAGGCATTTCTAACAATTTTAGCTTAATTTCATTCTGCTAAGTGATCCCCCCCCCCAGTGTTCATATTTATTGATAAATGGAATTTAAATTCATGAAATATATGCATTAAGTGCTGCTTATTATAATTTTCGTAAATTTTAAGACATTAATTTCTCCAATTATAATATACTTAATGAGATCGTATGCAGCTGTTTTTGTTTCAGATATTACAATAATGAAGAGCTTTTAATATTCGCACCTTTGAAGAATTTTTACTTTCATTAATCCAACCCCTATGTAACTGGAAAAACTTGTAACTATTTAAAAAAATCGTAATTAAATAATGTAAATAAAGCTTAGACCATCATGTTCGAAGTACACTACTAGAAATTAAGAAAGAGTGCCAGTTGTGTAAGAAATTAAGAGAATTTTCAGACTTGATCGATTATCTTTAGAACTACTGGATCGATTTTAATGAAATTTGATATGTACATACACTCAAGAGCCAAAACATTATGACCACCTGTCAATAACGAGTTGGCCCACTTTTGGCGCGCAACACAGCTTCAACCCGCCTTGGCATGGATGCCACAAGTCCTTGGTAGATGGCCGGAGACAGGTTGTACCAGATGTTTAAGCAACGGTCACGCAAATCCAAGATACTGCGAATTGGTGGTCTTTGAGCTGCCGTCCCATGACATCCCACATGTGTTCTATCAGATTGAGATCCGGTGAGTTAGGCGGCCAGGACATTAACTGGAATTCAGCATCATGTTCCTGGAACCACCCCAACACAATTTTGGCCTTGTGACACTGGGCGTTGTCCTGTTGGAACATTTCATTTCCAGCTGGAAAAACAGAGGCCATGTAAGGGTGCAACTGGTCCGCAATGATGTTCAGATACCCTGTCGCATTCATGGTCTGCTCTACCACAATTAAGGGTCCCATAGACTCCCAAGAGAACGTCCCCCAAAGCATAATACCGCCACCACCAGCCTGTGTATGACCTACTGTACATTGAGGGAGCAACTGTAAGCCTGGAAGACAGCGTATTCTGACACGGCCATCGTCGTGATAAATGACAAACCGTGATTTATCTGACCAGGGAACTCTCTCCCACTGATCCATGGACCAGGCGCAGTAGGCGATAACGCTTGGTCAGCAAAGACACACGAGTGGGAGGTTTGCTGCGTAGCCCCATATATAACAGTTTCCACTGAACAGTGTGCTCAGATACTATTCTACTTGGTCCTGCATTGTATTGGGCTGTCAGCTGAGCCATCGTCTGGCTCCGGTTTTGCTTCACCATGCGAGACAGTCTCCGACGACCTTTTTCTTTGATAGTGTGTGGACGCCCAACACCATGTCGTTTACTGCTAGTTTCATAGTCTTTCATCCACTTTGCATAAGTACTAACAACTGTAGATCGTGAACAACTCACGAGTCGTGCAGTTTCGGAAATGCTTGTTCCGAGCCATTACAATCTGCCGTCTATCAAAGTCGCTAAGATCCGCAGCCTTTCCCATCACACACAGAAGCAAGTGAAAAAATGATTCTTCAGCAGCAGTTAAATACCCCTTCCACGTCATCCAGGCGAGTTCATTGCACAATGTTGGGGTGGTTAGAATGTTTTGGCTCTTGAATGTACATTGCACAATACAAAACAAATAACCATTCAACAACTGCAATACACATGCATGATTGAACGTAACACTCGTTGGAGCTGGATGGTATAAAACAGCGGTTGCAGAATAAGCTAAAGAAATGGGTTAATAGGGGTATAGCCTCCACTTGCAGCTATACAGGTCTTGCAGCGTGATGCGATACTTGAACTAAGGCAGTTTATCAGTTCTTGTGGCAATTGGTCCCACTCGTTCAGAAACGCTGTTTTCATCTCCTGGATGGGTCTCGGAGAAGGATTGCGAGTTGCAATTTCCCTCCCCAGAGCGTCCCCGACATGCTCCATAGGATTGATGTCTGGAGACCTGGCTGGCCAATCCATACGGCGAATATCCTCACTCTCTGAAAATTAGTATATGTGAGCTCAATGTGGCATCGCGTTATCTTCCATTAAAATGAACTCGGGGACACATGCACCTCTGAAAAGTCGAACATAGGGCTCCAAAACCTCATCCCTATACCTCACACCAGTCACAGAGCCTCTTTCAAAGACATAGAAAGGTGTACGGCTATCCAATAGATGCTTGTCCAGACCATTAAACTTCCTCCACCATTATTGTCGATTTCTCGGACATTCGAAGGTAGGTAGCGGGTCCCTGGTTCTCTCCATATGAACTTAAGGCGAGAATCGGTGTTTAGGCTGAAACGGGACTCATCGGTGAACAGAATGGTCATCCATTGATCCATACTCTAATTTCTGTGCTGTATGCATCATGCTAAATGGACTCTCCTGTTCGTAGGCGCGAGAGGGACGCAAACAGTAGGTCTTCTGGCAAACAACTCTCTCTCTCTCATGAAGTATTTTTGAAACAGTCACCCTTGATACATGGATTCCGGTGGCTGCATACAAGTAACGAGAGAGCCGAGAAGCTGTATCCCCTCTGTTAAGCCTCGCTGTAATCGACAAATGGCGATCTCCGCTGGCCGTCGTGGCTCTTGGACGACCTTTCCTAGGCTTTCTCTCGATGGATCCAGTATCTAGGAACTGTTTCCATTACACATAATGCTGGGCGCTAAATTGAATTCTCTACAAATCTGGACTTGACATTGGCCTGCTTCTTGCTTCCCAACAATTTGCCTCATCCTTCCATCATCTAAACGATGATGGTTACTCCTTTTTACTGTTACAATTTGAATCGAACCGATTGCTTCAAAATATTCGCTGAGGTGTGCTGACGAACGAAATACGTCTTAACTTACACGCGCCTATAAAGCCTGTTTTTCTGCTGGCTCCGCCTACACACACGTGTACGATTAAGTATTTGTCGTACAAGATTTGCATTTTTACCTAGAAGCAGTGGTTTTTCATTCAGTTCAGTTCTTTTCATGCAATTCAATAAAATATGCAAATTCTCTTTGTAGTTGTTTCAACTACTATATACCATGTAAGTAAAGTATTTATTTCATTAATCTGATATGCAATTGTTTGCATTTAACTTCGTCTTATTTCAAAATATATGTTCTCTTACTATACATAGTGTTTAGTTGCGTGCTTTGACTAATTTTATAGGCTGTTTTTCTGAACAACCCAGCGTTCCGATTAATCGGGATGAACGAGATTCTATTGTACTTAAATTTCATTAAATTCCTGCTAAAGATCATTAACGGAAATTTTAGGTTACTATTCTAATACTAAGATTCTAGTGTATTATTGCTACTTTTTTTGGTCTATTTCCTACAGAAAGTTAAACGCAATGACGAATCTTTTGGGTATGTGTTCTCATGGATTGCATTACTTGTGTTATAGAGATAAAATATCTTATATTAATGCATAAACGACATAAATTTTGTTTTAAAATAATAAGTTACTTATAACACAAGCCAAGCCTTCATATAAAGCATCCTTCTGTCCAGGATGGCCACGGTAGCCTATTGGCCATTGTCACAGACTCGTGGCCGGGATATCATGAATTTAAGCCTATGCAACTGAAGTGCCACCGTACAGAGGTGCTGATGTACGTTTAAACTGTCGAGGCTCAAAGTCCTCCCGTTGGCGCGGGGTGTAGTAGTTTGAAGAAGGGGTGCCAGTTCCTGTGTCGTCCTAAGTCCCTTGATCAAGATTCAAACTTACGAAATTCGTTGTACGTAGCCCTTTAATAAAACTCACTCTATCACTCATTTCAGGCTGGTAATTTGCTGTTTCTTTGGTAGATGAAATGGGTTTTTATAAGAGATAACGCATGGCTCTATGGATATTATGGCGAATAGTCACACTTTTTATTTGGTTTTTTTCAGTTAACACAACTCTGTTTAAAAGAAAAATAATTCTGGGTCTATAAAAAATTTAAAAAAATTGAGCCCTAACCAACACTGCAAAATATTTCTCATCCTGCAGTTTAATGATGAAAATAAAACAGTTTCCCTCTTCGGCCTAATGTTAAGACCTTTTCATATAAATGCCGGAAAGTTAAGGTTAAGTTGTGCACTTTTCTTAAAACAGATTTTAACAGGTGGGCTCTAAATAAATCTCACTCCGGTAGCAATCGAAATAACTGAACTTGCTGGGAGGTGGTCACAATATTTTTTAACTTCAGACAGTGAATACCACCTGCGAGTAGGGAAGTTCTAGATTCATGTAGAAGGGTGGCTTGCGAGGCTAATGCTATTTTGATGCACTTTTAAGCGAGTTTAAAGTTCCTTTCTTTTCGAAGTCGAAATTAAAAGAATCATCAAGGTATGGATAAAATTTATGGAATAGGAAAAAATATATATAAATAGAAAACAAACATTTAAAGAATGGGAATGAAATATCTGAGGTAGAAGCTATGCATATTTATTATAAAATAAAAATTACGTTATTGAACTACTATTTACAAATTGTTAAATCAGTGAAAAATACATAACTTACCGAAAGTTATAACGTGGCCGTGGTAGCCTAGTGGTCAAGGTAACGGACTCGTGGCCGGCGTGTCATGAGTTCGAGCCTCGTACCGCTGAAGGCCCACCGTGTAGGGGAGCACGTTAAATCTATCGAGTGCTCAAACGCCCTCCCGTTGGTGTGGTAGTTAGGAGAGGGGGTGGCAGCTCAGGTGCCATCCTCGTCATTTGACCATGGTTCAAAATTACGAGGTTTGTTGCTAAAAGCCCTCGAGTAGCTGAACAGTGCGACGTTAATATTCACGCACTCACCCGATAGGTATAATGTTCATTTTCGAGTGAGGGAGTGTTAATTTAAGTCGCACTATGAAGCAACACAAGGGCTATTGTCTATTGTCAACGAATTTCGTATTTATGGACCTCGGTCGAGTGACATAGACGACATTTGAGGTGGCACTCGTTTCTCCAAACTCCCCCATCACGCCTTCGGGAAGACTTTGAACCACGGTAAATTTAACATGTGTCAACTCCTGTATATGGAATATCTTTCAGTGGCACTGGTCTCGAACTCGTGCCACGAATCCGTGATCATAACCACGTGACTAAGCAGTGGATCCCATCTCCTGGGCACGGTCCGTATATCAAACAGTACGCCGCCCACAAGTCCATGATCTTGACCACTTTGCTGCCAAGGATCGAGTGACGAGGATGGCATTTTAGCTGGCAACTCCCTCTATAACCTTCCACAGCCAGCAAATGGAAGGACTTAATGTGCATCAGTCTCTCCGCACAGCGGGTCTTCAGTGACACAAGAACTCGAACTCATGACACGCTGGTCACAACCTCGTAACCATGACCACTAGGCTACCATGGCCACATTTTGTTTTCAAATTTAAACAGTTAATTGGGGGGTTATCATCAGGATCAGATTTATACATTTAAGCGCCGTAGACCAACGGAGTTTTTCTGCTTCCTCCATTAAAAATGAACCAATTATAATATTTAATAATTGATAGTTTTAATTTGTGAAATAATGCAATACGAACTGAATACCAAAATTGCAAAACTTTGTAAGTATTTCATTGATTATTTCTTTCCTTCTGTGCTTTTTTATGTATCATGGTTTAATTTGTAACTGTGGAAAATATGACCCTGGCAATCGTACAAAACAGACCTACCAAAAGTTAACATTGAATTCCAAGTCACTAACAAATTCTTTGTTTCTTGACTAATGATGAATCTTTCTTATCATTCTTAAATCGTTTTAAAGTAAAACAACTTATATTTCTGTGTAAAATCTGAGAACTTTTAAAACATTTCGAAAGATTAGCATTTAATTTATTTATACTAATCTCGAAAAAAAAATTCCTTGTTTAAGAAAAACGGTTTTTTTAGTAGTTTCCATTAGTTTTAAATAGAACTTTTATTCAAAAATTTAAGAAAAAAGTGTACTAAATCATTAAAAATAAGTTTCTGAGTCTGAGTATCCAAATAGCTCTTAAAACAAACCTTTACTGAATGTCACTGGATGTCTGAATGCATGCCACCATCATGCAGCTAGTTTTTCCTCCACGGCTTTAAACACAGGTCGACCATCACGTATCAGTTTCAAATTTCTCTTCCCACTCATCCTCTGTTCACTCGTATTCTAAAAAAAATTTTCTAACTCTACCTACATGCAGATTTAGAATTTTGGGTAAATTTTTGAAGAAAAATGGGACTATCTCGGTTACGGATCCGCTTATATTTGGAAATATACAGTACTCCCTTCTATTTTTTAGGTCTTTTTTCCCCTTTACTATAAATTTTCATCATACAAACCCTCACGTTAACAATAGGGATGGGATGGATCGATCCATTGATCATAAGAGGGCATTGCATGGGGATAGAGCATAGGGGTGTGTAAAATTAATTAAAAAGAAATTGCTCAAGTGGGGTTCTTTTCTGGAGGACCTAGAGGAAAATTCTCCAAGACCTGGGGCACGAATGAAGTTCCATTGTATAATAATAAGTTTAGTCAATATTTATACGTAAACGCGCTCGTGAATTTGTATGTTAATTAATAGTTGGCCTATATGTGGTCAGACACAGCTGTCCACTGCCCTTTAGTTTGAGAGCTTTTCAAACGCAGTTTCCTCTTCCGCATCGTGATATCATCCCCTCCGTAATTATTAAAGGTAATGATGGTATCATTAAGGCTTCTGAGAAGCATTTTTAAGCGCTTATCTATTTGCACAATTAGGTATCTTGAATGTCGGCGTATCAAAGCGCTCGCCATAAGCTCCTATTGTTTAAATATTTAAAGTCGAGCCGTTACAAATTGTTCCCAATCTTTTAAATGGACACATACACATTTTCTTTTCATTTTATTGTAGTGTATGGAACTAAAATTAAAAAATTTTACCTTAATTAAATTTTTGTATTTATTTTTCTTTACAGATTTGTTTTTAGGGGTAAATCCTGCCATTTTTTAAAAATCTTTTGAAAATTATTCGAGTACTTATTTATGTAATCGGTTCATCTTGATTTATATCCTATCGTTTAATCCAAATATCTGAAAATATTTACTTTAAAATGTGTATTCTTGAAAGTATTTAATTTTTTTGCAAATATCTTTTCTGTAATTTGTCCTTTTTATGTATCTTAAAAAATTAACAAATTCATGATTAGATAAAAAGAATTATAATTTTCTCTACATAGTTATAATCAAGAAATATCTTTTTTATATCATATACTGCAGGGGTCGGAAACCTTTTACCTATGGCGTCCCAAACCAATCTACCAATATGATTCAGCGTGCCACACTGTAGGAAATTTTTGAAACAATTCGATTCTCATGATAATGCATGCAGAGGTTGAGAACGGAGGTCAATAATATAAGATTTACAGTTTTATTATATATTAATCTTGCATCATTTAAAGATATTTCTTAACATAAAAATAAACAGTACAAAGTATAACTATTTCTTCTACAAAAATAGAATAAATTATAAATGTATTGTATATTTTGAAACATATTTACCAAAGTAAGAAACAGACAACATAAAATATAAGTATTTCCCTTCATTAGAGTTATATAAAAAGATAAATAAAAATTTTAATACGAATCTAGTGCTTCCACCACTCGTATCTTCCACCATATCGTAAAAGCAGGGGTATAATTTGTGACTTTCAATTCGACACGATTCTGAGCCCATTCAGTTATTAAAACAATTTATTTGCGGACTTGAAATATTTTTTTTAAAGAGGAGAGATTTTTTGCTTAGACATGTAGAACTAAAAGTGAAAAACAGAGTACATGTACGTTTCTCTCTCTTCAAACAATTAAATCTTTCCAGCAATGACATTCAATAATTTACAAATTAGCTGTAAATTTATCTAGAATTATCTTTCGGATTTTTTCGTAATTTCGTAACTGTCCATCATTTTGAAGACGTTTGTCAAATAAGGTTGATTTCAAATTTATCAACTTCCATGCACTCAAAATTCACAAATGTTTAAAGAAGTGAAGTGTTTCCCTGAAATAATTGTACCGCGTGCCATAGGTTGCCGATCCCTGGTAGTGGAAAAATTGATCTTACATCACTCGGTTCAATTTTCGTTAATTTCACTCAACCCACACAAACTTAAATTTCATAAATTTCCATTCCTTTATTCGATTCATGTGTGAAAAAAAATTATAAGTCTAAAGAAAGGATTTTCAATTCATGTAGTAGTTAATATCGCTTCTTTTACTTCAAAAACTCAAAGAAAAAAAATTAAATTTTATTTACATCATGTTTTTCACTGTAAAATCTTAATTTACTTTACACGTTTGGCAAAGGAGGAAAGAAAGAAAAAATGCGCCAACAGCTAATTTTTCTGTAATGGTCTTCTATCCAAAATAACGATAATAATGCGCCAATTTGGCGATAGAAAAAGATGTGGGATAAAATAAAATACATACAATTTCTTTTTTTGAACGTTTTCTGTTTTACTATTTGCATTGTAAAATTCAATAAAACAGGAAGAAAAAAATTGAATTTTAATAATTACAATTCATAATTTTTTTAAATTTAATGTTACTTGAAAATGGTTATAATTAATTTGTACATTATGGTTAAGGTTTGTAATTTGATTGTATTCCGTAAACTTATTAATGGCTTAAAGCTTTTTATATATTTGGATATTTTTATAAAATAAGTTTTTTTACCTATTTTTAAATCATTACTTTTTTGCAGAATGTCTGTACCAGGGAAGGTACTATAACCTCGGATATGTTCTAAAGATCAACTGCAACACATGGTATGATTTATATTTTTTTGCCTTATCCTTTTTTTAAACATAGTATTCTTAGTTTTTTAATCATAATTTCGCTCAACTTTAGAAAAAATGTGAAAAACGTAGATGAATAATATGAATATTTTAGTATGAAAATAAAATCCAAATACTCGTACGATGCATTATAAGGCAACACGAGGACCACCTGAGCTGGCATCCCTCTCTCCAAATTACTACACCACGCCAGTAGAACTAACTAGCCATGACAAATTTAAAGCACATCATCCACTTTATACAGCAGCTCATCAATGGTAGTAAGGCTTGAACTCATGACACTCTGGTCAAGAGCTCAAGATCATAACTACTAAGCTACCGCGGACTCGAAAGAAATGTTAAGAGTAGAAATATTTTATCAACAAAATAAAGTTATCTAAGCATATTAAAAAATTTTA
The DNA here is from genome assembly GCA_019973975.1 of Trichonephila clavata. Lineage (NCBI taxonomy): Eukaryota > Metazoa > Arthropoda > Arachnida > Araneae > Nephilidae > Trichonephila > Trichonephila clavata. The sequence continues at coordinate 82,956 of BMAO01035006.1, forward strand.
CGCACACGAAATATTTTAACTTTAATATTTTTTCCAGATATCTATTTGTATTAATTAATATACAACCCTAATAGGGAAGAAATAGCATAGATTAAGTTTGCGTAACAAAATATTCTTACTTTAAATGAAATAAAACGTAATAAAAGACATTGCAAAAAATCATATAAAAGCGTTTGCTCTAAATAATCTTTTGAATGAAAAACTTTTTTTTCAAATATTCCCCCCCCCCCCGAGTTGAACATTCTTAAAGATTTTTCAAAAATTAAAAACATATATAGATGAATGTAATTTTTAAAATTTTTATCCATGTCTCATCGTACTTCAGTTAAGTACAAGCCCCGAACAATTGACACAGTGGTTTTTGCTTTTGCATAAATACATCCTTCACCTCTTAGAGAGAGGGGTCAAGTACAAATGAATTCCATTTGACGCTATGATGAATTTACAACCCTTCCGCATTTCCTCGATTGGAGTGGGTGTCTGTGTGGTCAAGCGTCGGAGCGTTTGACAAACATTAGCTCAGGACACACTATTTTAGCACCCTGGCACCATGCCTGTTGGGATGGTTGAGAAAACAATTGTTCTCTTTAGAGCTAATTATACGCGGAATAATCTCAATTATTCGAGATTTTTTAACATGACATTAGTAGAATACGTTGCGAAGGCTCAAATGGGATCCAGTTTTGTCTCATTTGCTTCTTGGAATTATAGCATGTCTAATTTTGTGGAAAATTACTTGAAAATTAAATTAAGACACATGGATTGGGTATTCCTATGAGAATGGAACTATGCGTTTTTAGTCACTAAGAGGGAAACATTAACTGCTAATAAATTACTCAGTTGATAACTTTCAAAATTTTATCATAAAAATTTCTTCATAACAATGCTTATATAAACATTGCTCCCTTAGTGGCCAAACTGTCCTTTTCAAAATTTACATTGAGAAATTAGATATCTTCTAGTTTAAAATCGCGAAGGGCAGCTCGGTTATCTACCTCGTCATCTGGTCGTAACTCAAAATTGATGTCTTTTTTCATTTGTTTGGTATATTTTTTTTTGAAAATACACCTTTAAAAAAAGATTTTTTTTTCACACACATACAATTAATCTTTATTTCAAGGAAATGCGGAAAAGCAAAACTAACAAAAAAAAGCAAACTAGGACCAAATCTTGTATATATTTGAAAACTTATTAATGCAAAAATTTTGATTTGTTTCTCGTACTAATTCCTTGCAAAAAAATCAAAAGATATTTTGCCATATAACAGGCTCGATTCATAGCTATCACGTGACAAATGCAATCACTTGTTTCCCGTTGAAGTTAAAGTCAACATCACACACAGCCTGATATTTGTATAAATTCCGTATTTTAATTTTAAATATAACTACCTAATATGCTAGCATTAAAGTTCTCAAAAATTTTCGAAAAAAATATCTTTACTTTTTATGTAATTTAGGCAGTTTTGAATCAATGACATAAGAATCATTATTTAACTATTTGTAATAATATTAAAAATTATGTGTATTATAGAAATAATTTTTTTGAACAAGCATAAGTTGGCAACAAATAAGTATGAACTGATTGGGCTTGAAAAGTGTGTCTGTGACGTCACATTTATGTAGTCCACTTCTGGGGAATTACACCATTAACAAGAATTATGTTAATTAGATGCAAATTTTTTCGTTTTTCTCCTTCATAAAAGACGTTAAAAAATTGTGATTTGTCTTCTTAAAGATGCATCTTTTAAGTCAAAGTAGTTGTATTTTTCAAAAACAAATGTAAAGAAACCTATACTTTCAAATTTGTAAGACAGTAAGTTTTAACAGCCGGTTAAATATCTGATTTTATAATTTTTTTTTGTTGTTATTTTTCTCATCACTGATAGTTTTCTTGTATAAATAGATGGGAACCCCACGATCTTTTGACCTTTTTTGCAGGTGTTCTTAAATTGCGTATGAATTTCCCACGCGGCCGAGCCCATATCGAAAGTATATCCAAGATTAGTTTCCTCATGGGAAAATAAAACAAATGTTCGATTTTCGAATCATATTCAACGCTTTGATAAACCTTTTATATTAAGCAGAATAATTTTAAAGAATCATCTATTTTAAACAAGGACTTGAATGTCTAATAAAACATTAAATTGTGTTTGGTTTACTTTTAATGCTAATTCTTATAGTCTAAAACACGAATACAAATTATCAACGATGCAATGAACTTTTTCTTTTTGAGTTTATAATTTCCTTTAAAGTTAATTTTGAAACTCGCTAAATTTAACTAACTTTTGCAAATTAATGTATTTAGAGATAGCAGTAATCCTCGATTGACGTATAAAATTCATTCTATTTTACTTGTCTAACGAAGTTTTTCTCGTTTATTAAAATATCTTAAATTCTTTAAAAATAAAATATTTATTTGAAAGGGATTTACAATTTTTTTAAAAAAAAATGTCAATATATTATTAAGCATAGTACATAAAGTTATCTAATGTTTTATTCGAATAAATTACTTTAAAGTAAGATTCTTCACACAGAAAAATTGGATATTGATCTTGAATGAAAAATCGTCGTAATGATGACTTCTCTTGCTTCAGCACCACACACTTATCGAAATGCTTCTAAGTTTGACCCAGCGTTCTACCGCTACCGGTTTTTTATAAAATGTGCTTTTTAAATATTGTTCTTTTACATGAACAATAAATATTTCAACTTACAAATATTACATCTCAAGCTTTACATGGCCGCGGTAGCCTGGTGGTCAAGGTAACGGACTCGTGACAAGCATGTCATAAGTTTGAGCCTAGTGCCGCTGAAGATCCGCCGTGTAGGATAGCGATGCACGTTTAATCTGTCGAGAGCTCAAACGTCATCCTGTTGATGTGGTGTGGTAGTTAGGCAAGGAAGACGCCAGCTCATGTTTCGTCCTCGTCACTTGACCATGGTTTAAAATTACGAAGACTGTCGCCAAAAGACCTCGTGTAGCTGAACAATGCGACGTTAATATTCACTCACTCAAGCTTTACATTTAGAACAGTAATGTTACGAAATTGGAAAGCTATATATATATATATATTCAAAACTTTTAAATGCATTTCGCAAATGAAATCTTTTTTTTTATTTAAAAAAATTTGTTTTGCTGTTTAACAATTTAATTAGGAGCAAGGCAAGTTTTCTAGGCATAACAATCAGAAAAAGAATTTTTTTCGGTCGACTTTAATATAAATAGGACATACTCCAGGTTAGGCTGTATATTTGCTAGACACAAACAATTAAAGCTTTTGATGACTTAATCACGCATGTAGAATGTAAACAAGTGCATATCCCCTAGTTCATCCATAATCAAATATTTATAGTGTGACAAGTACGACCAAAGGCTTGTACCACAAGTTTAATTACCAGAAGCATGTTGAGATACCGATACCAGAGGGAAAAAACGAATCTCTCGGCACGACCCAGTTGAAAAACTATCCCAAAAGCAAAAAAAAAAACCCAAAAAACATAGTATATGGTGTTGTGGTAATTGAAAAAAAATTATATTTATTGCTTTGCTATATATAAACACATATTCCATAAAATTTATAAGAATCCGTTCCAAGTTGAAGAAATTCCGTGCACTATGAAGAAAAAACTGTTTGGATAGTTGCAAAGAATCAGCACTATAGTTGTTTTGCTATTTAAAAAGTATGTTAAAAATAGAATGATAGTTAAAAACTGAATAAGTACACTCATATACCTATATCCATGAATATGGTAAAAATATTTTTACCTTACTTATTTAAAAATAAAAATTAAAAGAACAAATATATATATAAATGGAAAATTAACATTTCAAAATTTACATTTCTTTTTAAAAAGCTTTATACCAAACGCTGATGTAAAACAATTATTTTTGATAAAAATAAAATACCCCCCCCCCCCCAAAACCCTTTTATTTGAACATTTCTAGCCGGCGTAAATACTGTCTGGACAAATTTACTCCTTTCTTTATGAAGTAAATACATACGAAATAAAAGTAATCGTTCAAAAAATTTTATGCGTCTTTATTAAACTTATCTGATTTATATATATATAAAAGTATGATTGTTTTAATAAAGAAAATTTCATTTAAGTTTAGAAATAAATAAATGTGAGGTTATCCATATTTTATATTATGCATATGTAACTTTTTTTGAGGCGTACCTAATGCGTTACTGTTTCATAGCTTCAGAGCAAATATGTTAAAAAATAAGATCCATGTTTATATTAATTAAAAATATGAAAAGAGTGTAAAATGTACCTTAAAAATAACTTTAACATGTTAGTCTTATATGTTTCTTGTTTTTTTTATTATTGCCATAAAAAAATCTAGTTATATATAGATTATTGTTTTTCTAATTTATAAAAATATCTTCTACGCACATCAGAGGTTCCCAAACTTTTTTGTCTCATAGATCCCTTGCCATGGTTTTCGGTTAGGGGTAGACCCCCTGCTTGCGTAATATTGAATTTTTGCAAATTTATTAACTTAAATGTGTTTATGACAGCTGGTACACAAGTACTTAATTTAAAAGATTTATATTTCAAACTGTAGTGAAGTTGGAAAACAGTAAAACTGAAGAAACACATATTAATTAAAAATTTAAGTGATACATAAAATAACTGATTAAAAAACAAATGTTTATAATGATAGGGATGAATCTGGTGCTTCAATAACAAATATTCAACATTTGCCATCAATCTTGTAGGTTTAACCCAAAATTTCCTCGGTTAGTAGTGTAACTGCGCTAAAACTCCTCATATGAAAAGCAATTAAAATCTTTCTCCAAAACTCTATAATTCGAGATAAAAACAGGCATGTCTCTTTAGAGCCAAAAATGTTGACAACTGTTTCTAAGCTTTAGTTCAAAATCTCTGTTACATACTCTTTCAATCTCCTCTTGTAACAAGACTTTTTCAATGTGACCATAGGAATTCATTGTCTTTTGCGGTAATTACGAAATAAATGCTTTCTCAAACCCAGTTTCAAAATCTGAATAAAGGGGATTTAAATGTTGAACGGTGGTTAAAACGTCATTCCTTGGCAATTGGTCAATTGTGACCAATTGAGAAACTAGGAAAATTCACCGCATCCAAAATTACTCCTTTAGCTTAATTCTGGCAAGAAAAGCTTAAATGATGGTCCTTGTTTTAATAAAATTTATGCTGTCCCATAACTACAAATTAGCCTCATTAAATTTAGTAAATAAATGCGTTAAATAGGTAAAATCTGGTTTCCATTTGGTTAAATTTTCCTTTAAAATTAAAATCACAATCTGATTTGATGAGAACTGTCGTAGACCCCCATTTACTATTCATGGATCCCCAAATTATTTTCTTGCTATCGTTGACCCCTTAAAGGTCGTCATAGACCCCTGGGGGTCTATATACACCACCTTGGGAATCACTGTTCTGCATTATCTAAATCATGTTTTTAACATATCAAGGATAAGTTATCCATCTATACTTTAATCTTAATTTGAATTTTTCTTTAATTACTAAAAATACATCTCCTAAATTTTTCACATATTATTTTTGAATATTCATCATTCGCGTTTTTGTTATTGTAAACCTCATAAACTGAAGATAATATATCAATCATTCTCTTCAACTTAACTTTTTTTAGAATAAAATGGATACGTACTTTTTGAGGTTTTATGATTATATTCAAGAATAAATTATTTAAAAGAAATTTCTTTCTGGTATTAAAAGTATTTTTCTAAAAAAAAAAGATTTCCAACTAAATTTATTCTTTATTACATTTAAGAATCATCAGATGCAGAAAGAGGACATACTTTCTGAACAAGCACTTTATAATCTGTAAAAACCGTTTTCCTGTCCGCTTAACGTAATGGCAGAGAAAACAACTTGCACATGTTTCGGAGTGAAATTAATACTTTCCTAGCGATATGTGTGTGGATAACAAAGCAAATACACTCGTAGTTGATTGCGAACGAAAATTTACTTTTAAGCTATCTTATCTCACCTGCTTGTGTTGCCATTCAAAAGGAAGGAAACTTTCTAGCATTTTATTTTTACTTTGTCGTGAAGACATGCCAATCGAGTGACCTCATTATGAATAGCATCCAGATTCCGGAGCGATGATGGTCATATTCTGCTTGACCTCGCGACGTTATTGCGCAGGAAGTAGTATTTCCTCTCCATGATCATCTTGTTTTGAAATTCGATTCACGTGGAGATGGCCAGACGCTGCTTATCAGTGCCTCCCCACCCAACGGAGAATAATTTCACCTTGCTTTATATGTATGAAGTCATATATATTTTCAGCAATGGAATGACATATTTTTTTAGTGCATTAGTTATCAATATTTATCAGTTTGTTTTGAATGGATAATATTCTATTAATGACTTTTTTTAAACATAGAATATTCTTTTTAGAAGGTCGTCTGGTAAAAAATACATCGCCTCGAAAGCTTATTTATAATTTGTTCGTTATTTGGATTTTTTAATGATATTTTTAATGGGAAGCATTTACTATTTCCCTCGTGATGAAAATTATTTTAATACTCGTAGAAGTTAAAGTTGGCATTTATTATTAGGGAATTTATTTTCAAAGACAGAAAATTAGAATCAATATTTAAAAGAAAATTAGTTTTGCTTTTTTAGAAGTTAAACTTTAAACTCCCTTATTATCAACAAGTAATATAAAAAAAATATTTTTAAGTCAATTCTATCTCCTACTTAGGTCAACAAAGAAATTTTTTATTTTAGTTACTTTTTATTAAATATTTACAAATATAAATATGTATATACATATGACAGAATCGCAATATTAGGTGACAAAATAGAAAGCGATTTTCCTTTCAATTCTTCATTTTCCTTTCTATATATGGTGTTGGATCATTTTTTATTTACTATTTATTCATTAAAATTTAATTATTCAACTAAAATAGTGTGAAAAAGAAATCACATTCTCAGAAATTAGGCCATCCCAGGTGGGATTCAAACCCACGACCTTTGGATTAGAAGTCCAACGTGCTATCCATTGCGCTACAGGGACACAAGGAACGATTTTCCTTTTCATATATGCTGTTGGATTACTATTTTTGTTAATATTTATTAATTTTTTAATTAAATTAATGAATTAATATTTGAAAAACTGTATTAACGTCAAGTGTCATTCACTACAAGTTTAAAAAAATGTATTTGAACTTGAAGGGATGAATAGAAAGTATTTTATTAACGATTGAAAATTTGAACAAGTTATATATATGGGGGAGAGTGAACTAATAGTAGGAATTGAAAAATATACGATATCTCTGGGACATATCTCGAACGTAAAAAAGAAACTAAGTAAATTAATGTATGATTGAAACAAGAAAGTGAGATAATATAATCTTGAATTGAATTCATAGTTCATTAATTTCGTTGTTAAGAGTGAACCATCATGCAGAAGGGGACAATGCACGTTAAATCTGTCGAGGCTCAATGCTCTCCCGTTGGTGTGGCGTGGAGAGGGGAGTGTGAGCTCAGGTGTTGTCCTCATCACTTGTCCTAAATTCAAAATTATGAGGTCGGTCGCCTATAGATCTCGAATAACTTTATAAGTTTGACGTTATTTTAACTCTCTCGCTCACCGCCACGGTAGCTTAGCGATCTTGGTTGTGAGTTGAAGTTCTTGTTACTTCCGAGATCGTCTTGTAGAGTAAGCTGCTTAGTGTTGGAATAGTGTGTAATTTAGGCCGGGAAAATGCTGTTCGGGTGTTGTATTCGTGATCTGACTGATACCATTATCGATTCCGTCACTATTAGCCCTCCAGTACCATAAAAGTGATGTTAATTGAAACCAGCAAAAACTGTGTGACGGGGCTATCCGCGTCAATCTTCCATTAATCCTCTTGGGTAACTTTGGGGCCAGCATTTATTCTATTTCACAGTCTCCTCGGGAAAAACACGAGATAGTTATATGCTAATTAGTTCGACTATATAAAGTCTAGATTTAGTAAGAGTGAGAGAGAGAAGGAATTGTCAAACTAAATGTAAGTATCGTCTACGGATCACTTCAACGAGCTTTACGCGTATTTGATAATATTATAGCAACGTATTAGATTAATCATTAAAGGAATCAAATTAAGTACTGACCTGAGGTTAGCAAGAGTTCGTCTCCTTGTCAATTCTGATAGCTGAGATTACTTAGAATTGAGTATTAGATTTGAGTATCTGGATTAATCTAGATATTAGAAAATCACTCCAGGGTTTCCACTTATAGTTTGAACTTGTGCTTGTTAATAGTGTTTGTCTGTCTACAATAAATAATTATTGTTATGGCTTTTGTTGGTGATGATATGTTTCTTTCCACACCAGGCGCGCCGGGCAATGTGAACCCAGTCCAAGATAGGACTGCACGACAACTGTTTCGTCGAATAGTTTTTATCTCCGATTATTTTTCACGAAATCCTACAGCAGGGGTGGGCAAACTTATCCGGGGTACGGGCTACTTCTCATTTTTTCAAGGTGTTGCGGTCCACCCAGTATCACTGGCACACACAAAGGGGGAGGAGAGGGTCCACGGGTCTGGACTCTCCTCTATAGCCCATGATTTTTTTTCGCTCGATTATAATCCCATGTATATAGTACATAAAATTTTATTTAGTATTTGTTTTGAATAATTTTTTATCAATTAATGCTAATTATTTATTCAATTTATTTCCTACTGTTCTTTGTTCCGAACAATCTACAAAATGAAAAAAAAAATGTTTGACAGCGTATTGAGGTAGGATATGTGAATGGTACATATTCGACCCTGGACCGCCGCGCCCCCTTTGAGAAATTCACGAGTGCACTCACTGCCCAGGGCCGTAGTTGTGGTGAAGTAAGGAAAGAGTCAACAATATTTATTGTAACTTAATAATAAATACGGAATATATGTACTTAACGACGTAAGTAAAATTAAAAACTTACTTTTTTGAAACCGCGTTTGAAGCAAAACGCAAAATACAAACATTATAATAATAGCCACAAATATACTAATATCTAATGATGCACTTATTATCAAACAATGCAAAACACATTAAAAAATAAAACGATTTCATCTAAAGTTAGTTTTTGTAATTATAGTCAGTAGAAGATTTAGTCTGCGTACTGTCAACCAATCTTGAATATTTCCGTATACAATTACTAACGACTAATCTTCAGGCGGTCATTCCAAATTGTCTTGGCGGTCCACCGGTCAATCGCGATCGACGTAATGCCCACCCCGGTCCTACAGGGTGTCTTAGACAACTGAATTCCGTTCCGATTGATAAGTCATGGCCGCTGTAACCTATTGGCCATGGTCACGATCCCGTGGCCGTCGAGTGACATATTCGAGTTCTGATGCCTCTGAAGACCCGTCTGTAGAGAGGCCGGATGCATGTGAAATCTGTTGGGGTTCAGAGTCCTCACGTTGGCATGGTGTGGAAGTTTGGATAATGGGCTACCAGTGCAGGCATCGTCCTCATCATTTGAGAATGGTTAGAACTACGAGTTGTGACGGATCTATACGCGGCCCTACTAATCCCTTCATGACTCTTTTAGGATAATATTTATTTCAACCAACTTTCACAGAGTAAGGAAGCGTGATTATGAAAATGAAGTATATTATATAAATTCTGTTTTCGCGAGTTTGTGAATTGGTAAGTAGGAGTTAATATAGTCTCGAGTTAGTTGTTAGCGGAAGATTGAAAGAGAGTGGAATTAGTCAGATGTCTTGGAGTTGTGTCCAGGAAAAAGATTACAGAGCGTGGATCCAACGACATTGATCAAGCCGATAGAAATCACCTGCAAGTTTTCAGTGTAGGATCCGATGCATAAAAAGTAAAGGTATTGAGAGCTTGTTTAAGTAGAAGTTAGCTTATTTTAGTGGGCGACGTAGTTATATCTGAGCGTATTTAAGCTGTCCTAGATTCAGTTGAGGGTCTATAGTTGTATCCCCGAGTTATAGAATCTCACCTCCGCACTCTATTATTTAATCATCTACCTTAATTAGATTTGTTTTGTGTCTGATTGATATTTGGAATTAATAAATTGATTAGATTGAAATCATGTCTGAGGGATCATTCAGTTTTTCCTTCACACCTAGCCGGGTTTACAGGTAGACAAGGGGGTTCCGATGTAAGCAGGAACCGACCGCTATCGCAGAGTTACGTTTCCAATACCTTGCCTGCAGCTTCAAAATAAACATGTTGATAAACAATTATAATTAATCAGCGAAGTGGAGGATATTTCTCCTTTCGAGTATAAGATTTTTTTTTTTTTTTTTTTTTTTTTTTTTTTTTTTTTTTTTTTTTTTTTTTTTTTTTTTTTTTTTTTTTTTTTTTTTTTTTTTTCTTTTATAATATAAATTTTAATTTCATGGTTTTTTTATTAATAATATTCAAAATTCTCCCAGATGGAAAGCCAGCAACTATTCGTTCCTTTGGGGAAAGACACTAGAAGAAGGCATCCAATATCGCCTTGGTACATTCAAACCTCTTCGTCCGGTATGATTCCTTTCAAAAATTTTGTTTGCACAAAAATATAAAATTCTAAGTTAAGTTTTTAATAATAGTAGCGATAAATAATTCCTTAACTTAATCTCATTATTTTTCTTAAACACTTCTAGTTTCATAAAATTGGGGTAAAATAGTCTTAAATTTTATGTTTCGAACCATTTTGTATTTGGCTCTTGTTTCGTATAATTTTTGTAAATGATAATAATACTGTAGCCATTTTCATACGTTTTTCCGAAATAACTAAATTTAATTTCTAAAAATAACCTGACAATCAGAGTATCAAAGTAGAATAGTAAACTTTTTTTAGAATAATTCTTTATTTCATTCTTTTTTAATACTTTCTGTGATATATTTCAATATATAAAATAAAAAATAACTTTTAAAATGGAATGTCAATGTTCCAAATTATTTTTATATATATGCTGTTTATATAATATTTTACGATATTGTATTCATATACATAGGATTATATTTCATAAAAGTGAAATGCAATACTGCAAATTTCTCTAATTTAAAATTTGATACTATTATTCAACATGTAAAAAAAAAAAATACCATTTACGACTTCTTAAATCCTGTTTGCTACAAGACATAACAGAGCCCATTGGATTAGATGATAGAAATGTCTTCTGGCATCCCACAATTCCATTGTGAATTTGTGCTTTCCTGAGAGAGCGCTTATTACAATTATGTAGAAGTTTTAAAATACAGTGAATCTCGCACGGAATTTAAAGTATTTTCTAGTTATTGAATATACAATTATAGAATGTACAATTATTAATTTTTTTGTGATGTGTTAAAAATGCATCTTAAGCAAAACATTTATCTTGAGTTAAGAAGTGAAGCTAGTGTAATGTAGCTTGGTGCATGTATTTTACCGATTTTCAATGACACGTGTTAATTTTTCCTGCCTGCAAAAACTGTCAGTAACCAGCAAACCGCCAATAACTGTAAGAAAATTTGAACAATGCTACTAGGGATCAAAAGACCTACATGATAAAAAGAAAGCAGAATTTAATCCAGAGATGAGATAGAATGTGTGCCATTTCAAAAGAATTTTTAGTATTTACGTATTGTACCGTCGACTATATATATATAATATAATTTCACCAAATAAAAAAAAGGTTGCCAATTTAAAATATGTCGCCGAATGCTGTTGTCGTTTTTATTACAGTGTTCCAAGATTCGTGGGAATGGTTTTCCACAATTGGCTACATAACAGGGCTTTTGGCAATGTCATTTAATTTGAGGAAATTGGGCAACGGTATAATACGCAAGAACCAAATTTTTTTCCAGTGCTACTACCGGAAATGACAGAATCATTGGCAGAAGTGTGTGAGATGCTCAATGGGGGGGGGGGGTTGAAGGAAACGTAAAACCATTTTATCTGAATATCAATATTTCTTATGAATAAACATCGGATGTTTTTTTTTACATATCTTGTAAATAGCTCATTGAAGCTTCATACTATGCTAGTGATATATATGTACATGATTAACAAATGGGAAGGGAGATTGGAGATGTTATGCAGAGATTGGAAAAATTTATATAGTATTAGTATTTTTATTCATCTTACAACCATTGTTTGAAAATCACAGTGATATTGGCTGAAATTTGTCAAATACTAAATTACTTCTCTTACAGACAATGGAGATGACCGAAATCCATCAGATCACGAACGGACCTCTGCCGGTGTCATTCGATTCTCGCCAGAAATGGCGGAATCTCATCACTTCTATTCGAGACCAGGGAGATTGCGGATCCTCTTGGGCATTTTCATCTGCAGGTAGATTTAAACACTTTGTTTTCATCATTGTACTAGTGCCAGAGCTGCCACTGAAGACCCAGCGTGTAGAAGGGCAAAAGCATCTTAAATCTGTCAAAGCTCCAAGTCCTCACACTAGTGTGGAGTGGAAGTTTGGAGAGTAAGTTGCCAGCTTAGGTGTCGTCCTCGTCACTTGATCGAGGTTGAAAATTACGAGGACCGTCACCAAGAACCATTGTGTTGCTTTAGTATGTGATGTTAATAAAAAAAATATATAATCCAATGAGGTATAAGCAAAAGTATTACACTTGAAACGAATTTTTAAAAAGTAATGAAATCGTGGAAGAGTTATTTAACTAGATAACTATATTTAAAAAATGACGAATAGCATTATTTTGTCATTGACCAATCTTGGATTTGAGTTTTTATTTAAGAGGGGAGCCATAGAGATTAAAACAATTTATAAGTGTTGGTTTTATTTTAGACCGTGTATAAAAACATTTTTCTTCCTTCCTTTTGCTCTATTTCCAAATTTTAATGTTTTTTTTTGTCACAGTTCACCTTGATCAGTATATTGTAGAAATGAGCACAAATTCATGTTTATATCACTAACTCGGCATATGGCTCCAATAATTGCATTCAAAATAATATCAATATGTAAAAGAAAATTTGTTGTCGAATATTTATATTATTTAGCATCTGTGTGTTATATAATACAATAATCTGTTTCCTTGATCCCTCATTACTTATTTTGGCCAAGCTGGATAGACAGGCAAATGTTTTCTTTTGCATTTGAAGCATTGTTACAGAAGCGACTGAAATATTGGAGATCCCACCAATATGGTCATAAAGCAATAAGCATCTATGCCTCCAAGTGCAAAATTATACTTAGTGGCAAAGAAAAAGGATATGATTTTGAAGTGTGCATTTTAAAATGCATAAAATTTTAAAGTGCTCAGCAACTATCGTTAAAATAAAAGATAACATTCCTTGTTTCCAGCCCTTGCATCTGATCGACTGGCCATTGAATCCCTGGGTATGGAAAAGAAGGAATTATCCCCCCAGCACTTACTCTCTTGCCAAAAGAGAGGACAGAGGGCTTGCAGGGGTGGACATCTTGACAAGGCATGGTACTTCATGAGGAAGAAAGGGTAAGGATAACTTCTATTATAAACCTCTCGTCTATTTAAAGTATTTAATTTAATTGTAATGAATAATATTTCAAATTTTCACTTAACTCAGGACTCTTAATGCAAACACATTCATCTTTTAACACATTATAGGTATAAAATAATTTTATAATTTCTTAATAAATTTTTCAATGTATTGTCCAAGCATTTGGAGTTGCAAAAATCTGCCGCTCTTGAAGAATTTCACTTATAATAATTCCTCTGGTGTATGTAATTTGTTCTTGGGATATGCAGAGAAGTTAAGTTGATTAGCAAAGTTATAGTTTGATAGCAATTTTGCTCAGCTCACTTCTGTTGAAGACATATGAAGAGCAAGGGGATTAGGATACATAATATACACAATTGAGTCTCGTGGTGAAATGTTGAAGTAAAAAAAAAAAGATTTATCTGTATTATTTAGATTACAATTAAAAAGTATGAGAGCAGACGTCAACAAATAAAATACATGCTTTCTGTAGACATTGCTCAATCCAAAAGAAATCTATTTGAAGTCTTGCATTTTCCCCCCATGAATAGTGGATGCCTTCGGAAATGAGTGGCAGCATAGGAATTTAAATTATTTATCTTTCATGTGCTGCACAGCATACAAGATACATCTTTCCTCGCCACACCTTTGGTGCGGTCTCTGTAAAAATGTTAAATTAAAGCTGCTCCCAAATGTCAATTTAAAAGATATATAAAAATAAGATTTGAAAACAAAAGCAATTACCCATGAACCAACAGAGACGTCTAGAAAGAGGTGCTGATTTAATCAATTTGCCATTTTCTTCCAGGATTACTACAACATCATGCTTCCCATATCTAGGAAAGGAAGATGTGAAATGTCCTTTCCTGAATGGAAATAAAGGGAAGAAGGTTCGATGTCCAACTGGATCTGAAGACGAAGTGTATTATTCCACACCGCCTTATCGTGTAGGACCCAAAGTAAGGAAAACAATTGATGAAAATAAAAATTGCATTTCATTTTTTAGAGAACTTAACCATGCTTTTTTTTCCTTCCCGAAGAAAACACAGAGGTGTTTAAGATACTGTTACATATAAAAAAAAATAATTTCCTTTTCTTAAGTTGTTATTGTTTGATCTGAGATATTTAAATGAAAAGATAGGGGGTCGTGGGTAGCCTAGTGGTTAGAGTATCGGACTCCAGATTGGAAGGCCTGGGTTCGATGCCTGATGCCACCAAAATACCTTCTGAGTACACACGAGTACATGCTCGTTAAATCAGTGGGTCCGAAAGTCTTGTGGGCAGTCGCAGCTGAAACCATGGGTGCAGGAGAATATTTCCCTCCCTCCAGTTCTATGCCTAAATTGTGGAGATGGAGATAGGTAGTGTTGCCATCTATCATGTAAGAAACGAGCCAAATTGTACTGTCACCTGCATGGAGTTCAAAGCTAACAACAGATGTACATCTAGCCCCTTGCCACGATGAACTTTGTGGGCCTTGATCTGACACCTTCAGACAGGTGGCATTAGAAACAACAACACAACACAAGTGAAGAGATTCCTTAGTTTAAAGTTAATATAAAAGAGATTAAGTTTAAATAAAAAAAAATTACTCTTACAAATATTTTTGCAAAATTTCTCAAAAAATCTACTTTATTTTTTTCTGATGGGGCTGTGTATTGGTATTTTAACTTTTGCAGACCTAGTACATTCCCCAGGAGATGTTGTCAATTTTTAGCGCAGCACCACATACAGAATCTACTTTATTTAATATATAATTATTTAAAATTTTTTCTTTGATACTCTAGTTTTAGAGCAAAAAGGAAGGGACAGGGAAGATTTTTAATTCTATTTTTTATGGTTAAATTGATATTATTTCACTTTTTCAGGAAGAGGAAATACAGAGAGAAATATACTTCAATGGTCCAGTGCAAGGTAAGAACATTTTAATGGGCAAATCTTTTTTTTCTTGATTAACAATGTATTGTTATAGAATTACCTTCCCAGTTTTTTCTTGTTCATAGATTTCTGAATAGTAAAGTCCATAAAGAAATTTAAATCTTTTCTTTATTTATTAAAACAAGTCTTATAAGTCCCAAATTTTAAACTTTTTTTACATATGGAAAAAAAAGTTTCAATAAAAAGGTAGATACCAATTCAAGTATTATCCTTGTCACCTGATCATTGTTTATGAATTACGAGGACTGATAGACTCCATGTTGCTTCTAAAACGACTTTAATTCAATTTCCTGAACTGAGCTTAAATCAGCACTGGATCCAAGCGAAAATACAATATCACTACTGTTATTTTTATGAAGTCTTTTATAACATAGTGATTTTGTACAACAGTCATCTATATAAAAAAATGCATTCATTACAAGTTTCTGACATTAAAAAAAAAAATAGGATCTTCATTTGAAATGACAATATACGTGAAAATTAATATTTAGATTGCCATAAAGCAGTGGTCTTCAAACTTTTTCATCTCATGGAACCCTTAGTGCTATAAAGTGTTTTCAGGGGAACCCATTCCCATGTGCACATTTAAAATAGTATTAAGAGTATATCAACATGTTATATAGGTACTTAGTAAAAAGTCAATTAATGAAGTATTGCATTAGTTATTAAAAATTTTACTCATTAACTCTTTCCCTTGCGTAGGCACGATAACACGCCGAGACAAATCCAACTGTTACCTGGCAACGGCGTGTTTTCACGCTTTGACGCGCGCCAACATTCAGGTTGGTTCGCCCTGTTCGCTCCAACTAACTAACAATTAACAATAATTATAATTAAGCTCTTAACTAACAATTACAGTTACAGGAATTTTTTTATTTCAATAATTAAGCTCTTAACTAACAATTGCACAGTTACAGGATTTTTTTTATTTTAATTAATTTTAAAAAACAAGTAATAAATTAATAAATAATTTTAACAATAATTAATTATAATGAATTACTTTTACCATTGATTGATTAAATAAGCTCTTAACAATTGCACAGTTACAGGAATTTATTTTAATGCATGCGTTTCAGCCATTTAATTGTTAAATTGCCTGCCAGACTTGGGTAGGATTTTAATATCCCTTGCCGCCAGGGAAAGAGTTAACATTTATTTGTTATTCAAGTGTCACCTACCCATGAATTATATTTAGTAACTAGGAGATGTGCTTGCATTTTTTACACATTCTGTATTTAATTTGCTTTTATATTTTGTTTTTGTAGTCACTTTGAGAGAAGTATCTTTCACTTACCATAAAATCTGGCATATAAAGCACCCTTTTGACACAAAAAAACTAGATTGAAATTTACAGGTGCACGTTATACCCTGGGTATAAAAATGATAGATTAAAAAAAAAAGGAATTAGCATAAGAAAAATTACACTTCTACATAGATCGAAATATTATATATTTGAAAGAAATGATACATACATAATGGAAGGATAAATGGCTAAAGGGGTTTTTATTTTAATAGTGTACTATATTTTCAAAATCCTGGGATAATAACTAGAATAAATGACTTAAAACCGTAACGAGCATTGTACTTGCACATTTTTGATTCCTTTTTTAAAAAAAAGGGGGGGGGGATGCGCATTATATGCTGGATTTGACGGAAAGTACATTGTTGTGGACTGTAGCATTATAATGTTTATAAATATGAGAAATCCTGTGTATTGTGCATGAATTTGCAACCTAAAATTTAGCTGTTTTTGCGTAAGCTTAGATTTTAACATGGAATCTATTGATAAGCTGTTCTCTCTCCCTTAGAAATGATTTTTTTTTCTCAAATGAAAAAAGGCTAATATTTTCCATTAGAAAAATATTTAGCTTTGCAAAACATTGTTCTAACCAGCATAAAATTATTTTGTGGAACCTGAGCTAGTAAACAATAGAATTAAAAAAAAAGAATATTTTTTATTATTTTGTTATATTATAAACAAGAGTATTACAAAGTAAAATTATGTTTTAATGAAATTTTTAACTTTAATGACTGGGATGAGCTCTAGATACTTGTGGTTATACGAACTTCATAGAAAACATGAATCCATTTTGCCAGCATATTTAAAATTTTCTTTTCAATTCCCCCCCCCCCCGACTTGTGGAACCCTTGGGTATGCCTCGTGGAACATAGTTTGAAGACTACTGCCATAAAGAATAGTTAGCTTTTGTGGACTTCGTTAATTGATAGAATTATCATATCATGAATATAATTGCAATAAGTTATGAAGATTTTTTAAATGTCCTTAATAATTTTTAATGACCATAAAATGTTTGAAAGTGATTAATTTAATTCCATTAATATATGCTCTTTTTCAGCCACATTCAAAGTGAATTCCGATTTCTTCTTATACAAAAGTGGTGTTTATCATCACATTGAGTCTTTAACTGCAGGTTTACCTCAGCCTTTCCGACAGAGTAACTACCACTCCATTAGAATAATTGGGTGAGAGCAGAATCTTGATTTCTTAGTACTTCAGATTTAAGTATCAACTTGATTTACAAAGTATTTTAACTATGAAAATAGAAGCTTCTTTTTTTCACTGCAACTAAAAATTTGATTTAATTAATAAATAAACATAGATTTAATGGATAAAATTTTTAAATTATCTATAAATTTTATAAGATTAATCATTTATTAAAAGATTTACTAATATAAAGTACCTGAATATTTCAATATACTAACTCATAGAAAGATTTTTTTTTTGTAGAACACTAAATACATATATAAAATGAAATTAACCTTGTGTGATTATAGCCAATTTCAAAAACATGATTTCAGAGCATGAAAAATATGTGCTCAAAAGGTTAAAAAAAAATAGTTTGATTTTTCAGGTTAATACCAAGTTTCTTTCCATCTACCAGCAAAGGCAAGGTTTAAAGATTTACTTGGTAGCACTGAATATGTTTTGTCCTTCAAAATGAACAATTTTAGTCTTTAGAGATCTGTTATTTTTGTTGTATTTAATAGTATACTTTTCATTAAAGCTGAAGTTACATAATTTATCACACAGAAAATAGCAAGTTAGATCAGTAGTGTTAAATTCCCTGTTCCTCATAGTTGAATTAACTTGCATGTCATTTAATATCTCCCCTCGTATCTAATTAGTGTATTATTTTTGTGTGGTAATTGACATAAATAATGATACATATGTATTTCAATAGATGGGGAGAAGAGGTAATAGATAACAAAAGGCTGAGATACTGGGTAAGTAATGCAAATATTAATCTTAAAATATCTGAAATACTTCATTAATTTGTGAATTAACGAATTCTTCTAAATTTTAAGAAGACAAGTTCTCTTGAAGTAAAAGTGTTTAATGTTCAATAAAATAATTAATAATTACTTTTTCTAATTTGAATTACTATTGATAAAGTATACTCAACAAAATTTTAATACTTATACATAAAACAAGTTTTCATTAACTTGAGTAAAATTATAAGTTTTGCAACAGCATTAATTGAAAATTTGACTCAGTATTGTTTAGGAACCAATTTCTTTGCAGTAAAGATTCAATATTTGTATAAATGTAAACTTCTACATAACTTGCCAACTATTTGTTTGACATAAAAAAAAGATTTTTTTTATTACAATTTTTTTAAGACTCGTAACTTTTTCTGTTGCAGTTGTGTGCTAATTCCTGGGGAGAAGAATGGGGTGAGCAAGGATATTTCAAGATAATAAGAGGTCAAGATGAATGTGACATTGAGATGTTTGTTGTTGGTGTGTGGGCACACACTGAAATGAATGGTTTTTAGTATTAATTCAATCATCTGTAAATACCCAGATTTCTGTTAACAGCTAGGTTTTATTATAAAGTTAAGTGCATTCATTTGTGTATTGTCCTCATAGTTAAAATAAAGTGCCTGGCTTTCAATGTGTTTAAATTAAGTTTCTTTTGCAATTCATATAAATTTCATGACATAATTTTGACATTACAGCAAGATGTTTTGAGATACTTATATCGAAGTCTGACAAACCAAGTTATTGAATCAAGCAAAATAACATATGGGGAATTGAGTCTTACTTATTAATTTATACAAGTAATTTACATTTTGCATACAGCTTTAGAAGATGAAATTCTATAAAATGTGGCAAATCTACACTTGCCATACATATTCGAATCTAAGCCACACCCTGAATTTTCGACACATTTTTGTGAAAAATTAGTGTAAAAAGGTTTATAAGAAGTGAACAATTTATTTAACCATTATTAAAATTTTTTTAAATACATGAACTTGTAATTGTTTAAAACCTCAGTATAATGTTTAATTACCCTCATCCAATGAATTTTTTCGTCTTCAATTCTAAGCTGCACCCATTAACAAAAGTAAGGCTTAGATTCAAATAAATGATAGGAAACTAAGGTATGCTTAAACTTTAATATCATTGTTTTAGTTCTGAAATTCTTTGATAAATGTGCAAGTAAATGAGAAAGGCATATAGGAAAGATAAAGAATCATGTATATAGAAGATAAAAGGCTTTATTATAAATGCAACAGGAAGGTATTGCAACACATTCTTTGTAAAGAATATCTTGGAACTCTCAAATGTTCTTTTTTCAGCACAATAAAGAATTTTATCACAATTCATAGAATATTTATCTATTTTAACATTATTAAAATTAAAACTTACAAAGCTTGGAATTGCTACATGAATAATTATTTCCATAAATACTAGTTTTATTATTAGACAATAAGGTAGATATAGATCAGATATGTAATCTCTCTTTCCCCCTATATAAGATTTTATTTACAAACATTACTTCAATATCAATAAAATAATTTGTTCAAATATGGACAACAATGGTACATATAAACATCTAAATGACATTTGGAATTATTCAACAATAATGATTGTAGGTAAAATATATCAAAAGCAAAGATATTTTCCATGTAAATTTATAAACTCAAAGCAACAAATGCTGTATTCTGCCCAATAAAAAGAAATAAAATGTCTGTATATACAAAATTATGAAATTCATTTAAAAACCAAACTTAAGTTGTGTTAATTGTATATAAGTCTATTATTAATTTATATTTATCCATTCAAAACAAAGTATTGAACAAAATGTTCACTGACTACTAATTATCTAATAGAAGAAGTTATTCAAAAGCATGGATATATAACAAATATTACATAACATATAGAAATGAACAATATTCAACTCAAATAAGTAAAAAGAAAATCAAAAGTTTATGAAAAAATGTTGGATATGTTTTTACTTATTCTAAAATTGCTTAGAAAAACACCATGTATTAAAATCTCTTGTTGGATAGTAAAAATCTAAAATGATCTTTGTATGAAAAGTACTCCTGTTCCTCATTTCAAAATAATACAATTGAGGAAGGTATATAACTAAATCACTCTTCACTATAATGATATATATTTAAAAAAGGCAAAATGCATATAAATTATAAAATGGACTTGGAGATAGATACAATATACTCCATGGCATCAAATAGCATGTTAAATATACATTAGGCTACTTTGGATATGTTTGCAAGGAGTTGAGAATTCACAACTTATATATATTTCAGATAAAGATATAATCTTGCTTTTTCCAGAGAAACTGATGAATCACACAACGTTTCCCCTGTGTAAAAAAAATTGCAGGAAAGCTATTAGTTACTATATATTTATACTTTAAAAATCATGTGTGGAAAAAGAAAAAGTACGTTATGTTTAACTCACTCTCATTTATTTGAATTGTTATCCTGTATGCATAAATATTTTAATGAAATTAGCTTTAACATTTATAAAATGTGCATTGATTTTTAAAATCTAACTTAAATAAAGCCTTTTGATGTTAAAAGCAGGGGTGTAGCTATTGGTGTATCAGTCATATTAATGATACAGGGCCCAAATATGTTTAAGCAAAATATTGAGAATAAAATAAAGGGTACCCAAGGAATTTTGATACAGGAACCACTCAGGACTAGCTATGCCAGTGGTTAAAAGGTAATAAATTAAAAATTAACAGCAATTTTTATTAATGTTTGCTCAATATTTTAAGAAATGCATATGTATAGCAATAAAATAAAACACATTAAATCTTTGTAATTTTTCTCCCCAAGTCAGTTTTAAGAGTTTGTGCATTTGTTAATTGGTACACAACAAAGAAAATCATGATGTAACTAATACAACAATCTTCAATGTTTTCAACTTGTGTGAGTATGTGCAGAATTCTTTAGTAAGAATGATTCATTAAATGTATATATTATTGAAACCTTTTAGCTAAAATTTTTAATATATGCAATTTAAAATTAAAGTAAATAAATAATATATTTCTCCCAAAGAGAGAGTATCTTAGAGTTAATTAAAAGAAATTCTAATATCACTGCTTGGGGCAAAAAGATAAAATTGTCATAATGAACATTTAGTATTTGAGCTTTTATAAGATTAATATTACTTGAGGAAATTTATAAAGCACAATAGAGATTAGTAAAAACAGCTAATTAAATGGTCTAAAATAAGTAGTTATATAACTGGAACTTAAAAAGAAAGTTTATCTTTAAATTGCCATTAACAAATTTTAAAAAATCCACAAACCTTTCTTTTTCTGTAAATCCTTCAACTCTAAAATGTCGCTTTTTAACTTCAACTTCAAAATTTCTGTGCATATCACCGCTCTAATACAGAATTAAAAGTTTCAAATTACTAACTTGGAACTTTTAAGATTACAGAAACATTTATTGAAACTTAATATTTCATTAGTATCCTAATATAAATAGCAATTTATAAGGTAAAATATAATACTATGAATAAAATATATTGTATTCTAGAAGGAAAGTATTCTGAATATAGTACTTGGAGCTTAATTATATGAATAGGAATATTACAGGGTATATAGTTCCATTTTGAAACTATAATGAATACACTAGGAACATTTCAAAGCAATTAAATTTCTTTATTTTTTCCTGTACAGCAAAAAATTGAAATATTCATTTAAATAGAAGTTGACAAGCATTTTTTAACTTCAGTAGTATAATATAAATAACTACAATACTTTTCTCCTAGACTTACTGTACATTGTTTAAACTATTTTGAAAACATTGGAATTAAAATTTTAATTTAGATAAGCAAAAGTGTGAACTACTCAATAGCTTTTTTATTTAAAAATCTAAGTTAATAAATTTGTTAAAAAATTATTTAATAAATAAAATTTTTTGAATTTTATATGAATTCTGAATCTCATAATAATAATAAAATGTAAGTTATTATAGATCTTTTTACCTATGAGATTTCTCTTTGATACCCATTCTTTCCAATGTTGAGTCATTCATCTTTAATAATGATCTTCCTGCATTATAAAAATCAAAAATTAAATACACACAATATATGCACTGTAATTATTTATTTTTCTGTTTTAAATAAATGCAGAAATATTTTAATTTTGCACCAGTTTTAACAAAAGTTTAAAACATTTACTTTTTAAAAGATGTGAGCTTGATTCTATACATATATATTTACAGGATATACAGATTTGACTCATTCACTACTAAAGATGAGATATTTCGTAGTAAGCAAGCCCAGGGCCCCCATTCCCCGTTGAAGATAACAAACAGAAAAGGCGCTTACAATCAAAATAGTTATAAAATAATAAACCAGTAAAAAAATACACACAAATCAAAAATAAAATATGATATAAAATTTATTTTTGAGAGC
Source organism: Trichonephila clavata (assembly GCA_019973975.1). Taxonomy (NCBI): domain Eukaryota; kingdom Metazoa; phylum Arthropoda; class Arachnida; order Araneae; family Nephilidae; genus Trichonephila; species Trichonephila clavata. The sequence goes on from BMAO01035006.1 coordinate 106,028, forward strand.
AAGAGCAATTTATTTTTGTTCTTTCGCCCTACCACCGAATACACAAAAATTAATAATCATTAATTTCGAAAAACGTCTATATATTTTACTTAAATACCTTAATAAAAACAAATTAAAATAGTATGCTGGTGATTTTCTTTTAGAAATTACACTATAATTGGATGTAAAATGTTTAAACCTCAAGATAATTTCTTGTTTTTCTCATGATCAGAGACAGCCTGTGAGGTCTAGAAGCAATGATTTTCATCTAAGTGCTAGTGGCCAAGGTACCTGACTCATGGCAGACATGTCATAAGTTCAAGACTAGTACCGCTGAAGACCCTCCGTGTATTGGAGCGATGCATGTTAAATCTGTTGAGAGCTCAAACGTTCTCCCGTATATGTTGTGTGATAGTTAGGAGAGGGGGGTACCAGCTCAGGTATCATCCTCGTAACTTGACCATGGTTCAAAATTACGAGGTCCATTGCCAAAATCTCTTGTGTAGCTGAATAGTGCGATATTAATATTCACTCACTCACACACTATTCATCTAATTGCTGAGAAATTGATTTGCCTCATCAAGAACCAATAATTACATAGATTTCACTGGATAAAAACCACTGTTGCCAAATTGCCCAGGCTAAATTGTTCGAAAGAATTCCTTTTCAAATAAAGTTTTAGCAAAAATATTGATTTTACAAAAAATCCTGAAGTGATGGGAAAAAATGTAGGTCATTTTCGAAATCAGCACACTAAATAATATAAAAACCACTGAAAGCCTCTTTTGTACTTCTCCAAAACTTTTAATTTTGTTGCTCGGTGTAATTAAAAGTGTCTATTAAGTACACTATTAATTGCAGTCTATTAGTACAGTCTATTACACTCTATTATTAATACAGTTTATTAATTACATTCTTTTGTACACGGCACCGCTCTATGATAGAGTCTCTGTCATACAGCGGCCCCGATGAGCATGGAGCATTTATACAAACGTAGTGGCACTATTTTTGTAGCCATTCATTTTTGTGTAATAATAATTCTAAAGGCGGTATCACACATGCATTTTTTTGGCCCAACTTTTCGCGGAATCTGAGGGGGAAAGGTTACTATAAACAAAACGACATGCTCTGACATCAGCCACGTTCTTTCTCTACATTGAAACATTACTCGCTGATTTTTCTGCTTCGAAAACGACCATCCAATATTATTTCTTTTATTTCGCTCATGCTTTTGTTTATGGGGTAAACAGAAATGGAGCATCATTCTGTTTAAAATATTGTTCACCATTAAAATATTATACGCCATATCTGATGCGTTTGATGCAAAGCTATCACCGTTACCGCCATCTTGTTTATGACGTAGGGCGCCGAAGAACCCCATTGGCTGGAATTTCAAGCAACTTTCTCAGTTCACTGGCAAAAAGTTGTTCCAAAGCCATTGCTATGGCAACGGAGTAAAAATTGCACGAATAGGAACAAAAATTGCACGAAACGTGTACGTGTGATAAGGCCTTTAGTTACAATATTGTACTGATTTGGTGCTATGTCCTATGCATAATACCTGAAATTAAAAGATACTTAGGTATCTGTTATTGGTTTCAAGTAAAAAGTAAGTACAAATACACATTTCTAAATTATTTAAGTATGAAAACACGGAGTAGGAAGATTAAGATTATTCATGTAGGTTCGTGGCCTAAATCGCTAAGTAATAATTTTATTGATTATATCTTTCCACATGAAATGAGTTATTTTCAAAATAAAGATCCAAACAATATATATTCTGTTTCTCTAAGAGAATACAAAGAACAAAAGAGATACTTTTCTAATAATCATTTCACTAAAAAACTTAAAATGGCCAGGTGCTGGAAAGATCTTGGCTTTGTTATTCAACTAGTAATTGTGTGTGTGTAGTGTTTTTTGTTTCACTTGCGGACTTTTTTCTGAAACAAATTCTTTATACACAATCGGATTTTCTGATTGGAAACATGTAAGAAGCTGTTTAGAAAATCATGAAAATTCTATTGAACATATAAATTCAATGTTAGTTTGGTTGACACGAAAAGAAAATAAGTCTTTTTTAGATAAACCATTACAGGAGCAACTAAGAAAAGATACAGAATATTACCACAATTTCCTCAAACGTGCTATTGCGGTAGTAAAGTATTTGTCTACAAGATGTTTAGGATTTAGAGCTGGGATACTCAACCTTTTTTTACGCCGAGCCACATACATCTGACATGTATTTTATGCGGGCCGCAAAGTGAGGATTAATAGAGAGGGGGAAGTTATAAGATCAAGGATATTTAAAATGTGAAAAATTGGTCAAAATATAGAATCTCATATAATTTTGGATCTTATTTTAAAACTATACCAAACTATCAAGCAAAACTCACAAAATATAGGCTTCATTCACTTTTTACACAGTTACGGGGGAATTTTTCAATTTCCATTAATCAGTGATCCCAAGCCCCTTGTCTGCATTCTACTGTCATAAAAACAAAGCTGCCAAGTACTTGGATAATTTGATTTTTTTCTTCTGACAAAGCAGTACATATTTTTATTTCAGGTATTTGTCCATCGCAGGATGTGGTAGCAAAAAGTTTTTATTGAACTACAGACTGAAATCAGTATAAACTGTCTGTTCTTATTGCGCATTTTTGTTTCAAATTTATTCAAATATTTTTTGATTTCATAAAAAAAAATATCTGAATCCATCCAAGAGTACATTGGAAGCATTTAAGAAACACTAACAATTTCTGTAATAATTCTTAAGTTTATCATTAACAATTTCATATGTTTGTCAATATATATAATGTATTAAATTTTATGGGATGCTTTTGTTACCTCTGCATTTTGTGACATTACCACCTGCAAAACATTTATTGCTGTTTCAAAGTTTTTTTTTTAAGAAAATCAATTTATCAGGTCTTTAAATGGATCCTCAAGAATAAGAGCTTTGAAAGATTTGTGTGTAGTAGTACAGTGACGATCAAAATTATATTTTTTATATATACCATTTTCGCAACAAATCAAACAAGTTGTTGATCCATGTTTGTTTTTTTCTACGAAATAGCCAAGATCCCAATAGTCTTGAAACAGCAAATATTTTTTAGACATGAGGGTTAGTTAAAAATTAGTTACACCTATAAAATGGTCGCTATTGCATTGATATTTGTTATCACTAACAATTACAATAACAAAAAGAAAAAAAATTATTTCACAATTTGTACCAGAACGACATCGATAGCAAATTTGATAGATTTGATTGCTTGATGGGTAGAGTTTCTTGCTAAATTTTAATACATTATTCCTAAATAAGTAGTGATATATTCAATCTAATTTTTGAAAAGAAACTAGTTCAGGTTTTCTCCAAATTTGTATACCATTTTAAAGATTTTTCTAACGATCCGTATTATTAGCTGTAAAGTGAAGCGTGCGTTCTCTAAAATGCCCTACATAGAAAACAAATATAGGACAACAGTGACAAATACTAGGCTTAGCTATTAATCACTTCTTTCTATTAATATTGATCTCACCAAAGACTTAAAATGTGATGAGCAAATAAAAGAATATTCAGCATAAAGTGTAAAAAAGTTTTTTTTTGTAAATTATGTTATTGCTTATAACTTATTTAAATTGTTTGGGGGAAAACACTTTAAGTTTCGTATATTTTAAATTTTTCCGCCCAATAATTTTTTAGGAAAAAGGCAAATTTTTTAATTATTTAGGGGGCCCCAGATATTGTTAGCCCAGGGCCCCCAAAGGTCACGGTCTGGCCCTGGTAGTAAGTGTGAGTACTAAAACTGTCGGCTACAAATTATCTCGTAGTATGAGCTACAATTTTAGATTGATTAGAAATGGCCTTATGAGTGGGTAATTATTAGAAAGGATGAATGAAAAATTTATATAGTGCAAAAGAACATATTAATTATCACTTTTTATTGGTAAAATTATAGCTTAGATGATTAGATTATAACTAATATATATATGTCAATGTACTACTAAAATTAAATTTTTTTTAAAATTGTTGCTGCTGCATATGATGAACTTTAAAGTAAGAATCAATGCACAACATTGAGTTTTTGGGACATACTAGACAAAAATACAGTGGTACCTCGACATACGAGTTTAATTCGTTCCGCAACCTTGCTCGTATCTTGAATTACTCGTATCTCGAAGCAAATTTCCCCATACAAAAGAATTGAACTACCATTAATATGTTCCAACTCCAAAATGTCACCCCAGTTATTTTTGTTACATGGTTTTGAATAATAAAAACGTATTTATAAATGACAAATATTTATTGTACAAAAACAAAAAAAGAGAACGTAAAGAAATAAATTAGATATCCTCACTGGTCTTTGCCTTTCTCGCTACATTTTTCTCGCTTTCACCTGTTGGCCGTTTAGAAAAAAACATGTCCAAGGAGGTTTGTTTCTTCCTCCCTCTCAGAATGTTCTGGAAATGAGTTAGGCAAGTGTCATTAAAAAGATCAGATTCACGACCTGTTGCAACTTTTTCAGGGTGTTTCTTTTCCACGAACTGTGAAACTCTCTCCCACATTCCTAAGATCTCCTTTATCTCACTTGTAGAAATAACCTCCTCCTCTGACTCCTTGAAACCAATTTCTTGTATAGCCTCTGTATGCCTAACCTCCACCGCCCCCCCCCCTTGCATAACCTCCGTATTAATTCAATACTCATCATCTTTTTCTTAGCACTTGACTTTTCACAAACTTTCTTCCGATCCATGGTTATAAAAATAAATGAACTACAACTGTAAATGTAAACGCAACACAAAACGCAAACACAACTACACAACTTATCACAGCGGAAGCACGCTGCTAACTGATTCACTGACCGTGATGGGCGCGGTCGCGTGCTACTACCGGCCGACCTGCTAAACCGAACTCGTATCTCGAATTTCGCTTGTAACTCAAAGCAAAAAATCACTCGCTCGCCGGCTCGTATCTCAAAAAACTCGTATGTTGGGGCACTCGTATGTCGAGGTACCACTGTATGTAGTTTCCATATGTTTTTTTGCTTTGTTCACATTTAACATGGACTTGTAGGAATCTTTTTTTTCCCCTAATGGAGGAAGATGCTCTAAATAATGAAAATCAGTTGTATATTTGTATTATAAATGCTACTATCACCTGCATTGCTGCCATGCCAATGATTTTATTTGCTAAGTATTTCTTGTCAGTCCATTTTCATTACTTTATAACTACCATTGGTTTATAGGTTTTTTCCCAGTGAGGATAATTATACATCTATTTTATTGACTGTTGCCAGATGAAATTAGGTGACAAGTTTGTAAAAACCAAAAAGAAAAAATTTGAAAAGAAAATTTTCTGGTTTAGGAAGATTTTTATTGTAGAGGGCAAAAAAACAACACTATGAGGTAACTCATAAGTGGCACTCAGCACAGGAATCTTATTCAGTAACGCCACCTACAAGTTACCTTGTAGTGCTTTTTTTTACTTCAATAAAAATTACAGTACATGCCACTACAATATTAAATCAGTAACATTATATTTTGTAAAATTTTATGTTTTCTGTAAAATAAAACCTTGACACTCAAGGGCAAGATGCTCCAAATTTGTCTGGCAGTGAACAGGTTAATATGTATCAACCTTTTTGCATGACTAATTTTTTAATGGTAATATGACTCAAACTCATGATTTAACTGTAACAATGCCAGACTCGTGTTAGTGAACAATACTACTTGATTGCCGCATTAAGTTTTGCTAGTGAATAAATTTATTTTAGTTTTAAATATTAATGCAATTTCAAGTTTAAAAATATCGAAAGTAAACTGCTAACAAATTTATAGGACATATATAAACACACAATGAATTAACTTTATTACTTAGTTATTTCAAACTGAAATATTTTTCATTTTAAATAAATTTTTTGTTTGGAAAAAACATTTCCTTTCCAACATATATTTTAGGTTTACCCCTTACGTTTTAAATTTTGATTGTTTAGGTTTCATAATGGAATAAATATAAAACATTTAAAAACATCACCAATAGTTTTGTTATTTTCTAAAATATCTTATAAGCAGGATATTTGATGAGGATGTTCATGTGACATTAGATTTATATGATTTATAAATGTATATAATTATAAATCTGATATGCTATTTTATTCCATTTAAATTAAAAAAGTTCCCCATTTTGAAGCTGCATTCTTACCAGTAATATCATTTTCTAAAAATAAACTGGCATACAAAGTATGGTATTCTTCACAATGTCTACGCAACCATTTCAGAACTTCTGCATTGGTCCAAAAGAAAACAAGTTTAGGACGAGCATTTGTATTGGCTGAATTGTCATCTTTTGCTGAGCTTGTTGATGAAACCTGCAATAAAAAAGCATATAGGAATGAAATGTTTCCCTAACAGAAATAAAATAATCTTAACTAATTGCCAAATACAAAAATATTTTGCAGAATGAGAAAGATTATAATCACTTTAAAAAAGGATGTTTTCTTAGAAAAAATAAAAAATCATCAACAGATGCATAATTTTACATAAATGATAAAAAATAAGATAAAGTTTTTTATATTTGTCCACAAAATACACATTAAAAACTTAACACTATTTTCCAATGGTATATTAATACATAATATCAAGAAATGTCAAATTCACAAAAATTAGTCAACTGTTCAAAATTTACTTAGAATGAACATTAGAAATAACGTTATTTACACACAATAAAAACACAATATATTCTCTATTTTTTTATATACTTTAAAATTACAGGATTCTAAAAAATAATCAAAATGTGTAGATTTTATATTTTATTTTTAAATATAATATTTTACAGAAATTTAAAAAAAGCACTTTAACAAAGAAAACATTAGTTGAAAATCCTCCCCATATCAATGTTGGAACATTTTCAAGTCAAACTCTCTTAAAGCATACATTATCAAGTCTTTCAAAATAATGACAAATATATTATTGAGCTTTTAAATTTGTTATTAATCAGTCTTCTTTACAAAATGTATTTATGAAACTAGAATTTCCAGCAGCCCATGCTAACACTAATTCATGCTATCCGAGACTTCATCCCTCAGAACTCAAGAGTTCAAACTAAGTCCTGATTGACCTCACAGATAACCTTATTTATGTCTAACACTGGATGGAAAATTTTCATTGAGACCTAAAAATTTAATTTTGAACATAAAAGAGACAGGAATGGTCATGAATCTTGTATGTCAAATTTAACAACAAAGAGCTAATCATGAAAAATTGACAATTTCTACTAGCAGAATTGCAGGTTCTTGTGTATTAGTGTCACAGCAGCCAAATTGCATCATGTGAATTGACCATTTTTCACCAAAATCTGACTAATTGTTTTCTCTCTTCAAATGAAACATGTAAGGATGTTATTATTTTTTGTTGTTTTCTTTTGCTGTTATGATATCATGGCGCAATTCACACAGCAGGCATTTAGCTGTGGTGGCATTAATACATAAGTACTGAATTGCACTTTGTTTAGCCACAGACACCATTTTGAACAGAGGTTGATAATAAGTGTATCAACTCATATTTTACATTTTAAAGTATAATTGTATATATATATATTCATATTATTAAAAAAAGTATATATATTCATACAGATTTAATTACAAACATATATTGAATATAAAAAATTATATGTACATTAAAAATAAATTCACAATAATACTTACACTATTTTTATTAGTCATATTTGTAGTTTCCGTTTTAGTAGTTCTATCTGTACGCACCTTTCTAAAGGTGCTCTCTTCCATTACCATAACTCATACTGCAAAATGTAAAAATATTGTTTCAGAAAAATAAAAGAAAAAGGTTTAATCTTATAAATTTTAGTCCACACATCTCTTTGATATATTGGACTTAAATCCAAAACAGGAAAACCAACTGTTACAGCAATTTGGAGCCATTTTCTTTCCTCTGTTCCAAACATGGTGGACTAAACTGGAATTTTTTGCCCACAAAGGAATATACATAACATAAAAAATTTTCATTGATGGAAAAATAATACACAGTTTTACAAATATTTTTTAGAATGCAAATATAAATATTTTAATTATGACAGTATAACATTGAGAGTAAAATATAAAAACATTACACAAAAAGCAATAGGAGGGTTTATTGAATATGAACCTTATAATTTTGAATCTCGGTTAAGTGATGCGAATGACACTTGAGCTGGCATCTCCCCTCTCCAAGCTACCACACCAATGGGAGGACATTGAGCCTTGACATTTAACTGCCCTTCTACATGGAGGGGGGGGGGGGGGGTCAGTGACCCTAGGCTTGAACTCATGACAAGCTGGTCTTTGAGTTCATGACCATAACCACTAAGCACTGCAGCCACAAATATAACATTTATGTAACTAAGATTTTTTGTAAACTATTTTATTATTTAATTATTCATCAGTTACATTAATGTATAAACTAAATAACAAAAAGAAAGCATGTTACATACATATCACAACCTACTAGCAATATTATATGAAACGAAGCACCTAGTTGCCAATTCAAGGCGTATGACACAAAGAAAATCAGGTTTGCCAACTTGGTAAATTATTAATAGAGTTGGCAATTGTTGTGATAATATGGAAGTACTAAAAGCATTTAAAAATGTAAAAACTAAAAAAACGTGGAAAAGCATCCACAAAGAATAATTTTGGTATGCTTCTTCTCTTTTTGTATAAAACTAGTAGTTTATAACAGCTAAAAGTTTCATTAATATAAAACATTCAATGGGCAATATCAATTATTAGCAACTTATGGTGCACTTACAAAATAACAATTAAAATAAATTATTTAATAGTTTCTAATCTTTTATGTGTTAAAGTGTAGTATGCCTTTGGATTTAGCGATTTTTCTTTGGATTTGGCAATTTTTATAAAGATATTATGGTGAGATAACAAATTCATTGTGGCTTTCGAACATTTTTCGCTTTGTGAAGTAGCTTGGCAATCGATTTTGGTCGCCAAAAGAAATTGACATCGCCAAGGTCCCCCTCCCCATACTACACTTTAACCTAAAATCTTATTTAAAGGCATCTTCTTTTTTCTCTTTGTGTTTATAGATCTTTTAAATGAGCAGAAATGTTAGTTTTTTGGCATCTCTTTTTCTTGTCCAAAAATGTCCCTTTTTTATATCCTATTGAAAAGTAGTTCGTATTTCGTAGCTTAAAGTGTCCTTTTTCTATTAATATTACACTCGGTTTGACATATATTTACAGTAACTTAATTTCTCGTAAAATTTTTATGTTACAAAATTGCTAAGTTTTTAATCAATAAGTTACTATAAAATTATTATAAAAACACAATACTAAATTATTTTCATCAGTTATCAAATATTGAATTGAATGAATTTCTCATATGAATATTAGAAATTCTTCAAGTTATAAATATACAGTTCCTTAATATTAATGTCTATTTTCATGAAACAAACAGACAGCGCCACTACTTTGTCAAAAACATATATTTATTACATCCCATGGTAACAGTCTTAAAATCTAGAAACAATTACTCACCAAATAAACACATCAAATGAAATATTTGACAGCTAGAAAATAAATATGGAAAATGAGCAGACGACTACACTTCCGCGCTACATAAACAAACGAACAAAAGGAAGTTTCACTTTTACGGTTACGGCCTAAGCAAATGCCGCTAGTTTTCATCCAAAACGAAATTATATATAATCCTATTTAATATAAAAAAAAACTGTGGAAAATCTTTCTTTACTCTTTTTTCGGGAAAGCAACTTTTGATTACAATAAAATTTAAAAGAGTGCTGTTTTTTAAATTGTTTATTTTTAAATATATTGCTTTTTCTTAGAAATATTTATTCGTTTTCCCAATTTGGCATTTAGTTTGTGTTCCTGACACGTGATGTATTGTTATACACCTGTTGGTTGTTTTGGGTTGTAAAGTTTTAAATGATTTGTGTATTGTGAAGTTAACGTACATTATGTGCTGTTGAACTTTATTTTGATACACAAACAGCTGTTGGATATTAAAAAAGAAAACTTTTTATTTTAGAGCGGTCCTTTGGCTTCTAGGTAATTTAATTGTTTCAATTTTATTAATTAAATCGCTCTTCTGATACACTTGTTGAATCTGTCAATTTACTCGACATATTTATTTATATTTACAGTAGATGTTAATGTTTTGAGATTTATTTTTTTATTAGCATGTGACTTGTGCATAAGACTATTTTTGTTTTAAAGGAAACAGTCTTCTGAAATTACATAAATTTTTTAAAAATTTATGTAAGTTTTAGCACAAACACATCTTAATACATCAGTTATACTTTTTTACTTCATTAACATTTATGAAAAATATGCATAATTTTTCTTTCGGGTTTATTAAGTTGTATGAATTTCAAATAAAGTTTGTATCTACTTCAGGTTTGTTATTTTATTAAATGAGTGAGGCATCATAAATTCAATAAATAACGAGAAAAATTAATGGTATTTATGTTTGTGTTTTAAAAAATTTTTGTATCTGCAATCAAAAATACTAAAGGTTAGTGATATAACTTGTGAAAATTGTTTTTAAGTAACTTTTAATTTCAAAAAATTTCACAAGACCTTTAAATGTTCAGTATATTTATGCAAATAATATATGTCTATTATATTTGCTGATTTCTCTGCTAAATTGCTAAAGTGTGTGTTAATGCTGGAAAATTAAAGTATCCTGTTGTCATTGGAGCTATTTTCTATCGTAAAATGTTTGAATTAAATTTAATGAAATGTAACCTAAATGAGAAAGACACATCCATCCAAATTATTTTGAATCTAATTTTTGGCAAAAATTGTGGCATAGCATTTTGCTTGCCTTTTGTATATAAAACTAATGACTTTTTTATCTGTTAGTAACTGTGTAGTACAGGATTAAAATAATTGATTTTCTTTGTGAAAGAAAAGTTATTTCTCTGCTCTTGTGTAATTATGCTATTCATAAATGATTTGTTTTCGTATTTAAGGCAGTATGTCTTTTCTATCAACTTTTGAATCCTGCCTTTTTTTTAACTACAATAATCTCTTATTTTTGTTAATGCTTCATAATATTAAAGTTGTCCTTTAAAGAGTTTTTTTGTTCTGTTGTAGTTTTGTTTTAAAATTAATTTTGCAAACATAACTGAATCATTTATTTTTATGGGGACTTTTAGAGGTAAATCTGAACTTTAATTCTGAAAAATATGTTATAATTGTTAATCAAATTTGGTTAAGGTACAAAAAGAAGTGCCTTTGGATTTGATTGTTTTTTCCCCCTTGTGACAATAATTGGGCTAAACCCTTATTTTAATAGCATTAAACATATATATGGGTTTCAAATGCCTACTGCCCTTTTATTTTTTTTAGATTATTGTCTTGGAGAGAAATGTTATGTATGGGTATATATATATATATGTATATAGGATAAACTCATTTGCTTTATGAGTGCTTCAATTCTGTTATAAACTTTAGAAATTCATACAAAATATGAGGCATAAAACCAGCAAAGGGAATGAGTAATGTTGCACATTGGGGATTATCTAAAACCGATTTGTTTTCCCCTTAAAAGAGTTAGAATTGTAATGAAAAGGTTTTTTTAGGAATGATATAATTCATTTTTATGTGTTAAAATGTTTCTTTAATTTGCTAAATTCCAATAATTCCTTTTTAAAAATGTCACACTCTGTATTTTGCAATATTATTTTGTTTGGAATTTGCTATCTGTGAACAACTATCAGTACATATGAATAGTTTGCTGATTGCTGATAGCAGCCACCAAAAAAATTGCCTTGTTAAAGGAAATCCTATATTGCACTTCAACCCCAAATTTTTTCACTTTCATCAATGTTACTTAATTCACTATATTTTTTTAAGGATGCTGTAAATATTTTAAAATTATAATTACTTATAATTAATATTACATTATAATTAATGTAAATGTTATTGATTTGTTTAATGTTTTAGAAATGGATAAATTGAAGAAAGCATTAAGTGGTGATGATGTTGATGAAGAACAGGGCATTATGCATCAGGTTGTTTTTTTCATGAATTCTTTAATATTTCAGTTTGTTATTTTAATATTGTATAAGTAATATTTATAGTCCTTTATATAATTTATAAATTAAAAATTATTATTCTTAAACATATCATGTTTAATAATTAAAACTTTTTGTAAAAACTATATATTATACTGTTGAGTCCTGAAAACTCAGCCTAATGTGGATTAAAGGGTAGCAGAATTTTTGAAAGTATTGGGTTATTGAGAATTAGATTAAAAAAGAATAAGTATGAGGGCTTCCTCAGAAAATATTGTAATGCCTCGTATTGTTTGCTTGAGAATACAACAGAAAATAAAATGCCCAAATATCCCTAAACAAAGGAAAAGTACATACTTTATGAAGGCATAGAGCATTTACTACATGAAAATGAAAATTAATTAATACATGTAGTAATTTACCTGATCAGACATACCTCAAAGAAATATTTTATACAATTATAAGACTAAAAATTATGTAGCTGGCTCTTGAGATTTCTGGGGAGTTTTTTTTAAAGAAATTCGTTTGATACTGTTGTCTTCCATACTGCACTCTGTGTTTTGCTGCTTTATCACAAAGACGACAAAGGAACAGTAAGTCTATTACCAACACACCTTGTTGTTCTAAATACTAATAGATGATTTCAACAGCCTTTAGTCCCTCACCATGTGATAATATAGGAGTTTTTACAGTGTCCTCAATATTAAGGTTTGTATGGTGTCCCACTTTTTTTTTTCTTTCCTACCTGCAAGGGTGTGTTACGTTATCTGGACTGCCAGGTTTTCGGGACTACTTTATTAGGTACATATCTGTTATGGTTAGCATGGGTTGATGACTGCTTTTCTGGATTGTTACCTATATGCACATTGCGATATTATCTCTTAAAATAAATTCAGTATAAACATAATGATAAAAAGAGTTAAATTATATGTTGGAACTTTACCTTTTTATAATATTGGCAGCTTGTATGAGCTAGAATTTGGTGTGTTTTCTATGCTGTGCCATGTTAGGCTTTGTGGTCCCTGTAACATATAAATTATTACTTGTTTGCAATATGAAAGGAGGAACTATATTTTTCAAATCAGTGATAAAACATTTGTATAATATGTATTAAATTTTATTAAATGCCAACATTTTTTTAGTTAAAGTTTAAAATTAATTATTAAATTATAAAAAGTATCAAATGATTAATTAACTTTCATAATTATAAAAAGTTAAAAATTTGGGTTGAATTGTCGAATCGGCAACTTATCCCGCCAAAATTTTTTGCCAAATCGATAAATGCGCCAAATCTGGTAATCCTTGTGAATTTGTATCAGTGAGGGAGAAGTCAGATCGCGGTGTAAAAACGCACTAAGTTGGCAATTTTTCAAAATTTGGCAGACCAGTGGCCGATTCAACAATTTCACCAAAATTTGTATTTAAAGAACATTTGTAAAAATTTGGAATAAAAGTTATTTCTTTAAATCGGTGTTTTTAATAATTCTAGTGTGCTATAAAGATCATTTTACTCTAAAAAGGCTTAAGAAACTGCTGTGAATTAATCAGAAAAATAAAGAAATCTGAAAATAGTCACATTTGATTTTAAGAAAATTGGAGAGAACAAAAGTATTTGTGTGTATATTTTGTTATAAGCAACCAGTTCTAAATTTAAAAATCTATCTTGCGCATATGTCCAAAGGTAATGACTTGTAGTTGAAAAGTTTTTTGTGGCCACAGTAGCCAAGTGGTCAGGGTTATGAACTTGTGGCTGGGAAGTCATGATTTTGAGTCTTAGTACCACAAAAGACCTGCTTTGTAGAGAGGCTGATATACATCAATTCTGTAAGAGCTCAAAGTCCTCTTGTTGACAGGATGTGAATGCTTGGAGAATGAGGTGCCAGCAAAGGATCTTCCTTGTTTTTGACCAATATTCAAAAGTATGAAGTTCATTGACAATACCCTCTCATGCAGCAGCAATAAAAAATCGTATCAATCAAGCAAGGTTATCTTATTACATGTTTAAAATTTGCAAGGACAAATCAGATGACTCTTGTTTTTTTTTTAAAAAAGAAAAAGAAGTTAAGTCTTTCAATTGAACAGGGTTCATTTCATACCTTGAAAACATCCTATATAAAATGTTACAATTGCTTTCAGGTTACCAAATTTGTAATTTTTTTTGAGACAATGATTGTTCTCAGTTTATATACTATTAATTTCTTTTAAATGGTTATTTCTTTTCTAAAAAGACTATCTTTTGTTTTGATATTTCCAAACTGTAGTTTTAATTAGGTTATGCATTCTTTACATACTAATGCCAATTGATTATTCAATGATGTGTTGGATAATTAACATACACACACAGGCACACACACACACATATATATATATACATATGTATGTGAGGATATATATTTATGTAATATTGTTTGAAGTGTATTTTTCCATATTCCTTGTACTACTGGTATGTTTATAGCTATGCTTGTATAAAAAAAAACCTAATATATCATAATTGAAGTATATATTAAATTTTCCTTATTAATTCAGAAATACGTACTCGTAAAAATCCACCTATAATTCTTATCAATTATTAAATTATATTTTTTTAAAAAAATTTTTTATTCGAAACTTTAAGCCATAAACAATTTTTATTTGACCTTTTTTGCTTATGTATGATTTTGTAATAGTAATCAGCAATGTAATGATTCTGTATTATTTGTTTCATTACTTAGATGGTTGATGCATCCACTTTAAGTTGGTCTACTCGAATCAAGGGCTTTATTATTTGCTTTGTATTGGGTTTTGTGTTTTCAATTTTGGTAAGATATTTTTTACTGATGTGCTAATAATTGTACAATTATTATTATTTTCACCTGTAAATGATGTATTTTTTTAAGCTTCTAAATTTACATATTGTGTTTTACTAAAACTTTCATCTTTTTCACAAACAATTTTGCTTTTTTCTATGAGATTTCTTGCTATTTAACAAAATTAATAAATTTCATATTTTTGAATCATTAACTAAAAATCTTGTTCACAAATACCCCCTCTCCCTTTTATACCCTCTTTTTTTAAAAAAAAAAGATCCTTAATTTTGCATTGGTGATTGCATTGGTGGTGGAGTTCATGGAAACATTTACTTCGTGATTAGCATGATAGCTCTATACAAGCCTTGGTTGCTTCAACAATGCACTCCTTCCAGCATCTTCCATTTCTAACAACTCTTCTCCAATTTTTAATTTTCAAAGTAATTAATTGAGTACGTTAATTTCTCAATGTTATCCAACCATCTAGTTGGTGGTCTTCCTGTAGCTCGGTTTCCCTCGGTTTATTTTCTGAGCCTCTCCAAATGTATCCAGGCCATCTTAATCTGTTTCTTCAGAAAATTTTTGGAAAATGTTACAGTATTTTCCAGTTTTGCTGGTGATAAAGTCACCAAAAATGATACAACAGATGCCAAATGGAATATTCCCCTGGTAACCTTTTACCACCACATTGTACTCTTTTCTTATTAGTAACGTCTTTTTCATAACACATCAAAAAATGGATGAAAAACCAATGTAAACTATAATATTTATGTATATACTGTATTTGTCGCCAATAAGTCCAACTTGGTGAGATTTCCACCAGCAAAGTGTAAAAGTACCAATATTATTTTTTACCTACTGTTTCGAAAAGATCTTTACACTTATGCTAGGTACAATATATGTGCAACAAAATTAATAACAATGCTGTTTGTTCTCTTCTCCTCCTCCATACTTTTTAAATTCATAAGCTTTAGAAATGAAGTTAAGAATCCAGATAATAGATTGCTTATAAAATACACTCTTGCACACGCACAGCATCTAAGACTGATTTTGTGTGTGTTTCTTTAAAATAAATTTATAAACTCATCTTATTTAGGGATTTTTTTTTTAAGTAAGAAAAAAGAAATTCATTTTTAAGTTATTAAAACATGTTTTCTTTTATCGCATCATGGTACAATTTTTATCAATATAAACTCTTGAGTATTTGCAGGAGATTTGTAATACTATAAAAACTTATTCATTTAAATAATTTCATCTAGCCAGCCTATTTTTTAATGATTTTAATTTTTGCAGAATAAAATTGTGTTAGCATTTTTTAAACTTTAAAATGGAAGCATAATTAAGTATTTAATAACAAAATATTACCTGTTTTATTGCAGTTTGGTTATATTTCAAACAATAATAAATCAGACAGCATTTGATGCTCTTTTCATTCATTGCAATTTAAAGAAGAAAGGATATGAGCTTAGCTTAATATAAGATATCTACCATTGAAAGCTGTTAAGTTGAAATATACTTGTTTGTTTTTATATTTTACATTATGATTGTTAAAATTTCATAAAGTACTGTGTGTTCTGTTGCATGTTTAATCTAAGTATTAATTTGGTAAAATTTTATAACCTGAAAGACTATTCTGTTCCCACTTCTCCTTAATTTATCAAACTTTTAAATCAGTTTTGAAATATAAATGAATTATATCGGAAATAATTCAGTAAGTGCTCATGTTGGAATTTTTTTTTGTGTGCATGTATTTAAATTATTAAACAATTCCTCACGTAATAAAAATTAATATTAGTAACTGTTTTCAAAAATAGGGAAAAGATTTTTATCAGTTCTAAAGAAAAAAGGTTTTAAAAATTGCATTTTACAGTTAATTGCTTGTATTTTATTAAAGCTTTTAGTAGAAAAATTTAGAAGTTTTTTTTAATTTTTAAGGGATCTGCTTGCATAGCACTTCCAAGAGGAATGATTCTTTTTGGAATATTTTACTCCTTAGGTAACATAACAGCTTTGTGCAGGTAAGATATTTGGAAGTTTGTGATAAATTTGTTCATTTCTTATTCCAGGCCAAGTAAATATATTTGTCAGTTTCAATATCCAGCTTTATTTGCGTAATGTTGATAATTACAATTTTATTAAGGAATATAAATTGTGTAGTAAAAAGCAACAGGTTTGATTTTAAATTTTTCTATGTATAATTTAGTTAACAATATACGATTACAGAAGTGTTACTAGCATTGAAAGACGTAAAAGAAACATTAATAAAAATATACTCAAATGTATAAATATAGATGCTTTTTTTATTACAAAGAAAAAGTATTTTGTTTTAAGCATGGATTATTTATAAGTTTTTAAAATTGTTTGTTGTATATTTTGATAAGATAAATGACATTTTTTAAATATAGAAATTATTATGGAATATCTTGAAAAACTTATTTTTTGTGATATGTGTTCCAATATTATTTTATTTGATTTCTTTAATTTACCCAATATTTTGAGTTTTCATGACAAAATAGCACAGTATAAAAATTGTATAAATAGATCTGTCATTATATTAGGATAGAAAATTAAAAAATTATTTATTAAAGATTTTATTATTAAAATTATTATTCTTATAAAAGAAATAATTTTTTTTAAAATGAAAAAAAAGATTGATTTTATTAAATTATTGAGACTTAGCTGTTTAAATATTTAGTCTATAAAGTCTGGATCTTGGAAAACCATAACTTTTTAAAATTTAATTAGCAGTATCTAGAAATGAAAATACTACTAAGAACATAGTATCTAGATTTTAGGGGGGAAATATAGAATGCTTTTAAAGTACTTAACAAGCATGAGCTCACACATTTTAAAATTAGGTAAACATTTTTTTAATGCAGAAAACTCTTTAATCATTTAAATAAACTTAGATTCCTTTTCTACTTTAAAACTATAAGTTATCAGTCATTTAGTTTAAACAGGAGGCACCATGTGAAGGCTATTGAAACCAATCCCCAAACCTTTTCTTATAAATTGTAGTTACTTGATAAGCATAATCTATAAGTCATTACTCTGTTATGAAAGATCAGTGGATTTTCAACAAAAATGTAATTCTACTTTCACAAGTCTTAGACTGAATACCAAGGTCCATTAAAGTGTGGGGGGGGGGGATGCATAATATTTTGTTTCAAAAATTTTTAGGAGCATGAATGCAGTAAATAAAAATTATGTTTATTATTTATATATTTTTCCCCCTAAATTTCTGCTTGCACTCTCAATTTTTTTTCAGTTTATTATTTTTATATTTTTATTTCAGTACAATGTTTTTGATGGGACCCTTGAATCAGTTGCAAAAAATGTTTGCACCAACTCGAGTACTTGCTACAATAGCTGTTTTAGTAAGATTCTTAATTTGTTTTAAAATTTAATCAGTATATAAGTCGTAAACATTAATTTCAAAAAGCAAGTTGTATATTTTTGTACAAAGAAATCTTATGGAGCTGACATGGCTATTTATATTTTTACAGCTATTGTCTAGTATTTCTCCATATTGTATGCAATTAGAACCTTTAATGCAAAATGCAAAAATATGGATTTTATAAATAATGCATATAAATAATATATTATCAATTTTAAATAAGATATTAGTTATTATTTTGCTTATTTTATAGAAAATTGTTTTATAAGAAGTATAAATATGTAGATTAGTTTAAAATGTATTTTTCAATGTTGTCAGAAACACTCTTATTAAATATAGTAAGTTATAAATCAATAACAGCAGACATGCAGTTATTTAGTTGATATGATTTTATATTTACATTTTTAAAACTCAACCAATGTGTATGCATAAGATTTATATACAAGTACGTGACAAAATAATATGAACTTGTGAAAGCATTGGTAGTATTTCACAGTATAGACACACCATCTGCAACTCAAGTCTTCCACTTAATAACCTAAGCATAAAGATGAAAAGTATCAGTTTATTAATACCTGTTGTTGGAATTTCATGTGCTCCCATTATCTGCTCTCAAAGATTCTACAATGTCAGTCAGACCTATGTAATGAATCCATATTTACCCTCTTTCAGACCACCTGCCCCATTTATACGAAAAGATTGCCTTTATGTAATTCTTCCAGCCTGTTGTTTATTCTAAGGGTCTTACTGTCTAGGGTGTGATATTTTGGCATGCTTCTGATTTACTTGGTGGACAATAAAGGATCACTGTCGTCAGACAGTGGTGCACACAGGAATTTTTCAGGGGTGGGTGGGTCCAGGGTCGAAAGTCCACCATTCTCGTACCATGATCCAATACACCCCCAACATATTCTTTTGATTTTGTTGATTTTAGTTAACAAAAAACAGTAAAAAGTTTTTGAATAAATAATTAGCATTAATTAATAAAATTAATTATTAATAACAATTAAATTTTACGTACTATACACATAGGATTATGGTTAATCGAAAAAAAATCAAGGGATTTCGGGGGGGGGGGGACCCTTTGTGCACCAGTGCTGCCAGATCATTATGTTGAAAGAACTCCATCCATTAATCCAGATTATCTTTCCTGAAATATCCTGACTTATGAAGTATACTTACTGCCATATGTTCAAGTATGGTTGAAATAGAGCTTTACCTTTGGCCTTCTATCCTACTTGAAATTTTGTGAGAGATATTTGGAGTCTATGCTCATTTTCCACTACTGATCATCACAATTTCTGAATTATTGATCACCTTAGACAAAGAATGGCTTCTGATTCTTGTAATTGTTGTCTGCAGCCCCTAAGCTTCCATTTTGCATTGGATACAATCTGTAATGCTGGTAAAGGGTGGTCTAACATCTTATTAATAAAATTTTCTCTATATTACAGGTGTTCATTTGTTTTGCCATCCACATAAGTGTGTATATAGTTAATATTTTCTGCTACAGAGAGATGAATCATCAGTTTTATCACTATAACTGAAGCATACAAAAACAAAAATTTTAATATAAACCAGATATTAGAATTTAGAAAAGATATATTATTAAAATTATAAAATTAAAAGAATTTTAATATATATATATATACTACAGTATTATAAACATCACTGACTTGGGACGGCCTCTTTTCTATAAAATTATTTATTTATATATATGAAAACACAGAGGTGAGTAGCAAAATAAATGAACACCTATCAATTATATTCCATAGGCTTTTCTCAGCAATATAAACAGGGGGGAAATTGGCTAGTCATAAAAACTGGTTCTAATCCTAGGATAGAGTTTTTAGGCTGCTGTGTATATAAATACTGCAGTATCTATCTTTTTTGTACAAAAATTTTAAATTATCAAATAATAGGAAAAATATACCTGTTGAATTATTTCTTAGCCATATGAGTTGTGCATTTACAACAAATAATAATTTTAAAAGTTTCTATAATTATAGTAATATTTAGTTTCAACTAATGATGTAACAATACAATTGATTTTCAATAAAAGGGAATGTTGGCTAGATAAATATTTCATAAAATTATGTAAAATATTTTAAATTTTTTTTGTTGGTATTTTATTTTGTTATGTTTCTTTGCTACTTTCCAAACATTGAAATTTCAATAAAGTTTACTTAGTACCAAGGTGATTCATACCTTGTGTAAGAATCCATCAGCATAAAGCATTCCTTTATTAGCTTTATTCCTTGCATAGAGTGGTAATTTTTTTTTTTTAAATATTTAAATTTATTATTTTGCTACTTTAATACAAATAATATCTACATTACTGATCATACTTTGTGCTTTTTCCAATAGGGCTTTCTAGTGCTCACATTATGTGCCGGATTTTGGGTAAGTTTCTTTTTTTAAAAATAAAGTAAACAATATGCAATTTACAAAAATATTCACATTTTATAGTTTATTTTTAATTTATCAGTTGTACCAGATTCCTATCTTCTTATAAATTATAATAAATGTTCTTGATTTCTTATTATAGTCAAAGTGCTGAAAAATACTTTGAATCAATTGATATCTAAAAAACTTGAAATATAATCTTCTTATTTAAGCATGTAACTCTAATTGGTTTCTTTTTTTATGTCAATACTCTCATTATTATAGCCTAATATATTGACAGTTGTCAGACAAGTTTACAGACTATCATTCAATCCCTTCAATCCAATTAATAACTCGACAAATTTATCTATTAACAAAATTGAAAACTACACTCCCACATTAAGTTTTCATTGGCCAAGATAAATTTTAATTTATCCTGAGCTCTGCCAAATTACCTCTGTTATTCCATTTCATAATTACCACACTTTTTGTTCCACATCTTTATGGTACTTTTTATTCATCAACAAATTTTTTACTCTTTTAGATTTTTCTGCCCTTTTCAAGCTTTTAAATGTATATTTTGCCTTCACCTTTGACACCTATTCATTGTTTTTTTTGTCAACACAAATGTATTAATTAAAAATTAATATTTATTACCTTATGGAATTTTTACTGCATCCAAATTGACTGAACTTGCTCTGATAGTTTTTCAAAATAAAATGTTTATTATTTTAGTCAACATTAGGTTATGGGGAATCTTTCTTAGCCATCTAAAATGTAAGGAAGGAAGATTATAGCTCATCAAGGAAAAGTGCTTCATGAAATGTTCCCAATGATCATTCATCTATTTAACTTCTGACTGCACATTTTCCTCCTGTTGAGACTGAAAATATTTCGTGCTTGTGTTTGTATTTTTACAATATCATTCACAAAATTTTAACTTGGACTTATACAATTTGTATTTAAAGTTTATCACTGAGATCTGCAAAGTATAATTTCAACATTTACACATAACTTTCTTCTAAAGCTGTTTTTCTGAGACTTGCCTTGGGTACATACAGGATTTATGACCTAGGTATATACATGATTTGTGACTTCAAGGCACGTGAGTGATCTTTACTTTCTTTCATAAAAGTTGCTTCCTTTAATAAACATGGGTAATGCATTTCCAGGATTCCCTGGAGATTTTTAATTTTGTACACTTCTTTTCCATCTCACTCTTTCTTACATTTGCAAAATTTTCTGTTGATCACAAACACATTTTAATAACCTTAAAATCCAGCATATAACGTGCACTTTTAACACAAAAAATAAGGTCACAATTTATGGGTGCATCTTATACACCAGGTTTAAAAATGAGAACTTTAAAAATAAAAGAACGATGAGCATATTGAAAAAAAAAAATTAGACTTTTAAATAAACAGTATTTTGATTTACATAGAAGAAATGACATTCCTAATGAACACAAAGATTGTAGTTCTAGACACATACTATTTTTTTCTAATCCTTGCTATAATACCCCGAATAAATAACTTCCAAACTTAACAGCATAGTACATGTACATATCAAGTTTCTTCGTAAAAAAAGGATGCATGTTATACGGCGAATATACCTAAAATTATAGTTTGAAAGTATAGGTGCGCATTATATGCCGTATTTTACAATAATTAGCAAGTATTTTGTCCAACTTGACTAAATATAGCCCTAGTGCTATCAAAACCTATTTTCAAAAGCTTTTGAAATACTTAATTTGTCTTGTTTTTAAGATTCAAACTAAAATTTCTAGAATATTTGTGTTATCTAAAGCTTTCTTAAAGCATTTTCAGGGTCAGAGAATTATAGTTTTGCTATTTTTAGCTACTGATATACCAACATGTTTTAAAGTCATGTAATTTATGTATGTTTTGAAAGAACTGGATAAGAATCTGTTAATAAATGGGCCTTTGTATTCTGAGAATAGAATTCATTGATCTACAGTTATGTAAATGCTTAAAACTGTTACAGGTTATATATAATAATTTGTCTTTAAATTATTTGTAGACATTAGTCAGATCATTTAAGTTTTATTGTTGTATTTACTTTTAAATTGAACATTAAAACATAGTTGAAATAAAAAAAATTATCATTAAAAAGATATTTGAATTTTTTTATAGAAAAAGTATTTATCCAAATTTGTTATTTTTTAAAATTTTTTTCCTGAATTATTAAAAATCATGTAAGCAGACATGAGGGGTTATAACATCTGTCTTTCATTGTTTTTTTACATAAAGCATAATATATCTTTTACTCAAATTTAACATGTCTATTCAAATGTAGCATTAGTTTTAATTACACTGGGCAACAAAAAAGAAACATTTTTTTTTGTCTCAGAAAAATATGTGATTCTGATAGAATTTCTTCTTCTGAATTCAAATATGATATCGATTTTTCTTCACCATGCAAGGTTTTCGAGAGACAGGCATTTATAATTTGAAACACTTTAATGTTTTCTACAGTCTTGTTACACAATATTCGAACATTCGGACTCATCTAGAAATTAAGAAATCACGATGTTCTTTTGTATTTCGCCTGTGGAGTATCCCTCTTGATGGTCCAACAATAATCGGCCAGCACATTAGCATTCCATTTGCCTTGATATCTCTTTTCTATCGCTGAAATCTCCTGATGAAAGCGTTTCCCTTGTCCATCGCTCATTACACCAAGATTTTCTGGGAAGAAATCTAGGTGTGAGTGCAGGAAGTATATTTTTAAGGACATATTACAGCCCAAATTTTTATAATATGTTATAAGATCATGAACAATATCACAGTAATTTTCCCGCCTTTAGATTTCCCAAAAAACTGAGTTACATTTTTGAATACTTGCCAAGCTGCTTTCTCCAGTGGATTTAATAGTTCCTCAAACTTCTCATTATGCATTAGTAATCGTATTTGTGGACCCACAAACATCCCTTCTTTAATTTTTGCTTCACTAATTTTAGGAAACTTCTGTTTTAAGTACATGAAACCAGGAGTATTGCCCATGGCTTTCACGAAATTCTTCATTAATTCTAGTTTGATATGTAATGGAGGTAGATACACATTTTTAGGATTACACAATGCATCATGTTTCACATTTTTCTGTCCAGGAATGAATGATTCGCATTTAGGCCGTTCTTTTCTGATGTAATGGGGTTTTTTTTGTCCCTACTATCCCAAAGATACAAAAAACAACAGTATTTTGTGTAACCAAGCTGCTGACCAAGAATAAGTGCAATTACCTTCAAATCACCACAAATATTCCATTCATACACTGAATATTGAAGCTTTGCCAATATAAATTGAAAGTTTTCATATGTTTCTTTCATACTAGCAGAGTGAGCCGCAGGTATTGATGGGAATTTATTTCCATTATGCAGAAGCACTGCTTTTAAACATGCTTTGGAGGAATCAATGATCAATCGCCATTCTATAGGGTTATGTTCAATACCAAATGTTTCCATAAGAGAAGAAATGTCATTACAAAACACTAAGCCATTTTCTTCAGAAAAATAGTCTTTACATTGAGAATGACGACTACAATAAGTACATAGCTTTGTATTCTTTTGAAGAAGATTTCATCCTTTTAGCCGGGAACTAAGCATTTCAGACTGTTTTTTGGATAACTTTAAATCTCGTATGGAGATCGTTAAGATCTTCTTGAGTCAATAAATGAGGCTCAGATGAACAGCTTGGTTCAAAAGTTGTATATCACCACAAACTATTTCTTCTTCCTTACTTCTATCGGAATCTGAGCTCTCTTCATCTAATGTCACATGTTCTGAAGGCTTTGGTATGGGCAATTCTTCGCTGTGTGGAACAGGTCTCATTGCAGATTGCAAGTCTGGGTACACCACTGTATGTTTTGATTTTGATGTAATCCCTTTAATGTTTGATAAGCAGAAATAACAGTCAGAGGAGTGATCTTTGGGTTCCCTCCAAATCATAGGGATAACAAATGGCATGTGGCGTGTGCCATTCTTCCATGCAGTGAGAAGCCTACTACACGATAAACAACAGATATGTGGAGCCCAGGTCCTTGTTTGGTCCCCCACTTTACACCCAAAATAAAGTTCATAACACCTTTTTACTAATGGAGTAAGGTTTCGCCTTTGGGACTTGAGCATCACTTCACCACATATATAACAAAAGTTGTTATGATGATTTAAACAAGCTCTATGCATTTTGTAACTAACAACAGATTAAAAGAAATAAATTTATAAATACGTAACATACAACAATCCAGACACAAAGCACTCACAATTACGTGTTTACTGGTTCACTACTATCTCACAACTGACCACGTTCTAATGAATGCATGCTAGTCTAGACCATGTCTGTGCCTCTCTGTTGTGTCTGGTGCCAAAGTGTCTGTAAATGTCTGAACTTGCACAACAGTTGCAATGATACAATTTGAGTTAGCTCATGTGGTTCCATCACATTTACAATGCTCTAGGAGTTTTTATTTTACAATGGACAAATGGTCGTTTATTAAAAAAATATTTAAATACATTTATTGAAATTAAAATAAAATAAAAACTGTGGGTGATGGAGAAATTCTGAATACATATTTGAAAACATGATAAAAAACTGCATTAAGTACAACTATTGGTACTCATGAGACAAAAATCATGTTGACCAGTGTTATTAAGAATTTTAAAATTTTTTTTTGACTATTACCCCAAAAATTGTCATTTATAATTTAAAGTCCATAAAAGGAATCATGCTTTTACTCTGGTAAAAAATTAACAAACCTGGCTAAAAATATTCCTATTTTCTTAGTTTTTTTTTAAAATGTGAATGTTTTTCGTTTATTTTACAGTGGAAAAAAATTGGACTTGTGATTATATTTTGCATTTTACAATTTATTGCCATGACTTGGTATTCAATTTCCTATATTCCATATGCAAGGTATGTGTTGCCACAAGAGAAATTTTTTGAAATTATATATTGAAAAATTTCATTTTTCATGATGAATTTTAATTGTTTTACTTTTTAGTTTAATATTAATTGCCTATGAAGTTTTTTTGAAAAAAAAAACATGATAGAAAGTAATTAAATAAAACCAGGATTGACTTAGTGTTTCTTTCAAGAGAATATAATTTTATGTTCATTATTAAAACATAGGTAGTTAAAAATTTCCATTTCAGAAAAAAAATATATGTGAAATATGTATGGGTATATATTACGAGTTCAGAAATTAATTAGATTTAAAAAATTTGACCTTTTTTATTGATGTATATTTTATTTTCTTATTTTATATACTTTATTATTATTTATTTTTAATTGGAAAATTTATTGAATTATAAGCACATATTTAATTTATTGTAGAAATAGAATATTCTAGTTTTGATTCTTAATTTTTCCATTCATTTACTAATTTAAAATTTTATAAAGAAAAGTCTTTTCACATAATAAAATCATGAACATAAGTTTAAATATGATTACTTTTGGATTCTTCAATTTATTTTCAACCATATTATAAAACTTAATCAAATGAGTTATTTGCCAAACAATGAAAAGTAATTTTGTTTTTCCTTACCTGAGAAATTAATTATATATTTATATATGTAAATCTTCAAAATTGAAATTGCTAGAACAAATTTTTTTGTGAATTGTCAGAACCAAAATTTGTACTGGTGTTTAATCAGTTCACTTTTTTTTACACATCATGTATTTGTATTTCTTGTTTGACTACAATCTTACTTTTTTGGTTATAAAAGTAAAGTATGCTGCTTTAGGTTTTCCATATTTAATAGAACATCTTACAAAAAGATTTTAAGAATAAAACAAATTATTTTATACAAATCATGAAATGTCATCAAAATATCGAATGACAAATCATGCTTTAAAATAATATTGACTAGTTGAAAATGTGACTAATTTTTTTGTTGGAAAAGAATAAAGTTACTTTGAACATTCCAAGCAATTTGATTCCTTTTCCTTTTATAATATCGATAATTTTTACGATTCAAGTTTCTTTCTTCTTTGAAAATATGTGAATATAAATCATTATTGTTTTTTAGTTATTGATTCTTTTTAAGTCTGTATTTACATAATACCTATATTATCTGCATTGTTAAAAGTTCTATTTGATGCCAGAAACACTAAAGTATCACTGTTTATTTCCTCTTTTTAAGAGATAAAGATTCTTTGAATCATTTGAGCATACTAAGCTCAGAAAGTGCTTAGCAGTAAGTCATAAAGAACTATCGTTTTGTATTTTTTAGCTTTTGGTGGATCGCATTGTGTAAATTAGAAACTTTTCATGCAGAAGTCATAAATCTCAACTTTTTAAATTGCTTTCTTTGAAGAGTAAAGTATTCCGAATAGCCATATCCCTAATAAACATGTTATATAATACTTTTTTTTGGCTTTATAACATTTCTATTGGTTTCAACATAGTTTGCTCTATGAGTTGAACTAAGGTGGGATGTATGCTTTCTGTTATTCCATCTCAAAACAGTAATCTTGCCACATTGGAAAGGGACAGTGTCACCTTTCTGGAAAGCAGGTGTATTGAAATTTTCTGAAATATGCCAGTTATGATGATATATTTATATATATCTGTTCTTATATATATACCTCCCTGCTTCGCTGCATATTAAGTGATGTTGTATGGCTATATTGTTTTTAACTTATTGATATCTAAATCCTAGCATTAAGCTTTAGATTCCATTCAAAAACATTCTTACAGCCTTCGCCTCTATTTAAAAAAACAGGGCTTGAATTTCTGAAACTGAAATATATTTATCTTTTATTCCCTGGCCCTCCTCCGAAGTCTATTTCTACAAGATATTCTTAGCAAATTTAAAGTCTATGTCTAATAGTTCTAGAGATATGAGTGAGTCATTTATGTATAGAATTCTGATGACAGATAGAAATTGTCAGCAGTTAAATGGCAGCCTTCTCTCTAAAAAGGTTCAATGAGTGTCATCACTGATTTTGTAGCAAGTCCATAGTTCTCATAATGGCTATTAAATGTTGTACTTTTCCCAGTAGACTATCAATTTATTACTCAAGTACAATGAGTTACTCCAAAAGAGCTATTTTCAAGGGTGTGTATTGTACCCATGTTGCCTTTGAAAAGCTTTCATTAATTCTGAAACCTTTCTCTGTTTTATGTGTATGCTTTTTAATTTTTTTCATTATGTCTGAAAAGCAGGCTTAATTTTTCTAAGTTTGGGGTAAGTGACTTTGTATGAACTCTATCGTTATTAACAAAATGTGTATTTGTGGACTATTAGAGTGCAGCATTGGGTTTTATGGTTATTCCTTAAAAAATAAGTTGACCTTTAAAATCATAATTTCATCTGAATCAATTGGATTCCAAAACATTATCCTTGATTTTTTTCATTTCTCAAGATCCAGACTAATATACTGTTCAGTTGCATAATTGGTTATACTGTATGGTTGTTATCACTCACTATACATATAAATTTTACTAAAAAGGACACCTCTACATAAATATGCATTCTGAATAATTAGAATAGTTGATAGTTTCAACTTGAAAAATATATGTTTTAACTTTCATTAATTAATTATTTTTGGAGTTTTACTTGTGGTTTAGTGGAACTAAAAATCTGTGAATTTTTGAAGTGGATCATGTTAATATATTTTCATTATTTTATTGAAATGGAATGATGCACATATGTTTGATGTGTATTTCCTTTGATATATAATTTTTTTACAGGAATGCAGTCCTAAAGTTTTTCCAATCTTGTATGTCTTAAGTGTGTGTGATCTTCAATATCCATCATCTTATTTGCGAGGAGCTTTTTATGATCCAATTCTGATATATGTATCCAAAAAAATTAATTTGTTTTGCTACCTTTGCTGAATCTTTTTATTTATTTTGTTCATAAATGTTGAACAAGTAATGTGTTAATTCCATCTGAACTAATTGTTAATTCTATCACTTTTTGTATAAAATCGCACATTTTTTTGTCAATCAACCTTATTATACAATCATTGTTTAAAAAAATTGCTTATTTTTGATAAACTCTTAGAATTCATATCATGTTTATGCTATCTCAAAAGTATAAACTATTTTATGTAATCATTTTTATGGAAAAATATTTTTCTAATGCTGCTATTATATATCTGAACTTGACAACATTTTTCTAGCTCATTTATTTATAATACATCTAAATGTTTTTTTTTTTAAATTTTATCTAAAAAAATATATTTAATTATCAAATTTGATTTTTATGTTTTAGTTGTTTTTTTAATTTTTAAATGGGGAAAAAAAGTATTTGTGAAAATGCAGTATTTTTTTTAAAATCCAAATTTATATTTCTGTGAAAAATATATTTAATAACAAATAATATAACTATTTTCTTTACATATTAAAGAAAAAAGATTAAGTTTTTTTTTATGTGCAATGTAGTATTTAAAGAACTTTGTACACAGCTGCCTGAAATGCCTATTTATTTGTAATGAGATTATACCCAAATATTTGTAAATAAATTATTTAATCCATTTTTCAGATATTTTCCTATTTGGGATACTTTTTTAATGCATGTTTCATACTGGTGTTTAATGTTCTATATATTGAATAATGGTTGTTAAAATTTAAATACCAAAATGTAAAATAACAGGTATACATTTGTTGAAATTATAATTGCTTGTCATAATTATTGCTGAATTAGAAATAGTTTTACAATTGCTGTGAAAGTTTGTAATATATTTATGTATACTCATTCATCACACAGGTGAATTCAGAAATAGAACAATTGAGATGGAAGGATAAATGAAAAAAATATAATGATATCCAATTTTTAAATATTTAAAATAATTTTAACTGAATATCAAATTAGACTACAAGGAATTTAGTAAATAAGATAGCAAAGTAAATTTCATAAATATTGCTGAATTACATGGTATTTTTTCCAGGTCTCATGTGAAAAAAATGATATTATAAAGATAAAAAGACAACAAAACTTAAGAGAGAATTCGGAAACTGATTTGTTGGTAAGCAAAATAATAATAATAATACTTCAGCTTAAGTTTAAAATATTAGTTTCTACAAAAATTGCAAGCAGTGGGATGCAAATAGACAATATTTTTCGTTTTTCAATTTGTCGTTTAAGAATTTAGCATTATAAACACATTAACATCTTTGGTCTACAATTTAGAATGGTCCTTTATTCTGTCCACTTTTTGCTTTCACCTGTGGATTTCAATCAAAAACAGTAGATTAATCTTAAATAAATGGACTTGATTTTCATTAAAAAAAATTTTTTTCCCCCCCCCCATGTATTGCCAGAAACAAATTGTAGTAACAAATCTAAAAATTAAAATAATAATGTATGTTAAAAACAAAGTCACTGTGTGGAAAAATGCCAGAAAATCCATTTCTATACATGGGTGAATTAAAAAAAAGTCAATCATCTTTTCAATTTTTTAAAGTAAAATCTATGCTGCTATTATAGACAGATGGCAGCTGCATTAGTAAAAAAGAGGTTTAAAAAAAATCACCAAAAATAAATTTAAGAAATAATTTAGATATGAATATATTTATGACTCATTTGAAACATCAACAAAGCTCTCTAACATGTTTTAAAATTGTATGATCAATGGTGTGTGGATTCATATATGGTACAAACAAGCATTCAAATTTATATAAAAGATATATTTCCACTAATTCTATTACATTCTGTATTTTACTTTTTATGTTTTAAATTTTGAAATAATTGAATTATAAAGAAATAAGTAATTGATAAAAAGTAGTAGTAAATATTTTTTATGAAATATATATTTTTAAACTAATTTGAAAGAACATTCATGCAGAAATTTTTTTTTCTGTGCGATAATGTACTTTTTTAGTCACTTTACTGCCTTCAAAATTAAGGTCAATTGCTTTTTTAGTCACTATACTGCCTTCAAAATTAAGGCCAATTGCTTATAATAAAATCAACAACAAACTTTGAATCATTTTGTTTAATTGCTATTTTACTTGGGATATTTTAATTTAGAAATCACTGTGACATCTTAAAATTGGAATGGTTGTTTTTTACTCATGTTCATCTTGTAACTTTTTGCGACACATGTGATCTCAGTTCATTATATCTTATTCCAAATTGCAGTTTTGAAAAAAATGACAATATTTTCTAATAAGTACTACTGAAAAACAATTTTCAGATACTATTGAGATCAGATTTATTGATCAATTTATTAAATACTATTGAGTTGAGAATTTTTTAGTCAGAGATGACCAAAATTTATAACATATAACTGGAATTCTATAATGCATTATATAAATATGCTGATTACATAAATTTTTCTAGTCATGATCTTTTATTTTAAAGGTATCAAATTTTTAAACAGTGAGATGAATACCATTTCCTATCTCATTTACACTGAATTAAAGTGAATTTAAAAAAATTATTATGCATAGATATTTTTTATACATATAAAATGAATCTGTGGTATTTTTTCAAATTGGAGTGTATCTTAAAATAAATTTTTACACATAAAACATTTTGTATGGAACCAAACTTTCGAAATAAGTACTTTTTACAACATTTTGTTACATATGACGGAGGACTTGAAATTACTACTATTAACATTCACTATTCTATGCTAAACTTAAGACTTACTAATTTAAAAAAATTGTTATATCTTAAAAGAATTTACTGTGTCATATATAAAAGTATTAGAATATTACATATTTTCTTGCTATGGATCATTTTTTAAATGAGATTTTAAAAATGTGATTGTTTAATCCATATAATATTACTATTTATTGTGTTATCTTAATTTCTATTTAAAGTTAAATTTTTAAACCTTTAGGTATTGGTTAATTTTAGATTAATTTCATTGTTCATCATTTTTTTATGTAACAATGAACTTCCTTACTTTCATCTATAATTGTGAGTAAAAATAATTGAAAAGGGAGAATATTTCATTTATCAAGTATAATAAGTGGTATCTATACAAGTGTTATGGATGTTTGTATTTGTTTCAGATAAAGAAATTTGTAATATTTGCCTTTTTTATGGGAAAAAATATTCATGTTCTAAAACTATATATATTAAAATTTTCAATAAATTATTTTTATTTTAAGTATATTTTATATTCAATGTTTTTTTTATATGAAAACTGTCAACAATATGTGTAATATTTTGTAAAGGTATTTAAACATGTTTTATAAATTATTATTTTATACTCCCCTATGTCTAAGTGAAATAAAAAAAAATGTTTTTGCTGAATATTTTACATTTTATCTGATTTGATTTGTTTTAGAGAGATATTTTTGGTGAAAATATTTTCTCTGATCAAGGCATAGTTTCTTACTGAAAATATTTTTAAGTACACCAAAAAATTTTCAAATTTAAGAAATATATAAAAGGGTGGGGGGGGATTCTTAAAGCTTTATTACTATAAGTTCATAGTGAGACAGGCATTATTCTGTTACTTTTATTTGAATGAGTTTATTATATTTTAGGAAATTAAAATCTCATGTGTAGAGCATATACATCTTAGGTTTCCACTCTTACACTTACTGTATTATAAGTTGAGATTTTCTGTAATATAATTTGATGTATAGTTATCTTTTGTGTTATGCATAATGCATATTCTGTAGGCTCCATATCTATGCTTTTTCATTGTGATAAATGTTTTCAAATATAGTTGTATGGTTATGGTATATGTGTTTGTGTTATATTTGTATATTTTTTCCTTTAATGAACATTATTTGAACAATAATTGTGATCAGTGTTCTTAATTATTCATTGAATAAAAGCCTAAACAAAATTTTCATGTTTACATCTTTTTATCAAAAACTAAATTTCATTAAAAATAATATTGTACATGCCACACAGTGCATGTTTAATAATTGTCAGCTGACAAATATTACTCTTTTTTTTACTCGAATGTGACAAAATAAATCTCATTTATAGAATGAATTTTTTTTAACCCAAATAAACAAATCAAATTTAAAAAAGTGTTTCTTGTATATGCAAATTTTCTGGTTGAAGGGGGGGGGAGGAGAAAAAGTTTTGGAGCAATTAATATAAAGCGTGATACATCTAGATCAGTGGTCTTCAAACTTTTCAACTCACGAAACCCCTAGGTGTGTTCATGGAACGCCATTCCACACTTAGAAGTGTGGCGATCCTGCTTTTATCAAGCACGTGAGCTGTGAAAATTATAAAAAAATCATTGTTCCACGAATTTATTGTATATCGTTTTTTTTAGTGTAGAAAATAAAAAGATGGTTTTAACGATGATAGTTCTTAATGTGTGGATGTGACTTAACTACCATAACTTTTATCTTAACTATCTTTTAGCAACCTTTCTTAATTAAAACATCCCCACAGAAGAATATATCTTGAAATAATACTTATAATAGATTGACACATGTTAGGTACTTTTTGTAAAGGCAATTAAAAAAATATTGTAATTAAAAAATTTAATGTTATTTTTTAATATAATTAATTAATAATATTAATTTGTGATCCAAGTATTACCTCCCTATACATTATATTTAATAACTTGGATATGTGCTTGTATTTTTTCACACATTGGCAAAGTCAAGGCCTGTTGAGATTTTTAGCAATTGCATTACATATTCTGTGTTTAATTTGCTTTCATACTTAATTTTTGCAGCCACTCGCATTCAGAAGTATTTTTCACATAAATACATTGTTCTGAATGATATTAAAATGTTTATAGCTGTGTGAAAAATACTATGTATTTTTCATTAATTTGCAACCTAAAATTTAAGAGCTGTTCTTGCTTAAATTTAGATTTTAACGTCGAATCTGTTGATATGTCGATCAGTTGTTCCCTCTTCTTTGTTATAAAGGTTTTTTCCCACAAATTTAAACTAGTGTATTTTCTTTTAGGACATTATTTAGTTTTGCAAGACTTTGTACTAATGAGTACAAAATTATTTCGTGGAACCCAGGATAGTAAATAATCGAATATTTATTATCTATTAGGTAGTATATATATAAAACATTTTATGTGAATAATTAATGTTTTGTTTTTACTAGGGGAGCTGGAGTAGTATAGTAATTAAGTGAATGGATTATTTACTCTAATATAACTCTCATTACTTGACTATGTCCTTGAGTGACAGGAGATCAAAATCGGGAAACAATTACTTATGCCACCTGATTGACAGTAATGTCAGATCAAGGCCCATCGAAATTCATCACGGCAAAGGGTTACATTTAAGCCTGTCGTTAGCCGTAGCTTTGAGCACCATACAAGCTATAATGCATGTGTGGGTTTTTTTAAAATTATATTAAACAAATAGAATAAAGTGAAAATCCTATCGTTTTAAAAACACTAATCGTTTCTATATCTATAAAAAAATACAATTAAATGTTTTATATATTTCGTGTAATATTCTGATTATTTTAATTACATTGGTGTTCAAAATTAAGAAAATTTGCGTATTTGTCGAATTTTTTCAAAAGATTTGAACACACTGCCTCGAAATAACGATGTATATCTTGTTTGTCGAATAAGTAAGCGTATACGTGTGTTGGGAAGGGGATAAACCTACTCGAGTAACAGGATTTACAAGCGCGCTTGCCAAAATTCGTATTTCGTTCGCCAGCAGAAATCGAATTTCTTGGTGTTTTTTGCAGCAATCGATTAAAAAAATTCAAACAGTAAAAATGAAAAACACCAATGTTTAGTGGATGGAGTGAGGTGGATTACTGTGGGAAAACTAGAAGCAAGCCAACCTCATATTCAGATTTGTAAATAATTCAATTTATCGCCCAGGGTCGTGCTCATTTTATGGAAACAGTTTTAGAATACCGGATCCGTCGACAGAAAGCCTGGGCAAGGTCGTCCAAGAGCCACGATGACCAGAGATCGTCATTTGTCCGTTATAGTGAGGCATAACAGGGATACATCTCAACCCTCTCGTGAGTTGTATGTAGCCACAGGATCCAAAGTTTCAAGGATGACCGTTTCTAGAAGATTTCATAAGAGAGGGTGGGTTGTTTTTGCAAGAAATCTGTTGTTGGCGTCCCTGTCGGTTTTGCGAACTGGAGTCCATTTAAAAAGATGCAGAGGTCATTAAGATTGGAGCATGGACCGATGGGTGACCGTTCTCTTCATTGATGAGTCCTGGTTCAGCCTAACCAGTGATTCTTGCCGTGCTTTCATATGGAGAGAACCAGGAACTCGCTACCTGCCCTCCGATGTCCGAAAAATCGGCCATTATGGCAGTGGAGGTTTAATGGTCTGACCAGGTATAACGGAGGATGGCCGCACACACCTTCATGTCTTTGAAAGGGGCACTGTAACCGCTATGAGGTATAGGGATGAAGTCGTGGAGCCCTTTGTTCACCCCCCTCAGGGGGCTCACCTTCTTTAGGTGAGTACGGGTGTCACAATCCCGAGGTGCCCTAGTGATCTTTTCCTTTTCCCATGGAGTTTACTGTCTTTGGTAAACACGGGCTTCACGAACCCGGGGTACCCTAGTGATCCTTCTCTATTTTCGACCCTCTTTCTTGTCATTCAATTCATTCTTTCTTTCTCTTCCCGTCAAGACCACAGATATTAAACCAAATGTTTGGCGCAGTATAGCCGAAATCGGCTCTTGCGCCAATAAACCCCAAAATCACTCACCCTTTGTTCCTTTTCACGGGTGCAGTTGAGCCTGATTTTATTTTCATGGATGACAGTGCGAGGCCTCATAGATCTCCTTTGGTCGACGAATTTCTGGAAAGTGAGGATATTTTCCGAATGGATTGGGTAGTCAGATTTCCAGACCTCAACCCTATAGAACATGCTTGGGACGCTATGGAAAGGGCAGTTGCAACTTGCAATCTTCCTCCGAGAACCATCCAAGACCTACAAACAGAGTTACTGAGATAGTTGAATTAATTGCCACTGGAACTCATACATATAAATTTCCTTGTTTCCAACATAAAATCACGATGCGAGGCCTGTATATCTGTAAGAAAGGACCATATTCCCTATTAACTATTTTTTTAAAATTCTGTTCTGCAACTGCTGTTTTATGCTCTCCGACTCCGATGAGTGTTATGCCCGATCATACGCATATATTATAACTGATAGATGGTTATTTTTTTAATTTTGTTTATTTATTTTTCATTACATCAATCCTACGTACAAACAAAATCTCATTAAAATCTGACCTTTAGTTTAAACATAATCAACGAAATCCGGTAATTCTCTTAATTTTAAACACCAGTGTAAGAATATCCTTTTACATTTTAAGAAGCTTAAAAACTATAAATGAAAGCCAAAACGCGCGTTAATTGCACTGGGTTAAAAATAACTTATTAAAAATCATTAAAAAATAATAACTTGTTCGTTTGAACATTTGATCACGCGCGTATCATTTCTCAATTCATTCTATAACTGACATCTTCCGGAAATGACAATACGTCCACTCATAGGCTCTGAACAGCTGTCCGCTTAGGAAGGCAGGTGTGAGTAGACTGCTGAGCTTGGGAGGTGGAAAATGAAGAACTATGGAATTTATATCGTTTTGTTTGCTCTTTATTTAACATTATAATTTAAAGTGAAAATTAGCTTTCGAAAACATTATATGTATACCTGGTGTATGCAATGCAGATGTAAAATTCAATGGGAAATAATAAAAACTTAATTTTTGAATTGAATAAAGGGAAAATACATTTCATAATACGTAGGGGATTTGTTCGTACTTAAACATTAAAAAAAATTACAATCTTTGTCACATATATGCAAACGAGAATTTTTTCTTTCTTTTCAGTTAAATGCCAACAATGCAGTCATTCACTGACAATAAATTAAGTTTTGTAATGAATTTACCTAAAGAAAAGTCTATGTCCATGAAAGGAGTCAACTCTTTAGGACCGTTTCCTGACTCTTTGCCGAATGACAGCGAATCAGGACTCGACTTGAACCGTGCCGGTCGTTTTTAATTTTCGACTTAGAATATTTTAACATCTTGAAGAATATTACATATGTGTATGAATTATTCATTAAAGGAAACCCACTAGATCGAATTCCACTTCATAAGACATAGCAAGACAACCGAGATATACAAAACAGCATGAATGTCTCAAGAACAGAAAACTGATGTTCTGTTCAATGCATTTACACTGAAATTGTACGATTTGTATTTTTTTACTTCCATTAAAAGATCACATGTTAATATTCGGAGAAAGTATAGCATGACGCAACTTTGAATCTAAAATAGTTTATTATTAACCGTTCATCATTATCGAGACGGGGCAATACAACACTTAAGGTAGAAATCAATTTAATGGTTTCACTCACTTGAGCTTCCGGTTTAATCTTTCATAAAGGCAACGGTAGCCTAGTGGTCATGGTCACGAACTCGTGGCCAACTTTGTGAAACCTGGCCCGCCATGTAGAGAGGCTGATGCACATTAAATCTGTGGTGGCTCAAAGTTCTCACGTTGACGTTGTGTGTTTGGAGAGTGGAGTGCCGGCTCAGGTGACCTCACTTGACTTCGGTTCGAAATCTTGAGGTCCTTTGCCAATAGCCCTCGCATTTTATAATATGACGTTTATTACAAGGTTGACATCCTCAAAGCGAACTGAATAGCTATCTTTATAACCAAATTTCAATGCGATTCCGAAGTTATGGCATATCAAATGCTTAAATTTTACATGTCATCTTCTAAAACTTTGAATTGATTAGAAATGAGGTCTTAGGGTTATTGTCTAAGTCAGCCTAATCGATTCCACGGGTGAGTGAGTGTTCATCAAAGTCGCGCTAGAAAACAACACGAGGGCAATTGGGGACGGACTTCGTAATTTCGAACCACGATCAAGTACGAGAACGAAGGACGACAGCTGAGCTGGCACTCCACTCTCCTTTCCACACCACACCAATGGGAGGACTTGGAGCCTCGACAGATTTAACGTGCATCAGCTCCTCTACACTGCGGGTCTTCAGTGACTCTTGGGCTCGAAATCATGAGACACTAGCTTCGAGTCCGTGACAATATCCACTAGTCTACTACGGCCTTCAAAAGCTGTGGTATCCCCAGGGACGTCTTAAGGCAAGGGCCAACTGGGCCCAGGGCCTTATCCTCGGGTGGGGGGGGGCTCGTTTCATTCTCGACTTTGCCTTAATAAGATCATGATCTAAGTAATTTTAATGGTCAAATATTATTCCCGTACATATTCTTCGAAAAGCACAGGGAATTTCAAACTACATATCTAGCTGCAAAAGTGGTCAGGTAAAAGGAAGATCATTATGCGATGTCCGTTGTTCATGTCCAGACCTAGGCCTAATACCATAAACAATCCTTGAACTCATTTAGTCGGAATGTGACCATCGGTCGAGCCAGTTTGAGCCTAGCTTTTTGAGATTGTGAGTCGTGTACATTTGTTTCAAATTACCGTTTGAGCGAGTATTTGACAATGCATGCTACTGACTACTTTCAAAGATCTCAGGTAGAGCCTACTTTTACATAGGGGCCCGGGGCCTCAAAGAGTCTTAAGACGTCCCTGGGTATCCCATCAACTCAATTTATTCATGTTACCTTCTAGAACTTTAAATGCGTTACTAAGGAGATTTTAGATTCTCTTGTTTAAACCAACCTAATCGACTCGGTGGAGATTAAACACCAATGGACTAAATTCATGTGACGTCATAATCACATGATAATTTTAAACGACGTGTTTTTAGTCAATCAAATGCACTTCGTTGTTGCCAAATCACGCTTTCTACAGAAACTTTTTTTTTAAAAAAAATTAATATTTGTAACTTTATTTAAAAGTACATGTATAAAACAAGATTTTTTTTCTTTAATTTTAAAATCTTTTTGCAGAAATTTCTTTTTATAACTCTTGAGCATCTTTACCCAATTATGCAATTTGAAATTTTACCTAAGTTTTACAAATAGAATAAAAAGTACGAGCTTGTTTATTGTCCGTTTTGAATTCAATGTAGAACACGTGTTTATATTATCATGTGATCGTCATGAATTTAGTCCATATAGCCTAAAATATTAGATAAAAAAATTGCTCCCACAAACTATGTAAGACATTGATGTTTTGTAAAATATTACAATTCTTTACATGTTTCTTGCATGTTTTAACTATCGTTTTTTAACCTTGTTTTCTAGTTAGAGATTTATACCTTTAAATCTATTCGGATAATAGTATATTTACAGAAGTCATTTCTATTTCATATACCCAAAAAGAGAACCGTGGTTGTACTAAGGAATGCAGGAAAGTGTTAAAAAATGTTTCCTTTGAAAACTGGTTTAGATTATTGGTAAAAACTGGCAGTATAGCTGGTCTTTTTATGACTTAACTTGTTTTGACATGATGGCTTTTTCAATTATAATTACTTGTCCTTTAATAAGCTCAAAGTTAAAGTCATAAGCATCATGGTCATTGTTGCATATTCGAGTGACAACCACACACATAACTCCTATATGAAATAATGAAACAAATATCAAATATGCCAAGACATTCAGATCTCTATATAGCAAAGTAGGATCAATAGGATACAGTTTTTACCAAAAGACCGCCAACATTCCGTTGTCTAATCGCAGGGTTATATTAAAGTAACTAAATCAAATCATTCGATGGGATGCCTCATCCTTCAGTGCCAAAGATGACTACAATGTGACTAAGACAAGAATCTGTCCAGACATCGCCAAGTAAACATCCTTAGCGTTCTAGGACTCGAGCCAACCCCTAGCCAATCGACTTTCAGTGTCAAGGACGGCTAAAAAGCAATCAACTTGATCATTTGCCAATGCATGCGTTCTGTTCTCCGAGATCTTAGAATAAGGGGTGCAAAACGCTTTAACCAATTTAAATTTTCCGAAGTTACAGCAACCTTCTTAAGCTAAAGGGCTTTCAAAAATTTATCTTTCATGCATGAATTAGTACGATTTGCACTTTAAATTCAATAATTTGCGAATGTGGTTCATCCTTTTTTTTTTCGGTTTAAATTTTACTCTGTAAATTTATATTCTCACATTTATGTTTGCCAATCCGATGAATAGATCTTTAAGAAAAACTATTTAAAAAACAAATTTGGAATTGATATTTCAAATTATAATTCATGAGAAAAATATGTAATGAAAATTTAACTATTTATTAAAAAACGTTAGTTTAAAATGTACAAAACGTACAGCATTTGAAAAAAATACTCATCTATCGTCAGTGGCGCATACAAGGGGGTGTCCTAGGGGTTCGTACACCCCCCCCCAAAGCCCTTTTTTTCGATTGATGATAATCCTATATATATGTAACGTAAAATTTAATTAAATATTCGTAATTAATTAATATTATTAATTAGTGCTAATTATTAATTCAATAATTTATTTTTTACTGTTTTTTTGTTAACAAAATCGACAAAAGCTGAAGAAACAATTGGTGTTGTCTTGAGGTATGATACGAGTTGGGGGACTTTTGACCATGGACCTTCCCCCCCCCCTCTTGAAATATTTTTGTGTGCGCTACTGTCTATCGTGTAAGAGAGAACTGATTTATTATTTATTAAAGTCGTAATCGAAAGCAGGAACGTCTTAAGGAATGGGCCAACTGGACCCACGGCCTCGTCTCGTTCTCAACTCAGCCTTAATAAAATCATAATTCGAATAATTTCAAAGGTCAAATACTGTTTTTCCAATTCTAATCTCTGAAAAAAATGGGAATTTTGGACAATATGGTCAACCAGCTACATGTAATGACTGTCGCCCACGTACAGACCTACCATCACACATAATCATTACTCCTTCAGTCAAAAAGCGGCAGTCAGACCAGTCGGTTTGTGCGATTATAAGTCATACACATTTATTTGTTTCGGGTTATTGTTTATTCGAGTATTTGGCAACGTATGCTATGAATGTCAACTTTAAAGGGTGATAGGTGGGGCCTACACTTGTGTAGGAGCCCAGTACCTACTTTTGAGGAGAGACCGTGTGACTACTTTTGAGCAGAAGCCCGGGGCCCCAAGAAATCTTAAGACGTACGTGCCTGAAAGCAACATTAAGTTTATGTGCGATGGATCTCGTAATTGTGAGCTTCTGTCAAGTGACGAGGAAAATAACCGAGTTGGCACCCCAATTTCCAAACAATGAGAGTTCTTCATTGTTTTTTGAAGTTAAAACTTCTTTAGCGGCGTTGGGCACTTTTTGGTAGGGGAAAATCTTATGGGTTCGCGTCACCGACATGCTCTGACTGGCGCACGCGCAGTGTGCTGTTCGCCTTGGACACTTTTTGGATGGGTGAAATCTCGTGCGTTCGCGTCACCGACATGCTTATAGCAGTATATCTAGCTAAACAGCTGACGTATAGTGCTGTGTTATCTTATAAATGAAATTCAATGGATTTAGAGAAAAGTTCAATGTGTATATACTGTGCATTGCTCGTTGCTATTCTGAGAATGGACAATAAATATTAATGGTTGCCGTTTATATTTCGCCTGGAAAATCTATGAGACAGATACAATTTTTATTCGGAAATTTGATGATTTATACAAAAGAAGGTTCTGAAATACCCGAAAAAAGATTTGGCGAAAAATAGGATAATGTACCGATGATTTTAAGTGGAGACTTCAATATTAACTTTGAAGATGATAAAAATCTACCACTAATTGGATTTCTAAATGAAACAATTTAAATATGTCCAATGATCGAAAACTCAGTACTACAAAATATAAAACGACGATCAATGCGGTTTTTACACACACACGCGATACTTAGATAAATTTGAATCAAACATTTTCCTTTTTTACTTTAGTTACCATAAGCCTATTGTATCTTTTTTTGGAAACAAAATGAAATAATTGAAAGCACAAAAAGTCTAAGTATTGTTGAAATTAATGATGACAATGTGCAAACATTTAAAATAATGTTAAAAATCAAGTACATTGAAATTTAAGAAAATACAAATACTATCCATAAATAATATGATTGTTTATTAATTGTTATTTCAATTGAATTGTATAAATATTAATTAAAAGCTTTTATTTAACTTACAATGTATGTATGTATGTATGTATGTAATTTGTTCGGGTGGAATCTTGCAACTCAAATTTTGAAGTTGATATCTTCATCCTATTGAGTTAAAATTTTGTATACACGTTTAATTTGGGTGACAATGCATGTTTTGACCATTTATATTCCGATATTGCAATTAATTAAAAAGATATTAATTAAAAACGTTAAACTAGTTTTGGGCGCCAACTTCGGTATGTCAGCATTGTTGTAAAAATGTTATTGTTACAACAATGACAAAAGTTGGCGTCGAAAATCGGTTTTCAGCCAAACTGGAATTTCATAACGTTGCGCTAATGACTGTATTAATTAACTTTGTCTAAAAAATAATTACATTTCTACAACGTAAAAATAATCTAATTTCTGCAAGGTATGCAATTTGTTTAGAAATTTCTATCTATTTTCTTCGATTTAAATTCAAAAAAAAAAAAAGTAGAGCTATTTTTCAAGTAGATTGGTACATTGTATACCTTTCTCAACGCTGTAAAGTTAAACTGAGAGGGAACATTGTAAAAATTCTATAAAAAATTTATCTAACTTTAATCTATGAAACTCGAACAAAAAATAATTACAGAATCTGAAAGATCATTTATTTCGTCCCGATAAGGTATAATGGTTTTTACGAAATAATAATATTTGTATTTCTTACGATTTTTTTTTAAAAAAAAATCAAAATCGATGCGTTTTTATGAAAATAATGTCTAAATTGTTGTGCATGAATTTTTTTTGTTTAAATGAATCGACATTCCGTACTAAAACAGCTCATGCTTTGCTTTTTTAGAATTAGTCATTTAAAAAATAAAATGCTGAAAACGTTTTATTTTACAATTTTTCAAGAAATACTCAAAATTTTAATTAAACATTTAATAACTTCGTCATTTATGAAGAAAACTTCATGAAACTTTTTCTCGTGTGTAGGACAATGTTAACCAAGATCTGTTTGAAGATTGGA
The DNA here is from genome assembly GCA_019973975.1 of Trichonephila clavata. Lineage (NCBI taxonomy): Eukaryota > Metazoa > Arthropoda > Arachnida > Araneae > Nephilidae > Trichonephila > Trichonephila clavata. The sequence continues at coordinate 148,567 of BMAO01035006.1, forward strand.
AAAATTGCTTAAAAATTACGGATTTCAAAAAAAAATTGTGTTTTTAGTCTAGTTTCCTTTTTGCGAGAATTCATTTAGCTAACTGTTCGAAAATAACCGGCAAACACCTAGCAACAATGATGCATTGAATGAGATGAACATACTGAGAAACCTGTCCAGTGATAACTAAAAAGTGAAAAATAAATTGAAAGTAAAAAAGCTTTTTTAAAACAAGCTTTTATTTACGCGCTAAAAAGAATAAAATAAATTTTCCTTTAAAACTTTTTTTACTATCAACTTTTTCCGTCATTACACAATTTATATGATATAAAAGCTTGTCGCGAGATTTACCTCTGCAGATAAACAAGTAAATTAAATAACTTGATCTGATTGTTTTTAATTTTTAAAAATTTCAAACTAAGTAAATAAGAGTACTTTTAATCTCGGGACGAGCTTTTATATCATATAAATTGTGCAATGACGGAAAAAGTTGATAGTAAAAAAAGTTTTAAAGAAAAATTTATTTTATTCTTTTTAGCGCGTTTAAATAAAAGCTTGTTTTAAAAAAGCTTTTTTACTTTCAATTTATTTTGTCATGATCTTGTACAGCCCGTAATATATTTGAATAATAAAAAACTATATAAACATATGCATTTAGTTGTTGCTCGGAGTGTCAATAGATGTGAAAACCAGATTGATGTTGATAATTTTAATTCAAACATTATGAAATTTCAAATTTTAACACTAAAATTTCTAAGTTTTCACTTCTATCGGCAGTCTCTTTAACTGCCAACTTTTTTTCTCTAATGGGGCTGCGTATTGGTATTTTTTACCTTTGCAGACCTAGTTCATTTCCCAGGTGCTGGTATCACCTTTTAGTGCGGCACCGTATAGGCGATACCAATTGCCGCAAGTAATTTTGACTCCCAGTTTCCTCCTCAGATGGAGGCACCTGAGCTCTGACGATGCGAAATTGAACTTAGGAGTTTAATTTTGCTGAAAGAACCCAAGCCAAACGGGCATTTCAAGGGATTTTTTACATGCTGCATAATCATACTGCATGGCCTGCATCAGGAAAATCCACCGATTTGGACCGGGGTCGAACCCACAACCTAGGGTACAGAAGGCCAGTGACAAACCAACTACGCCACCCCGTCTTCATTTTATAATGATCTCGTTTACAAATCTTTCGCACAATATTGGTGTAAGAAAAAACGCATTTTGTCAAATTTTGGGAGAGAAGCTCATCTTTCCTTGGTAGCCGCAGTGGTAGTTGAAATCACGGACTCGTGGCCTACGTGTCATGAGTTCGAGTCTGATACCGCTGAAGACCTGCCGTGTAGAAGGGCTGATGCAAGTTAAATCTGTCGAGGCTCAAAGTCTTCACGTTGGTGGGGTGTGGAAGCTCGTAGAGGGGGTACCTTATCAGGTATCGTCCTCGTCATTTGATCATGGTTATAAATTACGAGGTGCATCTCCAACAACCCTCGTGTTGCTTTATAGTGTCGAAGTCACTCATCTGATGGAATAATTTCGGCATAATAAGACGTTCTGTAACTAAAAATATCGCGTTATGTAGAAATGCGAAAAAAGAATAGGACTTTAAAATTTTATTTAACATCTTCATTTCACATCCAAGCAATCTTGAAAGCTATGCGAGTGTGTGAAAAAGCCGTATTTTTAAGAATTCGTCCTTCGAAACGTACAACTACTTTTACAAATCAAAAATACGTTTCACATACATCAATACAATTTTTCTTATAAATACAGTAGAACATGTTTTTTTTTTGTGCGATCTTTTTTACACTTCAAGATGCTCTGTTCATCTATAAATGGATGTTTGTATATGTATGACTTCGCTTCAACTCCAACACCGGTCACTATGGAAATTGGCATATATATGTATTTTTTGTGGAAAAGGTTTTTGTGCTATCTTCTTTGTTGCAGCTCCACACCAGGTGGGGCTATAGCACATCAACTTCTGCACCGTTCAATCAATTTCCAAGTTTCCAACATGGCCGCCAAAAATGATGCCAATCTGGCTCTATTACCAACATTTCGCTATGTTTCCTTTGAATCGTCATTATAATGTAAGGAACGGCGTTGCTTGCCAATATTACTATTTTAGCATAAAATAAATACAACAGAAAGTAATATTAACGTATTACATATCCAGATATAAATTATTTACACTATTTTAAGTGTTCATTACACAAACTTTGTAACAATATTTTACTTTTGCTGAGTAGAGATCAGCTTGGGAAGGTGTTCTCAAAAATCGACCCACAAAGGAGATACGAGGGCGCTATAAATTTAAAAAAAAATCCTTTTTATCAGCTATTAGACGTACAAACTTAAAATTTAACAAATATGATTTTTTGTTCAGCTGAGATAGGCAAAAAGCTTTTTTTTCTTTGTTTCATTCGCAATTAACCTATATTAACTCATTAAAAACTTCTTTGTCCTTCAATCTGTATTGTTTAATTCTTTAATTCACCCTTGCGAAGAAAGGGTATATACCAGCTACTTGGTTAGAAACACTCTCTCGACAATGCACATTCAATTGCTTTTTCTCAAACCACAAGCACCACGCATTTGATTGAAGATGAAACTTTCAATAACTGTGACATTATCAATAATTTGATAATTATGAAGACGGACAAGAAGAACCGGATTTTTTTTTTCAGAGGGGATAAAATACACTGCTGGCCACCGTAAATGCAACATCCTGAAGGAAGCACGCAAATAACATGAAATTTACAACATGCATTAGCAGAGGTGAGATATGCAAATGATTAGAATTTCATCGCAGGAACACATCACGCACTCCTGTGGCGTCACCTCAAAGCGCTATTAAAGACTTGGAGATTTCGACAATTTCAAGTTCGGCAATTGTGTTTTTCTTGTGGTTTTTTCAAAAAACGATCAGTTATGTCTCGTAGAAAACAGCGATCAGCTTTTGATCAAGTATCCGAGTTCGACAGAGGAAGGATAGTGGCCTACCGAGATTGTAGATTGTAGATCTTTCAGAGAAATCGGTAGTCGTGTTGGACGAAACCAAACAATTGTAATGCGGATATGTGACCGTTGGATGCAGGAGGATACGACGGACCGACATGGTCGATCGCATCTACCTCAGTGCACCACTTCACGTGAGGACAGGCAAATTGGACGCATGGCAGTGACGGATCACTCAGTCACATCACGAACCATAGCACAGCACATTGAGTCTCTAACGCATCATTCAGTGTCTGCGCGTACCATTCGACGCCGTTTACAGCAGAGTGGTCTGTCCGCAAGACGTCCATTGCTTGGTCTACTCTTGACGCAGAACCACAGACGTCTCCGCCGCCAATGGTGCGATGAAAGAAGGATGTGGGCGGCAGAATGGAATGAAGTTGTCTTTACTGACGAGTCACGCATCTGTCTGCAACACCACGATGGTCGGATTCGAGTCTGGAGACACCGTGGAGAGAGGATGCTGAACAGCTGCGTTATGCACCGCCACGCTGGTCCTGCACCGGGTATTATGGTATGGGGTGGTATTGGATATCACTCTCGCACTCCTCTAGTACGCATTGCCTGTACTTTAAACAGCCAGCCCTATACATCTCCGAGGTGTTGGAGCTAGTTGTCCTTCCTTACGTTCAGGGCTTGGTCACAGCCATATTTCAACAGGATAATGTGCGACCACACGTGGCACGCACTGTCCAAAGGTTCTTCGTCAATCACCAGATTGAATTGCTTCCCTGACCGGCTCGCTCTCCGGATCTTTCGCCGATAGAAAACATGTGGTCCATGGTTGCTCAACGATTGACCCAGATTACACCCCCAGCTGCCACACCAGATCAACTTTGGCAACGTGTGGAAGCTGCTTTGTCTGCTGTACCCCAAGAATACATCCAAAGTCTCTTTGAATCAATGCCGAGGCGTGTGGCAGCGGTGATCTCCAACAATGGCGGCTACTCTGGCTACTGATTCTGGCAGGAACCACACTTCACAGAATTCTATAAATTTAATTATTTGATACTTGGTCAACATGTTATCTACAAAATAAATTTTGTTGTGCTATCTCTTGTCTTTCTTGATGTTGGATTTACGGTGGCCAGCAGTGTATATGCAGGATACAGCTTTCCGAGTAATCGGAAAAGCATTTTCTTAAAATAGATACCAATTTTGAGAGGAGTTTTAAATTCAAAAAAGGGGGAGCTTCGATCATGAATATCTAGTTATCGTGACGTTCACAAGCAACTGACCAACTGACCGTCATCGGAAAAACTTATCACTTACTTTATGGTGCCAAAAGTAAATCAATTGAAATTGTATCTTCAAGTGACGAAAGCGATTTTGAACTAATTCATCACAGAAAGATGCGCGATGTGGATTACGTTGAGTAGGAGTGAATTTATGTATGTGCACTCTGAAAATTTCTTCACATATGCAATGAGGAATTAAATGTTTTTAAAATGTTTCCATGTGGAATTTAATTATTTATTTTTTTGGGAAGTACTTTCTCATGAATATCGAAAAAAATTGACATATTTTTTAAGGGGTTTCACCCATGTAATGGGTTCAAAAAATCACAAAATAATCCCCTTCCCTTAAATTGCTTCCTTAACATGTCTAGAATACGGTGGTAAAGGGATTTTTTTTTTGAAGTCGTTATAAAGAAGCAAGTGTTAGAAGAGCAGATGTTCGGAGTTGGCAATTGAAGGCTGGGCCTATTGTGTACAGTCGGTTTGATAACATTGACCCTTCTATGCAAATATACGTTCATATAAGTATAGACAAGTTTGTAGAGGTTTAAAAGGAAATATCTATAGTTATTGAATATTTCATCGAACTTGTTTTAGTCTTCACCACCAGGCATCGCCGATTGAAGGTAAGTTAAGGTTTTCATTGTTATAATCGGACTTGAAACTAAACGCGTTTTTCTCAAAACTGTGTTTTTCAAACTTTCCTCCATCGTATCTCAAGAACGGTTTGACCGAGTGACTTCAATTTTATAGGGTATACTCAGCACATACATACGCACCAAATGGATTACGATCATTCAAAAATTCAAAATATTTATATTTTTCATAACAAAAACATAACAAAAACCCCATTAAATTCGAAACTTTTTCTTCAGAGTTCTACCAAAAATCCAATTTTTGATATTTTCTGTTGAGTTTAGTCCATTCGGTGCATTTAAGCTTATAGATTAAAACGAAGTAATTTTTTTTTTATCAGCCGGAATCGTGGAGGAAGTGAACGTTCATTTTTTAGAGCCGGGTGTGTTCAGAGCGCTATAATTCACGTTTTATTGGATATCTTCGGCTAAACATTTATCATACTCTGAAAATACATATAAATAAATGATAAAGAACTCAAAATTCTATCTTTTTACTGGTCGTCAAAAAAAAATTCTCTAAAATTGCTTAAAAAACAGGCTGTCACATGGATGAACTCTCTTAAGTACCACTTTTTTTTATGCTCGGTCCCTCTCCAACGCATAAAATTTTTTTTTCCTGTAGAATATCGTCAAAGTTGTTAGTTATGTGTAAGTATTTATAAAATTTTCGCATATTTTATATGCGGTCCCTATCTACCGCACGAAAACACACACAAATTTTACTGTATGCATAAAAAAAGTGAGGACTATTTTTACTTCTTTTGATTGATATTCACTTGTTTTGATAGATTCAATCAACTACTTTGAATAGCACATTTGTAACCAGTTTTTTCAACGAGTTACCTTTCTTTTTACATGACGAGAAAAATAAATTCCAAGACGGTTCGAAAACCTCTACAAGAGCGAGAGGACACATTACGACTCTATAGAAAAACTTTTCAACAAGCTCGTTAGGAGAAGCGAACAATGATGGCTTTTATCGCATAGTCTTACTCACCACCACTTGCTTAAGTATTCCGTCGCCCGAAATAGACCACGTTATTCTGTTGTCTAGCACGTTCCTGTAAGTTGTTGCTCATACTTTTATTTTATGCTTCATCTGTCAAGTTGTCTGGACGTCAGATTTTTAAAACGATCCGAAACTCTCGCATTTTGGCTCCAAATATGGGTTCTGAGAGTATTAAATCATCGCGAGTAGCTCTAGAGGTTTGAAGCAATAGTTGAATTTTTCAACATTTGTTTCTTAGTTTCAAAAAAGGAATTGAAGTTTATGGTATTTCATTGACTCTTTTTAGATGAAAATATATCGTAAATGATTTGTAAATAGATTACCTAGTATAATATGTGTTATTCATTACAGTTTAAATATTTTTGTCATATTTTTGTTAGAGCTGAGTAAATATTTGCAATATTTAGTTATCTATATACATTTTAAGGTATCCGATTACTTGCAACAACTTTAAAAAAAAATGGAGGGATTGGAAATTTTTTTTATGGTTTTTAGATTTATTTAGTAAATTTTTTAAAAAAATATGTTAAAATAAGGAGAGAAAAAGAAATTATTGTTTTTGAAATGGGAAAAACTTGGTAAAAATTTACAAAAAATTACATAAATGGGGCCCATTTTGTACAAAATGTTTATGAACAATTTTTCACATTTAATGTGCTGCTTTGTTATTTATTTTTGAAATGACCTTCAGGATAAGAGATATTTTTGTTTTTTTTTCAAAAACTAGAGCACTTTATCTTAGTTATTATATGAAATTGCTAAAGAAAATAGTGATTACATTCACATAATGTACTGTAAATTTTTTAATAAAACAGTGATTGATAAATCTGAAAGTTAAAACACTTCTGCTTTCTTTCAAAACATGCACAAAAAATTTCAGTTCATTTTTTTAAAAACTTTTTGAGCAATCGCTGTCCCCGTTGGAGCATTTTTAAAAAAAATACATTTCGAGTAAAAAGCATTTTAAAGTGTGACATCTTGCTTAAAGTAGTGGCATTTGCTTTTATTAAAACACTTGCAGTTTTTGTTCTAGTGAATGGAAAATAATAAACTCGGTATTTTTATAAAGCTAATAAGATGGCCTATAAAATAAAATCATAAAAAATTTCTCAATTTTGTCAAAATGCACAATTTTAGGGTAGTTAAATACCTTAAGTAAAATGAAAAGTACTTCAATTACTCTTTTTATAAATGAACTGGCCATTATCCATCCTGTTTTGCTGGGTATTTCATGATATTGTACCCATCTTGTTTTTTAAATTATACATATTTAAATCCTAGCATTAAAAAAAGCTTTTGATTGTATTCAAAAACATTCTTATAGTTCTCGCTTCTTTATTTAAAAATGACAAGACTTTGAATCTCGAAAACGGAAATTATTTATCTTATACGTCGTTGAAATCCCTCTTGAGAGTCAAATTTCGTAGGGGGATCTCTACTTAACAAAAGAAACATGCCTGCTAAATTTCAAGTTTATCAAGTCAAGTTTCGGAGATTTCATGATGAACGAAAAAATGAGTAATATTTTTCTCCTATACATATAAATAAAACATTACGTTACTTTTAAATTAGTTTTGAAGGAGATTTCAAGTGCCAAGAAGTGTCGTAACGTACACCCTCGCAACTCCCGCATCAGGTGGGGGGCTGGGTTCTAGGGGGCTCAAAGACTGACTGACGCCAAGTACATACTATTTGTAAGATCCGGTTCGGGGCCCAAAACCTGACTTTGCGGAGAGGGGGCTTACATTCTTCGTTACGCTACTGGTTCCAGGACAATTTGTTTTAAAGTTTTGAAGAAAACAAAAATTGGAAATTCGGTTAATTTTGCACATTTAGTTTAGAATAATGCTCAAATCTGTAAAAAATTTTATTTTCCCTTAAGTAAAAAGAAAAGAAATAGAAAGAACTTTTTTAAATATAAATTAACCTCCTCAGAATTGCTTCAAAGGGGGTATTGAACTCTGTTTTGCTTTATTTCTTTGACATAATGTTGGAGATATATTTAATCATTTTAAAATTATTGCCAAGAACTTGTTTGAACAGTATTTCACTTATATAATTTCCAAACTGCGTCACATGAGTCATTGTTTGATTTTAATACCCTGTTAGAGCTCCTTTATTGGGCTAAATAGTTTGACGAAATTGTGACTCAAACTTACAATTATGCCACAAGGCTTTCGATGTCTAATTGCTACACGTTAAGTTGATTGAGACTTCATGCGATGCGGTGGGGAAGTCAGGGCCGCTTTTAGGCTTAGGCGCATGCCTAGGGCGCCAAAAGTTGGAGGGCGAAAAGAGAAAAAAATTTAAATTACAGTGAACGTACCATCGGTACGAAGTAAAGCGATAAGCCATGAAAAAGATGATAATTAACAATTTGAAAAAACAGTTCATACAATAATGTATACTCTATACCAGTGCTTCTGAAACTTTCAACATCTGTGACCCAGTTTTCAATCATAATTTTCTTCGCGCCCCGCTCCATACAATAACAATGTAATGAATTCAGTAATGTACTTAGACGCTAAAGCTACTACACGATTATTACGCTACTATACGATTATTACGCTACTATACGTACAAATTATCTAGATAAGTATTAAATTTGGTATATGACAAGCCGATGGGAATCATTAGTAATTATTAAACTTGTTTTTAACTTAGTATTGATAAATTAATTATCAAATACATATTGAGTAGTACCGATACATTTATAAGTATATTATGTCATTGTAAATAAGTATTTTATTTTTTGTTGCATCAAAATGTATTTTAATTTGTTTCCTGTCAGTAAGTTAATAATTTTTTTTAAAATAATCTTTTATGTTCATATGCTCGCATAGAGTTATCACGCCCCCCCCCCCCCCCAGTTTGAGAAACGCTGCTCTTTACTGTAATTGCAAACGATTCCATTAATTTTCTGTACTAATTTACAAAAGGAGAAGGCGGGTGGCTCCTGATTTTGTAAGGTAAGAAATAAACAAGAGTGGCCAAAACATTCCACTATCCTTTCCTTATGGTTGCCAGTCTGTGATACGGTGGGTCCATAGGTGGTGGATAGTGAAAATATTCTCCAAACAACAAAAACATAGAAAGGGTAAAGAGTAAGAACCACACACACAATAGAAACCACCCCGAACCAAAACTGGCAAGGTAAAAACTGAAGAAGGGGGATGCTCTGCAAATAGTGGGGGCATCATAACAATTTGAAGTGCCTTGGGTGCCGGGGAGGTTAAAAACGGCCCTGGTGGAATTTAGAAGGGAATTAATCTTTACCAACTTACAATAATTTGTAACAACCTGATGTTATTTTATGTGAGTTTTCCAGGAAAGAAAAGAGCTGTGGGTGACTTGATAATGATGCTTACACTGTTAACTAACTGGACATTCCCCCTCATGAATTGTAATGGCTGTTACCTCGCCCCGGCCAGAGTTGCATCTGTGTGGATTATTCAACAGTGTTGACTCATTTATCACTCACGATGATGCCACGTGATTTTGTTTAACGTAAGAATTTGTATAATGATTTTTTTAGATATGACGACTTGACAAGAATGGGAACTTGGACATATACACTGTAATCCTTTGTTCTTGCTGTGCAACATTCTACGTATGCTCACATGTTTTGACTCTTGGAAATTCTTGATTAAATAACTCTACTACACTAATATTCTACTGTCTCTTATTCCTGATTGTTGTGTTAATGGTTTCCCTAATAAAAAAATATTTTAAAAGATACAATAGCTCACTGATTAATTTATGGAGTTGTTGCATGTGTCCAGTTTGTCACTTGAACCAAACCACAAAAACGTTTCAAAATGAAGTGGTTAGTCACCAATAGTCCTCTTATAGCGAAATCAAACGATTCCTCTAGTCTAGAGCAATGAGTTCCCCTACCTTTTTATCACTGCGGATCGGTCAACGTTTGATAACTTTACCAATGTCCGATGAAGTGGGAAAATGTTGATTTTTTTTAAATATTTTAGATTGTTTTGCTTTGTTAAAATTTTAATTTAATTGTATTCAAGCCTTCAAAATAAAAAATACAGTTATACCAAAAATAATATATAAAGTGATGTAGGAAAAATCCCCGCAATTAATAGGCATGGTAATTATCTGAATTTATTCTGGAACTCTCTCGTTATTACAATAGATTCTTCTCTAACGCACTCGTATAAATTCCCAATAACAAAGATTCAGAAATCCTACAAGTTTTTTACCAAACTCAACTCACGAAAATTTTGTGCATTTTTTACCCATTTATGAGGCAATTTCATTGATCTCAAGCCTCTTGTTTGCATTCTATTGTCATAAAAACAAAGCTGCCATGTACTTTGATAATTTGATTTTTTTTTCTTTTGAAAAAAGCCTCGCTTATTTTTATTTCAGGTATTAATATTATCAAGTGCCTGATGGTAGCCAAGAGTTTTTACTAAATTACGGACTGAAATCAGTATTATTTGCTTAAAATTAGTTCAGACTTGCAGGTGAATTTTTGTTTCAAATTTATTCAAATACTTTTTGATTTTACTAAAAAAATATCCGAACAAATTACTGAATTTATCAAAGAGTGCGACGAAAGCTTCAAGAAACACTCTAACAATATCTGTATCTATTCATGTTTATCCTTAGCAGTTTCATATGTTTTTCAATATATATAACTTAACAAACTTAACAGAAAACTTTTGTGACATTACCACCAACAAAACATTGTAAAGACTTTTTTAAGAAAGCCAATATATATATACATATAACCTTGAAAGAGATCCTCAAGAAAAAGAGCCATTAAAGAACTTGTGCTTAGTGATATATTGACGAGCAAAATTATATTTTTATATATTACATTTTAATAACAAACCAAACAAGTTTTTGATTCATATTTGTTTTCCTCTACGAAATAGTCAGTATCTCAATCATCTTTAAACAACATATATTCTTAAGATATTTTTTGCTTGGATGACATGAGGATTAGCGTAAAATTAATTTCATCCATAAAATGGTCGCTATTCCACTGTTATATGTCGTCACAAACCGTTACAATTTCAAAAAGAAAAAAAGTTATCTCGCAATTCATAAAAGTATGACATCGGTAGCAAAATTTATTTTTATAATTACTTGATTGATAGAATTTCTCGCTAAATTTTTTTATGTGTGTGTGTGCATTGTTCTTAATTAATTGAATTTATTAGTGCAAGGGCGATGACCGGGCTTCTCAGAAAGGTCCGGTGGGCCGCAGGTTGAGTATAGCTGTTCTGCAGAGAATTCGAGCCTATAGTAACTTGAAATTTCTGGACTTTTATAGAGGCATCGTCGCCAAATTTGGTGACCAATTTTATTGCCAAGGCACTATTTACAAACATTACCAAAAGCGTATTCTTTCTTGCCCTACAAACGATCTTTCCAGCAACTATACACTTTTGGCAGAGAAGCAAACAAAGTTCAAACTTTCCGTAACACATTCAATAACTTAATTAACAACAGCATTTTATAATGTCAAACAAGAGAGTAATACTGATTTAATTTAAGTTAATTCTAAAAAAAATAATAATTCTTATATCTTACATTTCTTTATCAAGTTAAGAGGAGGAGATGAATGACAATTTAACTGTCGTTGGAATTTGGAAGTTTATTTCTGCTGTTGCTGTTTGTTGTTTATCTGCATGTTATAAGGATATTTTAACGACTATAAATTATAAACTAACAACGTCTCTGTAAGACTACGCAATTGTTTATTTAAATTACTTTCTAATTTCATGTAAAATACAAAGTTTTAAATTAAATATTTTTTTAGAAACCTAATTTTTACTTTTAAAAATTGATGCAGGTTTATTGAGTAGATATGTTCGTATAAAAAATTCTTCAGTAAAAACCAAAACTTTGTTATAACTGTATTAACCAACTTAAGTAACGAATTTAATTTGTAGTTTTTTTTCTTAGTTATTTTAAGTATGGTTATATGTATATATTTGAATCTATATATATATATATAATCGATCCATTCTTTAAAGGATGTTTTTGGTATTATAAGGTACTAATTTTCCCAAGAACATTTATCAATACTCTTCCACTCTTCAAAACTACAGATATTTCACCATGAATTTAGCTTATCTCATTCATTGATATTAATTTATTAATTTGAGGTGTATTCCTTAAAAAAATTAAATTACTTGTATTATTTTCTCTTTGAAGAACACTATTTTAGCCTGCTGTGAGGTTTTAAAACATGTGTCACATTTTTTTAATTAATACTTTTAGGTTTACGATCCCAATTTATTTAAAAAATTTTTAGTTTTTAATGTTATTATAGATCAGTTAGATATGAAATCAGCTTCAGTTATTAAGAGTTGAATTAACATAACAAAATAAAACTTTTGAGACTCAGAATCGAAAATTTCTAATCCAAAAAGCTAAGTTATATATATATATGCTGTGCAATAATTTTCAGACTTTTATATTATTATTATAATTAATGAAATAATAATTTTTGCATGACATGTATTGAAAAAGACAAGATCCTGAGTAAATTAATTTATTTAAACATTTTATTTACGTATATCTAATTTTTTGAACAAAATTAGTTCGTATATATCCTCGGTTTTATAAGCTACTGACAGCTTATGTAAGCATAAAAAATTATCATAATTTATTTTAAAAACATTTTTAAAACTTGCACAGAGACTGTTTTGTTTTAGTTCAGATGTGTGTTTTCTTTGACTTTTTAAAAACTAAAAAGCAGTAAAAAAAAAGTGCAATTTAGCACACGATGTCTCATTTCTTGTAGGAGGTTTTTTGCAGCATTTATTTAGTTTTTTTTTGTCATCCACTTCATTCTACTATTCAACGTTTCTTTTTATAGCCCGTTAAAAAAAGTCTCATCCACATACTTTCCGATTTGTTGGTCTCTATAAACGTCCTATTTTTTTTTTTTAATTCTGTGATGACAAAGTTTTGTCTAATTCTCTTCACGGTGAACAATCCTACCAGTTAATTACTTGAAAATCGTCTGCGGGATTCATTATTCAGTTTCTTCGAACTTCGAACCACAAAAAGTCGTCTGCACAGACAGATCTCTCCACTCTTGCCACGAGCATCAGAGCAGACGATAGTGTCGTAACCGCCAATCCCCGAAACCTCGTTTGCTCTCAGTTAAGTAAGCCACCCCTAGAAGGCGGGAAGGAGGTTCTCAACTTCCCTTGCCTATATTTGGAATGCACGCAACGAACCCCCTTTCCACCCCCTCGAACCTTTTACGTTTTGTTTGTTGTTTTTTCTCTCTCTCTCTCTTTTCTTGTTTATTCTTTCACTTTCATTCTGGAATTGGAAGTTTTTTATTTCTTTTTCTTTGTTACTGGTCATATCGCAGTCGTTGTTGTGACGACGTCGCTGTAACCGTCATTAAGGCGATAGCAGTGATAAGGTGTGGAAGGAGTGCTCCTGAGCATCCCTGTGGAATTATCTGGTAGGGAAAAAAGTACTTGAGAGTAAGAGAAAAATCGTGTGACGCTTTGGTAAGCATTCGCGAGGAGATTTTTTCCCCCTTTATTTCTGGTGCTTTTCATTAATTTTTTTATGTGTATAATTACTGGTACTTTTTTTTTTTATAGAATTAATGATAAGAAATGAAAAAGAGTGAAGTTTTATTCTTTCAAAGTTTTATTTTTTGTTGTTGAATTTTTTATGCTCTTTCTTATCTTTTTTTCTTTATATATATAAAAAAGTGTTTTTATTTTTGATTTACAATCTCAAGATTGTTTCTTTTTCATTGCATTTTTCTTTCTTTTTGGAATCATTCATATTTCGGTCGAATTTGAATATTTTTTTGAACAATTTATTTTATGTATAATGTATAACAAATTTATATTAGTAAACATTTCATGGTTGTGTTTCCAATCTCTATAATTTATAATTTGACAAGAATTTTCCTAAATATAATTTTTTTATTTCTTTCATTATTTTTATTTTCGTACTATGTGATAAATATGTCTACTTTCTTATTTAAAAAATAATAAATTTTACAGTCAGTAAATACGTGTCTTCTAAATAATATAAAATGGTTTATTCTTTGTAAAAATATTATTTGCATTAAATAATCCAAAATATATCAAACATTGGCTATAAAATAGTTTAAAAGTCATTTTTAATCACCAGAAAAAGTTTGGATTATTTTATTTGAAAATTGTCACATTTTTCTCATCTCTTTCAGGATTTTTTTTTAAAATCAGATAATTTCTTAAAATGATGACTGAAGTTTTATAACTTCAATAAATAGAACATTTAGGAATATGTCCTTTTGCTTTCCAAATGTTTTACCTCACCAGTTTTTAATCTTATTTATATTACGCGAAAACAAAAATCCATGTTATTTGAAAAACAAAGGTTGAAATGATTTTTAATTGTTTCGAATTGGAAATTTTATTATTTGAATAAATGTTTTCCATTTAAAATTCTTTTTTATTAAAAATTCACTGAAAATATATTTATAAAGCATGTAGAAGTAATTGAATATTTATTTGCAGTCACGAATGTCATAATGAGTTAATATGAGGAATGAATATTCCAAATATAAAAACAATAATTAATCTCTTGAAAAACATTAAATTTATTTTCTCAATTTTCTTCAAAATTATAAAAGAACATTTAATAAGTAAGACAGTGACTTGACGTACACCCCCGCATCGTAGGGAGGGGGTACAGGATTCTATGGGGCCCGAACCCTGCTTGAAGCTAAGAACGACTTGGGGTCCCAAACCTGATTTTGCAGGGGAACCCTATAATTCTCCGTTACACCACTGAAGTAGGATAAATAATATTTCAATGTCAGATTTATAAAGCAGGTTTATATTTTCGAATCACTGATAAAAGATTTTATTCCAAACGATTTTTTCTTCAAAACAAGAGAATTATGTTTCTTTATTTCACTTTATTTCATACAAATGATTTTCCCCCAAGTAAGTAATGAATAATTAGTTCGAAAAATATTGTATGTATAAACAAAAGATCGTATGTCTTATAACTTTATGTTGGCAACAATAATCTATAATAAATATTTATTCTAACGTTAAGTAAACGCGAGGCTTTCTATATTTATCTCTTTAAATATTCGACGTGAAATACAGGATTAAATAAATTCAAATTCCAAGTTGATGAGTGATTTTTACCTGTGTAACGATAGCTATAAAATATCAAAACAATGCCATGTAGAAACACTTCTCATTGGTCAATGAGTAGATGTATGTCAGATTACAATTTTTCCCTATAAACTGGTTTAAATTACTTATTTACTTTGAGTGAGTTGTGAAAAACAATACTGCTTTGTAAGTTTGTATCTTGCTTATTTTGTTTGAATAAAATTTGATTTTGTCTACTGTTGCAAAACAGTGTTAAATTGAATTGATAGAAGTTGTAATCGCAAAACGTTTCCAATTTAGAATATTTTTAGCATGGAAAATTTAATTTTTACTATGGATTAACTATTCACCTTTTTTTAAAGATACTTGTATTTTAATAAATAATACTTATTCATATTTATAATAGAAATTTTTTTAGCAATGTAAGACAACCGATCTGTTATTGTAGAAATTTTCAAAATCAAATTCTTTTAAAAATTTTCATAACTAAAGAATTAAAAAAAAATCTTTTTGAAGATTTTTATTAAAATTTACTCTATGTAAATTGTTAAATTCTCTACAGAAATTCGTAAAAAATGTTTTCAAGGAGATTTTTAAAAAAAGATTATAATTGTTTTTTAATTAGAATATTCTTCAATCTTCATAATATTTCAAAGAAATCTTTTTTTTCCTCCTAAAAATCATACGTCTTATTGTAAAACGAAGCAGCTATTGTATTTTCATTTGAAAACAACCAGCAGATATATTTGATTAGATAATTTGCATAAAGTTTACACACACAATAAAAAATCTCTAAAATGACTTATTATTCCATTTATCAGCACGTCCACTAATTATTTCTAGGAAAAATTGTAACCCAAATATACACCTAAGAGTTCAATGTTGAACTTTTTTGCTCTCCTCCTTTTGAGATTACTAATTATTTTCCAGAAAACCCGCATTTCCTTATATAGTGCAATGAGGAAAGATTTCATTTTGTTTAATCATTTTAATTAACCGTATCTTCTGTTAGCAATGTGGCAACTTGTCATCACTTGTTTCCTCTTCCTTTTTAAACGGAAGTGAAGAAAACATTTTTCTTTTCGATAAATGTATCTCGTCTCTGAAAATTTCAGTGGACAATGGCTATGTTTTATTTGTTTCTTTGATTAAGTTAAGTAGTGGTAAAATGTTTCTGAGGTATAAATATTGCTTACTGGTAAAGACAGAGTTGGGATTCTTTGGTCATTAGAATCAATTGATTTGATTTAATTTGATTTTTTTCTTTTTTTATGGCGCAAGGACCAATTTAGATCATAATGCGCCAAGATAGAATCAATTGAACCTGATTGTTAATGACTGTTGATGCAGCTTAAAGCGAGGGCTACTATTTTTTGCTCTTAAAGCAGTGGCGTAACGAAGAATATTACCCCCCCCCCTTCTGGAAAGTCAGGTTTTGGGCTCTAAGTCCAAATACGTACTTGGCGTCAGTCAGGTTTTGGGTCCCCTACAATTCCTAAGGTACACCCCTACAATCTCTAAGGTACAATCCCTAAGGTACACCCCCTACAATCTCTAAGGTACACCCCCTACAATCCCTAAGGTACACCCCTACAATCCCTATGGTAATAAGGTACACCCCCTACAATCCCTAAGGTAATAAGGTACACCCCTACAATCCCTAAGGTAATAAGGTACATCCCCTCAACGCACCGGTTGCGGGGGTGTACCTTACGCCCCTGTCTTAAGGCCATCTCTGGAAAAGCGGGCCGATTTAATTTGATTTTAATTTGCGTCACATTCTGAAACAACTGGAGATCTTTTGGCGACAGACCTTATAATTTCGAGCCACTGACAAGTATCGAGCACGACACAAGAGTTGGTACCCTACTCTCCAAACTTTTACACCATGCCTTCGTGAAAACTTACAGCCTCTACAGGTTTGTTGCGCATCAGCTCCTTTACACGGTAGGTCTTTAACGGCACCAGGACTCGAACCCATGACTCGACAGAAACAACACCGGTCACGAGTTCATGACCATGACCAATTGGCTATTATGGTCACTATTCAGATATTGTGTGAAGAAGCTTGTAATATAATTATCGTTATAAGGAAAAAGTTTCCAAACTATAAACATTTTCTTTGGTATATAATTAATATTTTGTTGTTTTCTTTTATAAAAGAATAATTAGGTTTTTAAATCTTAAGATTACTATTGTAGAAACCTATTTTTTTCATCGATAATTTTGTAATTATATAGCATTGATTAACTTAATATATTTTATGAACGTCGCACTTTGAAACTGCCCAAGGGTGTCAATTTTTGCCACTAAATACCCTTCGTGTATAGGGGTTGATGCACATTAAATCCATCGAGGCTCATTTTCTTCACGTTGGCATAATGGCGAATTCGAATATTAACGTCTCGCACTGTTCAGCTACACGAGAAATTTTTGGCGGCGGACCTCGTAATTTTGAACTATGGTCAAGTGAGGAGGACAACACCTGAGCTGGCACCCCTCTCCAAACTTCCACGCCACACCAACGGGAGGACGTCTGAGCTCTCGAGAGATTTAACGCGCATTGTTCCCCTATATGGCGGGTCTTCAGTAATACTGGGCTCGAACTCATGACACTCCAGCTACGAGTTCCTTACCTTGACCACTAGGCTACCGCGGCCATATGGAATTTGGAGAATGAAGTTAATAACCTCGCTCAGACCACACATACATACATACAAGCCCATTACGGTACAATATCTATAATTAAGATTGCAACACTTTAAGTTTTTTAAAAAATAAAAATAATGTCTTAATTTTATCTCTTATATTGAGTATTAGTGAAGTACTATAACATTTATTTTCCTAACTTTAAAAGAAGTTATAAATAATAGAATTTCACCCCCCCCCCCGCTTTGAAAATATTTTACCTAAAACAAGAGATTTTTTTAAAATTTTTTATTACTTGTAGATTCCAATAGCTTTAAATGGTTTAATCTAGAGCAGTTTAAAAAGAATCAAAAGAGAAATTTAAAGGAGCCTTTCTATATTTTTTTGTAACTTACAAAATCAACACTCCATTTTATTTTTATATTTTGAAAGCAATATTTTTCCTTACCACATCGTTTTCATTTCTTTATATTTTAGTTATTTAAACTGTCACAGTTAATGTAATAACATATCACACAGCTCAGACTTTTTTCAAAGAGCTCCAAGTATAAGAAAAGAATGAACTCTGTTTTAAGAGTGTAATATTTCGAAGCTATCTCGCGTCGAATGATGAGATGAAAGCTAATTTGCATTTTTAAATTGAGCACAAAGCGTACGGTGCACTTTGATTTAACCATGTTTAGTAGTACATTTTTGAAATGTCAGGAATGCAAGCCAAGCAAATAATTTTTTTCTCGCCTGTGCGAGAGTATACTTTTCCTTTCGTGGTTCTGAAGTTCGAAAGTTAGGCTTAAGAACCAGCGAACTTTTTTTTTATAGGGGAAAAATATCTCTTCTCCTGTGACGTCACTAGAGCTCTACGTTAATTAGAGAGACACTTATCAAGATGAATGATTCGTTTATGTTTTTCGTTTTCTTCCAGCTTAAAAGGAATAACTGTTCTTGTGTTTTGATATGGTTCTGATCCTAACTGTTGTGAATAGATGCATTTCTGTCGTTTAAACTAGAGGTAATAGGAGATGCATCCGGCTTAAGTAAAGTGTGCTATTAAATTATAGATTTTGCCTCAATATTCGAACAAAAGTACTATGCAGAACAGGGGTAGGCAAACTTTTAGTTGTGTCATGCCAAACTAATCTACCAAAATGATTAAGCATACAACACGGTAGG
Source organism: Trichonephila clavata (assembly GCA_019973975.1). Taxonomy (NCBI): domain Eukaryota; kingdom Metazoa; phylum Arthropoda; class Arachnida; order Araneae; family Nephilidae; genus Trichonephila; species Trichonephila clavata. The sequence goes on from BMAO01035006.1 coordinate 167,396, forward strand.
ACATTTGAAACAATTCGATTTCCGCGACACGACTTGCAGAATTAGCGAATAGAGGTCAATAATATAGATGTAAAATTTTATTATATATTAATATTGCATCATTTAAAGATGTTTTTTAACATAAAACTAAACAGCATAAAATATATAACTATTTCTTCAACAAAAAATATAAAAAATTAAAATTGTACGTATAATATGCATTTTTAAACATATTTATTAAAGAAAGAAATAGACAAAATGAAATATAAGTATTACCCTTCAGTGTTGTTAAATAAAATGGTAAATAAAAATTTCAATGCGAACTTAGTTCTTGCATCGCTCTACTTTCATATCGCGAAATCAGGGGTATGTTTAGTGTCTTTCAATTTGACACAATTTTGAGCATTCTGTGGTTAAACAATTTCTTTGCTTTTCATCTGAGGAAAGATTTTTTACTTGAATAAGTTGAACAGAAAGTGGCAAGCACACAGACATGCAATTTTCTCTCTTCAAACAATTAAATCTCTCCAACTATGACATTCAATAATTTACAAAATAGCTCTGAGTTTATTTTTAGAGTTATCTTTTAGATTTTTTCGTATTTCCGTAAATCTGCAGGTGTTTGCCAATAAGTTCCATTACAAATTTAAAAACTTCCATTCACTCAAAAATTGACACATTTGTAGAATATAGAAGAGTGCCATTGAGAATTGTGTGCAGCGGGCCACTTGTGGCATACGTGCTATAGGTTGCCGACCCCTGATGTAAAATGTATTTAAATTAGTGTACATTAAATAATTTGTGTTTAAGAGCGTTCTAAAATGTTGGGTTTGTTTTTTAGAAAATGAATCCCCCTATTTTGCTAAAATTATGACGATCATCAATATTGCACAGACGATTTTCGTTTTTCCGCTTGGAATTTTTCAATATAAAAATAAATAGAGTAAAAATATTGTATAAAATGTGTTAATTTGATGAAATTTAGAGTCTGATATATTAATTTTAAAGAATGCTAGTACAAAACTATTTTTAAAAAAGAGGACATATTTTTTTGAGAATTTATGTAAAATAAATAATTATGTAAATAAATAAAGAAAATACTTGATTCGGTTTTGTATGAAATTATGCTTAGTATTAACTTAAGAGGACACTGTTCAACACTGACAAAGATCTGTGAAAAATCAAATTTTTTTTAGCATAAATTGTTTTTTATACTTTTTTCTACTGTCTCACAAAATTTTTTATTCATATTCATAAATCAGTTTGTTTTTATTCATATATTAATTCTATTAATACATGTAACAACAACTGGTATGCATTTTTAAATCAAAGCAATACTTACTTTAAAAAAAAAATTAAATTGATATTTTTTATTTTCCAAGGAATTTTGTATAAGCACTGATATATATATATATATATATGTTACGAATATTCAATTATATAATCCCAAAACCCATACCAACTTTTGTTATTCATAGTTCGACGTACTTATAAACCAGATTTCATGAGTGTACCTCAATTATTGTATATATATAAGAGGAGTATCATTTTAAAATCACTATGAAATTTTAAATTTTTCTTTAAAAATTTAAATGATTAACGTTTTGTTGTATTTTGAGTACAAAAACTGTTTTACATAATATATATACAAAGGTGGGCAGCTAAAAAGTTTGCAAAAATCAAAAAATTTTTTTACAAATCGTACCATGTCTATTTAAAAATTACTATGTGTCTGACAGTAATATATACCACATTCAATTCATGTATTGGTTTTAAGTACTACTTTGTTATTCGTAATGTAAGTAATAAAAAAACATTTTATTCTTTTACTTAATACCAGTGATGTAATTGTTAATTTAAAGTTTGCTGCAAAATCAACCTCAGTAAATTTTGATTTTTTTTTAACAAAAAAAAAAATCATTTACGCAGAATAATTTATCTCTAGTAAGGCAAGATTGGATAAAAAATGTTTTACTATACCTTTGAAATTATATTTATTAAAACATTTGGATACATGTTCATGTCATAAGCCAATTAAGTTTCGTGTCTTAGTAAAGTAATATATTATGCCTTTTAGATTTAATACTGATAAAAGTTTTAAGCATTCGATGTGAAAGATCTGTATTAACACTCAAAAGATGCACCAGCAGTTGTCGGAAAGTGCTGTCAGAATTGAGTCACTGAAAATGTTTAAAATATTCGAAATGATCACTTTTTTTTTTAAAGTTCTTCAACGAACCATATTACATATCATGATCAACAAAATCCTCCGATGTGTCACATAAATATTGCGACATGAATCTTTGGAGAAAAATGTATGATGTCGTTCGTGACGTTTTGAATAGTTTTTATTTCGAATTATTACTTTTGAAACCGACTTGACTCACTAAACAAATAAAGCTGTCAGATTCTTCGAATGCATTGGCGGCGCAGTAATTAGCACATGCGCAGACTCTCCACCCCCGACCGGCTTGTATCAACAAGGATCAGTGGCGGGAGTTGAAATCACACGAACACGATTTTTGTGGAGAAAGATTTCTCAGATTTGACGGACTGATCCACGCTTCGCTTGAGCAGTAATCCTGCAACGATTTAAGTGAGTATTTGCTTATAAAATACTAAATGAATAATTATTTTATCAAAATAAGGGTTGATCTAACTATTTAGATGATTTGTCAAGCTTAAATTATATAATTGATAATTAATATTGTTATGCAACTATACAAAAATGGTTTTAATTACGTAGCTCATTAAAAAGGTTACTCATACTTATTAATTAATGATAGTTTTGTGACTTTTAATTAAGATATATAACTTCAGAAACACACACACACAATTGCTTACGTCGGTTTTATGTTTATAAAATTGAATGTGTCAAAATAATCAACGAACATTTTTAGTTGAAGAAAGAATTTTGAGTTGTTTGATTAACGCGATTTGACAAATTCTTAAGAAAGATACAATTACTTTCTGTTATCCAATTTAAAATAACAGGGAAATCTAACTGATTTTTGTTAAGACATGTCACTTGTTTTTTAAAAAGATTTTACATTTACGTGCATTTTTAATTTATGATGCTGTGTTCTGAAGAAAAAAAACAACGTATTTGAAGTACTTCGCTGGAAATGTTTTTATATTATTTGCACGTTTTAAGAAATTCAAAATTTTGGTTTTATGACGCAATTTGATAAAATGTCAAATGCAGTTTGGTTTAATTTTCAGTTTAAGATTTACTTTGTTTTACTAGATACTTTTTAATGAAAAATGAGATTTTCTTAAAATGTCATTGAAATAACTATGCATCCAATTGGATAATACCACACTGGATAATAGTATGATTTACATATTTACTCCCCCCCCCCTTGAAATGTGTACTTCAAGGAGTTTCCCGTAAAATTTTAAAACGGAATTTCTTTGATACCTTGTGTTAGAAACTAAAGCATGAAAATGAGAGTAAATATATCAATATTTGAAATCATATAAAAAAGGTTAGTTTATTTTTTTCTTGGTTGTACAACTAAGAAGTTTAGATTTTTATGCACTCAAATCGGGGAAGGTGAGAGAATTTTTTTTAAAAAATTATTTTCAATCAAATTTAATATAATTCGTTAAGTTTGGGCTGTTTTTAGTAACAAAAAAATTCTAGAAAATAGTCACTGTTAAATTTTTACTAAATAAAAATCTCAATGTTAAGTTTGGGGTCTCAGGGGTGTTCACTTTTTCTGGAGGGCTGAAAATATAAACAATATTCAAATACATATAACTCTCTTAAATTTAAATTAAATAATTCGAATCTTTTACACATTATTTATAAAGGAATGAGGCTTCAGAAAAGTGTAAAATGTTTAAAATATAATCATAATTTAAAAAATTATAAGCATATGAAAAGAAATTTTTTTATAAGAAATATTAATTAAGTTTTACTGCGCGCATGCTATTTTCAAACGTATTAGCTTTAATTACTAGAAATAGGTTGATTTATAAAGTTAAATGTATTCTTATTACACCATAGTAAATTTAAATAAATAGAATAATAAATTATATTTTTTAAAAAATAAAAAAATATATAGTTTCAAAATGTTTTAAAAAATTTCAGTATTTTTCAAATATTTTGAAATACAAAAGACATATTATTCTTAATTTACTAGGGATTAAAGTGTATGATACATTTTATAATTCTATAAAGTTTTATGCATCAAAGGCTACTATTTTAGAAAATAGCGTGCGCGCAGTAAAACTTAATATTTCTTATAAAAAAATTTCTTGCCTTCATATGCTTATAATTTTTAAAATTATGATTATGTTTTAAACATTTGACACTTTTCTGAAGCCTTATTCCTTTATAAATAATGTGTAAAAGATTCGAATTATTTAGTTTAAATTTAAAAGAGTTATATGTGTATTTTAAAATTGTTTATATTTTCAGCCCTCCAGAAAAAAGTTAACACCCCTGAGACCCCTTAAGTTTTACAAGTGAAACATAATTTTGAACTTGGAAAGATACTTTTCAAAGCATTAAATATCTCACAAACAAATATATATACACAAATAGAATGGTAATGAACACATCTGCGTCCATATGTAGTCAAATTTAATGTTTAATGCCATAGTATGTCAAAAAATGGTTGCTGTATCTCAAAGTGTTGCGATTCTGTAGAAATAAGATGGTTTAAATATTTATAAAAAAAATGCAATACATTGCTTTATATTAAAAAATGCCTTCTGAAAGATCTTGAACGGAACCTGTTTGTTAAAATAAAGTTCATGATGTTTTAAATTAAATTAACTCGCATAAAAAGAAAACCGTTGCAACTATTCGAGAATAGTTAGGGGGGGGGGAATGGAATTTTTGGAACGTAAAAAAAACTATTATTGATTGTAGGTAGATGCACATCCATGTTACAACGGATTAAATCCCAAGATGAATCTACCACTTGACCCTCTGTTATCCTTCAACTTGTTTATCCTTCATACACGGCAGGTCACGAGGTTACCTGCAAATCCAATCAGCCAATCTTTCTCGGTAGCAAACTATTTAACTGGTTAACTTAATAGTATCTAAAAATGATGGATGATAAAATGAGTATGCATCTCTTAGATCAATAATTATGGAGATTCATTGTTCGTTTTCATGGGTTCTGTCTGGATCCGGTTGATGCCAATTACAAATGCAAAGTTGTTATAGCAAGAAAATAACGAGGAGCACGGTTATGTACTTTTCCCCATAAAACGAAATTGCAAATTAATAAAGATTGAAATTTCATTTCAACCTCTCTAAACTATGATGCAACACACGATTATATATACATCTCCCTTCTCTCTAATTTTGTTTTAACGTGTATCTTCTTGAACGATAATCCTTAATAATTTTCTTAGTAAAAAAATTTTTTTTTCTAACCATTTTCATGCATTGTCATCCACTTCAGAGCTATAGTCCGAATTTCAGGTCTCTAGCTCATCGGGAAGTTAGTTTAAAATCAATTACAAAATTCCATCCAGAGTGACATACAAGAAAGGGAGTTAAATAAAAAAAAACATGGTAACCTGGGGGCCCCTCTTTGACCCCAGAGCCACGAAATTGCATACGTAGACGCAACTTGACCCGTGCTATCGACAGGTGGTCTTTGGTAGTGTAAATTTGTGTAAGTTTCGGGGCCCAGGTTCGAGACTACAACTTTCACATTTTCATGCATGTCATTGTCATCCACTTCTGAGTTATGGTCTAAATTTCAAGTCTCTAGCTCATCGAGAAGTTAGTTTAAAATCAATTAAAAAATTCAACCCGAACAGACAAGGAAGCGAGTTAATAAAAACATGGTAAAAATTAAATGAAATATAATTTTTGTGTACAAACCTTAATAGAAATATTTGAATTGAAATTTAAGGTGCTTATATATTTTGAGAAATGCATCTTTAGTAGATAAATGAATAGTGTTATAAAAAATAAATATAAGGTAGAAACTTTAGTTAAGATTTTATATTAAATACTTATTTTTTTATAATCATTCCAATTCCCCTGAAATCTCGCTATCCTTGTGGTATAATTGGAGTATCTCTGTTTAATGGATCGCATTTCATGTTAAACTAAAACTGTGGTTTTAACTACTATCAAATGACATTTTTAACATACTGTGATCTCCGTTACTCGATACGGTGTTTATCAAGGAAATTCAATCCAAACTCATGACTCTTCGTTTATTTAATCAAGGCTTAGATTCCGAATAAACTGTGTCATTCAGGCATCTGAATACTCCTTTTGGAATCAGTGAGCTCATTTAATAAGCAAGTAATATAAAAAAATTTTGAAGTCAATTCCTACTTAGGTCATCAAAGAAAAATTTTATTTTAGTCGCTTTTTATTAAATAGTTACAATTAATATAAATGTGTATATACATATGACAAGCACAATATTAAGTGGCAAAATAGAAAAGGATTTTCCTTGCAATTTTCCATTTTCCTTTCTATATATGGCGTTGTACTATTATTTTTGCTTGTTATTATTTATATTCATTAATTAAATTAAAGGATTTCAATAAAATAATATAGTAAAAAAAAATCGCAGTCTCAGAATTTAGGCCATCGCAGGTGGGGTTCGAACCGAGGTCCTTTGGGTTAGAAGTCCATTGCGTTACAGGGACACAACGAGCAATTTTCATTTTCATATACAGTGTTGGACTGTTATTTTTGTTACTATTTATTCATTAATTATTCAAATATTAATGAATTAGTATTTGAAAAAAATGTGCTAACATCAAGTGTCATCCACTACAAGTTTAAAAAATGTATTTGTGAGCTTGAGTGGATGAATAGAAAGTATTTTATTAACGATTGAAAATTTGAACAAGATGTATATAAATATATACAGGGAGAGTAGGGAATTTATAGAAGGAATTGAAAAATGGGGGGGGGGGAGCTTTCCAATGATAATCAATTGGAATCTTGGTTTCTTTTACGCAACAGCGTTGTAGCTGGTAATTTTTCATTTATCACAATTATTGTCCTAAAATGTCTAGTTTGAGCTATCTCTGTGCTCAGTTGGTAAAATTCACTGATTTTTTAAAAATTTTAATATAGTTAACGTTGATGAGTTTATTTTGCAAATATGTTAATTATACTTTTTGGGGGAGGGAATCTATGAATGAATTTATTTTTTATGAAAAGGTTTCTTTTACTCTGAAAGAAACTTGTATCAATTAGAGGTTTTTAGCTTCTGTTATACAAGTTATCGAAAATGGATTGGTATTCGCGGTGACCGTGTGATCATGATCTCGAACTCGTGGGTTAGACACGGTAGCCTAGTGGTCATGGCTACAAGCTCGTAGTTGGAACGCCATTGAAAAGACCCGCTGTCTTCAATAAAACTTTATCCCGTGAAGGGACCATTGTAGCCAAGTGGTCAAGGTATCGGATTGTGGCTGGCATGTCGTGGGCTCGAGCCCAGTACCACTAAAGACCCGCCGTGGAGGGAGGCGTTGCATGTTAAATTTGTCGAGAGCTCAAACGTCCTCCCGTTGGTGTGGTAGTTAGGAGATGGGTACCATCTCAGGTGTCGTCCTCGTCACTTGACCATGGCTCAAAATTACGAGGTCTGTCGCCAAAAGCCCTCGTGTTGTTTCACAAAGAGAGGTAAATTTACACTCACACCCGCGAACTCGTGATGGCATTGCTGAGCCACGAGTTCGATTTTTATTGCCATTGAAGATTTGCTACTTGGAGAGATTGATGTACATTTATTGAAGTGCAAAGTCCTCATCTTGCTGTAGTGTGAAAGTTTGAAAAAGGGTGCCAGCTCAGGTGTGTCCTTGTCACTTTACCACGGTTCAAAATTACGGAATTCATCACCATTAGCCCACACTCGGCTTCAAAATGCTACGGTGCAGGGACTTCTTAAGGCATGGGCCAACTGAACCCGGGCCCAGGGACTCATCCTCGGTAGGGATCTCGTTTCGTTCTTTACTCTGTCTTAAGATCATGATCTGGATAATTTTAATGTGGTTAAATATTATTCCCGTACATATTTTCTGAAAAACTGGTTATTTCAAACTGCATGCCAATTGGCAAAAGTGGTAACTCTGTATTATTGACTGACCGTTACTGACTGTATTGGCTGCCTTTATTAAGTCTGGCCGTTGCCTATGTCTAAACCTAGGCCCAAGACCATAAAAAATCATTAAACTCGTTTAGTCGAAATGCGGCAATCGGTAGAGCCATCAGTGCCTAGAATTTGAGATTTTGAGTCTTGCACATTTGTTTCAAACTACCATTTGAATGAATATATGACAATACATGCTGTAAACCGTCTACGTTTAACGATCTCAGGTAGGGCTTACTTTTCCATAGAGGCCCAGGGCCTCAAACAATCTTAAGACGTCCCTACTACGGTGTAAAAAAATTCAATAAAATCCACAAAAAGATTAGTTTTTAGTTTCCTCCAGCCTACTGATTCTAGTTATTCACCAATACGTGTGCCTGTGTTGATGTGATCCAATCTAACTTGATAAAATATTTTTAAAAATTAAAACTGACACTTTTGGGGGGGGGGAAGGCACACAACTATTTCTCTGATTATGAAAATAACATGAATTTTTCTGTGTAAAATAAAATCAGACACGGAAATAAACGAACCAATACGAAGTCATTAATCATTATGGGGAGGAACAGGCATGGAATTATACCCATCTAGGGTCAACTAGAGAAAGTGTCGGGAATAATTATGGAACCGTGCACACACCTGCCGAAAAGCGAAAGAGGGAAAAGGAACGCAGCTCACTGGGTCAGCGAGTGACCTCTTTTTTACATGTTCCCAGAAATGTCTGACCCTGATGCTTTCATAATAGAAATGACTTCACTGTCATATATGGAAAGGATTTTTTTCGGAAGACCGCAAAGGATATTTCGATTTTGTTTTTATACACCACAGCGTTTGTCTGGTATTTGCTTTCTGTTTAGTTTGTTACAAAATAAATTGAACTTATATTTCTGATTTTTAATCTGGAACTTGAATAACCTGAACTGGATTATTCTACGAGCAGGTTTTTCGTTGGCTATAAAGTATGTTGTTTTGGTGAAAATATATTATTTGTTGTATCATTTTTTTTTTTACATAGCTAAAGACTATTGTACATTCAAATCGGAACCAGAATTATGAACTTTGAAATCTGTAATATTTTTTTTTATTTAGCGTACTTAACTGAAAATATGGATGAAAAAACTTTAAGATTTTATTTATTGGAATTGTGTATATTGATTACATGCTCATTTTTGTGTGTTGCAGCTTTATTTGAGAAGCATTTTTTTGTTTTTGATTTAATTCTGGAAAGTAATTTTGAACTACAGATCTGTTTTAAATATTTTAGATATCAATGTTTCTCTATTTAATTCTTACATTACTTCGATAATTTTCCTCCATTACAACCCCTTACCCCGAGGCTACCTTCTTTGCCAGAATAAGATTTACGAATCCTAGGTACTCGAGATATCTCTCCTTCCCCCTACCATTGAGGACCGTGGAAGTTTAGTGGTTGTGGTTATGTACTTATGGCTGGTGGGTGTCGCGAGTTCGAGCTCTACTGCCACTAAAGATCCACCGTGTAGAGGGGTTGATGCATGTTAAATCTATCTAAAATCAAAGTTCAACCATTGTCGTGGAGTGGTAGTTTGGAAATGGGTGTCAATTTAAATGTCGTCCTCGACACTTGACCGAGGTTCAGTATTGCGAAGTTCGTTCGTGTCACGAATTCGAGCCCGGTACCACTGAAGACCCGCCGTATAGGGGAAGCGATGTGCGTTAAATATGTCGGGAGCTCAAACGTCCTACCGTTGGAGTGGTGTAGTGGTTAGTAGAGGTGGTGCCACCTCAGGTGTCGTCCTCGTCAATTGATCATCGTTCAAAATTACGAGGTCCACCGCCAAAAGCCCTCGTGTTGCTGAACAGTGCGACGTCACTCATTCCAAAGTTATTGCTATTTCACAAAAGATTTTGCAATTGGAAACACAATAAAGTTGTTGTAAACTAACTTCTGGAAAAAAAAATATAAAGACTTCTTTTTTTCAATATACCTCATGACCCATGATCATGTAACTTTTAAATGAGCTACTTTCGAAATACCTTGGTAATGATCATAAGGATTTATTGATTTTAAGTCCATCACCTAATGGTTATTGTGTAGCCTGAAGAATTTATTCAAGCCTTATTTTACTCCATACCGAATCCAGTCTCCTAATAACATACGCTACAGAACTACTAAAACAATACTGAAGTATAATGTTCAAAAAGGTTAATTACGAAACATTTTTGATAAAAAGAGAATGACAAATATTATCTCATGGATTCGCTATCTTATAATAAAAATCATAAAATTCCCTTTTATTACTTCCGTCGTTCGAATCTTCCACTGAATCGTAAACTTTCTTTTGTACTGTTGATTTTATTAGATACTGTTTGATGCTCTAAGCAATCTTTTCCTTGGTATTTTCCTTAGTTTATGATAGGTTGGATATATATAAATACGCTTGGGGGAGTATTTTTGAATCATTTGTCATAGATTTGATAGGTATTTGATCGCGTATCTTGAACCAAAATGTTAAAAATGGCAGAGGCGTCTTAAGTCATGAGCCAACTGGGCCTCGCCCTCGGTGGGGTCCTCATTTCGTTCACGACTCCGTCTTAATAAGACGGTGATCTGGATAATTTTGATGGTCAAATGTTATTCCCGTATATATTCTCCGAAAAACAGGAAATTTCAAACTGCTTGTCAACTGGCAAAAGCGGCGAGACTATATTATATGACCGTTGTCCATGTCTAGACCTAGGCCTAATACCTTAAACAATCATTCAACTCTCTTAGGCGAATTTCGGTTATCGGTCGAGCTGGTTTGAGGCTAGATTTTTGAAATTGTGAGTCGTGCACATTTGTTTCAAATAACCGTTTCAACGAATATTTGATAATGCATGCTACATACCGTTTACTTTTCAAGATCTTAGGTAGAACCTACTTTTACTTAGGGGCCCAAGACCTCAAAAAATCTTCTTTGTCCCAAGGCCTCAGAGTCTTGAGACGTTTCTGAAAAATGGTACTATCGAACTATGCTTGTATTTGATAAAGGTAAAGCGATTTTAATAAAGGTAAAGCGATTAAAAGGTGTTTTTATTTTAATTTTTAAGAGACATGAAATTAAATTTTTTGTATCCATTCCTGCTTTGAATCATTGAAATTCTTCACGCATAATGATCGATATTTGTAATTTGATTAAATTTAAATTTCATAAATATTGCGATTTTTGCTATTTTACTGTTTGTGATTTGTAAAATGGATCTTCAGAAACATTTATTTTATTGATAACAAAACTGCTAAAAATTGTGTTCAACTTTTAGCAGTACTTTTAAAAACTTTCATACCAATACTTTTAAAAACCTGTTAATCTTATTGGATCTTATCGTTATGACGGAGTTTGATATCGGAATTTGTAATGATATGTATACTTGAATGTGGTTAGAGTTAGGCACGAGGTTTAAAATTTTAAAGTGTCATTAACAGCAGGGTTTTGTGTTGTACTAATGCAGCTTCAACCTTGCTAATCTCTATTTCAATAAAGAACTGGCATATAACGAGGCTGATACATATTATTTAGATTCAAAGTTCTCACTTGGTGTGGCAAAGATGTGTAGGTGGAGTGCAGACACAGGTGTTTTCCTTTTCCTCACGTCAAGTGTCCGTAATAGCCTAGCGGCCGAAGTAACACACTCGTGGCCGGCGTGTCGTGAGTTCGATCTCAGTGCCTCTGAAGATCCGCCGTATAGGGGAGCGATGCACGTTAAATCTGTCGAGGGCTCAAACGTCCTCCCATTGGTGTGGTGTGGTAGTAAGGAGAGGGAGGTGCCAGTTCATGTGTCGTCCTCGTCACTTGACCATGGTTCAAAATTATGATGCCCGTCACCAAAAGCACTCGTGTAGCTGAACAGGGCGACGTTAATATTCCCTCACTCACTGTCCTCAAGTCAAAGGCCTAACGGAGAATATTGGGGCCCCTGCAAAGTCAAGTTTTGGGCTCCCAAAAAAAGCCCAAATACATACTTGGGGTCAGTCAGGATTTGGTTGCAGGGGTGTACGTCACACATCTGCCTCAAGTTGACTGGATGGCCGCGTTAGCCTGTCAACCTTTTGATCGTTGCCGGCCGGTCAACGTAAGATAATTTTAGCGCGGCCCGCTGAGGAGGAGAGGGGGGGGGGTGACTGTTGATTATTCATATTTTAGATTGTTTCGATTTAATAATTTTAAATTTAGTTGTATTTGAACATGCCTTCATAATAAAATACAGTTACATCAAAAAATAAAGATAAAGTGATTTCCATGAAAAATCGCACATACCCGAGAGACCACAGCAAATAAAATGGAAATAACTTAAAATTCCTTGTGCGGCCCGTTATTGTTTGATATACGCACCGGTATCGGTCTACGGCTCGGGGGTTAGAGACCACTGGCCTAGTGATTATTGTCACGGATTCGTGACCGGCGTGTCATGAGTTCGAGCCTTGATGCTATTGAAGATCATCCTTGTAGAGAGGTTGATGTACATTAAATCTGTCATGGCTCAAAGTTCTTCTGTCGGAGGAGTGTGTTAGTTTGGAGAGGGGGTTTCCAACTCAGTTATCGTCCTTGGTTCAAAACTATGGGGCCCATAGTCAATAGCCTTCTTGTTGCTTTGTCGTACAATGTTAATAAACACTAATTTACTCTTCTTTTACTGATTTTTTTTTATCGAAGATTCATGAATCTTTTCATTCATTTCTGCTGTGTATTTCTAAAGTCCTTTAAGGCTCTTATTAATAAATTTTATCAAAGTTAAGTTATTATTTCTTTTTGTTGGAAAAATCATTCTCTTTTTGAAACTACCGTGACAATATTCTCATTTAATATTTTTTAAATCGACTTAAGACTTTAAATTTATCCCAAATGAGATATAAATGTTGAGAAAAAATCTCATTACTTACCATTGTGTGAAATTTTTGATACTGGATAATGTTTTTGGAAATTGATATTACGGCATTTATATGACTAAAATAAAAGTTTTTTTTAAAAAATCTTTTTTTTTGCGATTATTATAATTGGCACTTATATACTTGATTGCATAAACAAGTTTATTTTCCTACTATTCATTTAAGATGAACTTTTGGCTGGAACCTTTGCTTCTTTCATTGTGCTGATGTGTATAAACTCACAGGAAAAACTTCTTTTATGAAAAAATGATTACTCCTGCTGTCTATAATAATATTTATCAGATGTGAATAGTTTGTTCCCTTTAGCTAAAAGCACTTTTCACATGACACTAGGAATTAACGTTTACTCGACGTTTATTTTTTGCTCTGTCGCAGTTTGAGGCTACGTCTTACGAAATTTAAAATACAAGACGTGTTGAGGTTTTTTTTGGCTATTTGCCGAGCACATCTATAGAGCTGCTTTCCTGTGTCTTCTCATCGAGTAGTTTTTCTTGCGATTTCCGAGATTTCACTTTGTTATATTAATGGTGATAAGTTTAAGCTGTTATAACATTTCTTTTTCTTTTGTATCCTCAGTAAGGGTATAACTGTATGTGAGGAGAGAGGTGCTTTAAAAATCCCCCCCCCCCATTACCATATTTTTATAGAACAACGCAGCCCTGGGTTTGATATATCATTCTTCGCAATCTTAAATAAACCACAAATATTATGGTTCCTATTAGCTTAGAACTTTGTATTTTTTTAAAACTTGTTACATGAGTAAAACAGTTAAAATAAGGTATAAGATGATTTGCCAAACTTTGGTTATTTTTGGAAGAAATTTTTTTTCCTTCGATATTTAGCCTTTTTAGTGACAATAAAGACAGTATAGTGAACTTTTTTAAAAGTTTGTCGAAAAGTATTAAAATTTCCTCAACCTACACCCTATACTTAAACTTTAAAAAAAAACAATTGTAATTTCATATGAAAATGTGAATTTGTGGTAAAATCACAAATAAAAGTGATCTATTTCAGAAAAAATCACTGAATCGAATTATGTGAAATATTGCGTTCTAATCTAAATGAGGCTTACTTACATTTTTTTCTTTTGGTAAGCTCGCAATACATTACTGAAGAGTCTAAATAATTCTAATCATTTTCACAAAGAAAAACTCACCTCTTAAGGCGTTTGTCTTTGAAAATGATTAATTCTGTCACCAATATCCCTCTTAGTATAGAATAAATTAATACAAACCAAAACAAAGACAACCGTGGCAGCAGAGTTGTAAAGTCATCGAGCATACGGCAGAGAATATTACAGCTGACACGCGTATTCGGATCCAAATTCCGTTTATGACCTATCCTTCAAAAAGCAGATGCGCGTTAAACCTATTGGAGCTATTAAGTCTTCCTGTTAGTATGGCGTGGATACAGAGATGTCTTAAGACTCCTTGAGGTCCTGAGCCCAGTGAAATCTTGAATTTTTTTTTAAACCTTGGTGTCCCTATTCAAAAGTAGGTTCAACCTAAGATCTTTAAAAGTAGATAATTTACAGCATGCATTGTCAAATACCCATTTAAACAGTAATTTGAAACAAATAAATGTGCATGACTCATAATCTCAAACCTAGGCACAAACCGGCTCGATTGATGGCCGCATTTCGACTAAATGAGTTAAATGATTGTTTATGGCCTGGACATGGGTAACGGTCATCACATAATAATGCAGTCTTACTACTTTTGCCAATTGACATGCAGTTTGAATTTCCTGTTTTTCCAGAGAATATGTACGGGAATAATATTGGATCATTATAAAATAATCCGAAACATGATCCTATTGAGACAGAATCGAGAACAAAACAAGGCACCCATCGATATCAAGGTCCTGGCCCGGGCCAGTTGGCCCACGTCTTAAAACGTCCTTGCGTGGATGAGAAGAGTGAGATGCCAACTCGTGTCCCCATCTCTGGACCTTGGTTCAAAACTATGTGACAGATCGATATTTGATAGAACCTCCAAAGTCTGATTAGTGACCGAGGACCTTTCAGTATAATTATAATACACCAAATTGTCTCAAATAATTCAATCTACATCTTAAGTCAAAAATGAATAACAAAAAAATTATTTCCAAATTTAGACTAAAAATTTTTTTGTCATTTCGCCCTTTTGATACCATTATTTTCTAGACAAACTGTTACATGATGCAGGTGAATGTTGGAAATAAAAAAATTAACCATAATAACTATATGTATATATCAAGAGACTTTTATTTATCCTCATCGATCTTTATATTTCATCGAAAGAGTGAGACTCTAATTATTGGGTAAATATGGTCACGCACTCGTGGCTGGCGTGTCAATTCGAGCTTAGTTCTACTAAATATCCGCTGTGTATAGGGGCTGATGCGCGTTAAATCTATCGAGGCTTAACGTCCTTCCAAGGAGGTGGTGTGAAAGTTCAGAAAGGGGATGCTAGCTCGGAAGTGGTCTCGTCACTTGACCATGGCTCAAAATTTCGAAGTCCGTCGCCAATAGCTCTCGTGTTACTTTGTAGTGCGACGTTTATCAACACTCACTCACTTTAATGGATAAGGGCTTGATTCGTGTTCTAACTTAAAAAAAAGAAGGGTTAAAAGAAAAAACGATTTTTTTCTCCAAGGTTACTTCACCTGGATGCAAAACTTTTTTTTAAACTATCGTCACAGATTGCCCCGTTCTGCCTAATGAATTTGTAATCCAGAGGAAGTCAACTCGAAGTGTGGGAGTGCGGAGGCATTTGTGGAAGGGGGGAGGGCGTCCAGGTTTCACTAAAATTAGCCTCTCGCTCCGAGAGGGGAATGAAAATACACCGCGTGTTGACTCACTTCGGGTTCTTCCATTGCTCGTGCAGGAACTAGGAATTGACTCCACGAAATCTTCTGTCGTTGGGGGTTCATTCAGGTAAGACAGAGTTTGACATCAATGGAGTTTTTTTAACTAGAATTCGAAAAACTTTTAATTTGATGTTTTATATTTATACTATAAGAAATTACTGAGTGTGAAATGAGATAATTAAAACTTATTATTTGTATCATTTGTAAATGACTTCCGTGTTTTCCTGCAAGCTTAGATTTTCTCTTTCATCCATTAAAATGAAGCTTAGGATGCAGGTTTGGCGATTCTGGCATTTTATTTTGGCAAAATTTAAAGAAGTCGCCAAATTATCCAGAAAAAGCTTAATATCGCGAGGGTTAGTTAAAAAAAAGTTCGCTAGAATACAACCACACGTTAGCAATATGCTTCTTATATTTCATTTGAATCCTTTCGTCTGATGGACTACAATTAGAAAAACTTTTTTTATATTGAAGACAATTTTTTAACTGTATTTCCGTTTAACGTTATATAATTACAGTTGTGCGAATAATTTCAATCTATACTATTATACTTTTGCAAATGTAATATTTTATCCTGGGATTGGAAATACTGGCCAAGTTTTAGATTGGTAAGGTTGAGGGGAAGTCAAACACGGATGATTTTTAATTTTAAGCATAAGAATTACGCTTTAGTGCATTCTCTCGTCTATGTATTTTTTAAATGTAACCCCTTTCCATAAAAGTAGCCTGGGTACACTACTAGAGTACAACTGAGAAATCATGTATTTTTGTTTGCTATCTTGTCATACATTACGCATGTAATACTATGTATTGTTTCGAAAATTGGACGAGGAAGAGAAAAATATTTGTTTTCGTTATTTATTTAACAAAAATGTCTTGTTTCACATATATTTTTCAACTTAGTTCCTCGAACTTTATCATTTGTATGTATTGTATTATATGATTAATTATGAATTATTTTCCCCTAAATAAAATGCATTCCACTCATATCACTGTATTTCCAAAGCAGCGATAATTTAAAGTTTTAGATGAATAAAAAGTAAAGAGTATAGTTTTAATAATGCGAAATTCGCGTATGAATTCTGTACGACTTGGAAAAAATTATTTTTATACTTGTGCAAGTCTTCTAAGCATTTATTTATGTAATACATTTTAAATTATTGAATAGAAGAGACTATACTAATTTCGTTATGTTTATTTAGAACAATTTTTTTCACTTGGGTAAATATTACGAATATTTTTAATCGAAAACACACACACACAAATCATTGGATGTCAGAACTTCATTTTCTGTGAATGGTAACATTTTCTGACCAAAAATATATACCTAAAGTGTTGAGTATTTGGTCTTACGCTATTACATTGTTCAGTTTAGCGTACATTATTAACATTTATTCAATTTAGCGTACTCGGAAGCTTCACTCTCTTGTTTATTTTGAACATTTCTTTAAAAAAACACTTGTGTAATTTTTCAAACTTATATAATGCAAATTGTATGTTCTAAATCTATTTTTAAATCTTAAGATCGATTAAAATACGTTTGTTGTATTATAAATGCCGAAGAATTTTTAGTCTCATGTTTAATAAAAGGCTAATTAAAAATTGAATATTTAGCAAAAAAGTTATACTTCTCTTCCAAGAATGTGGTAAATTTTTATGAATGTATAACTATTTTACAACGGAAATAGAATGTATAGTCAGGCTCATTGGATAAACGTGTCAAAGTTGAATTTTGTAGACTTGTCGAAGTTGAAATTAAAATTCTGCTTTACTATACTGCATTGAGGGAAAGAGCCTGCTGCTGTAGGTATTTCTACACCAGATTTAAATGCATAGTTAATTTTTAAAAAACCAAATCTTCAGCTTATTTTTTTAATAGTGAAACATTGTCTTGGTTCTATTGTAAAATGGCAATTCACGTGGCGCAAATTTGGCTGCGGTTACGTTAATACGCAAGACCTGAAACCCATCTAGGTGGTTAATTTTATACATTAACTTGTATCCTAGTTTGTATTGGCTCATGTACTTGGGTTTAATATCATCGACCAATTTCGCCTAATCAAGACGTGCCAAATGGTGTTATTGAGAATAATAGCAGCCAAAGTTTATTCCACTGACGCCTTGTATTCTTATTATCACACAAATAGCAAAGAAGGTATCCAAAAAATAATATCTCGAATATGTACAAAAATTAAATACGTTTAAAGTTCAACTATCGTCGATAACGCATTACAATTCTTTTCTCCGATTGAGCCTAACATATTTCGAATAATTACAAAAGATGCCAATTAAAGCGACGTAACTTTTACAACAGACGATTATATATTAGCAAATAAATTAATAGAATAAATTAATTACATGAAAATTATTGAATTAAAGCAGACGATAATAATATGAAAAAGAATTTTCAACCTAAACAATATCTATAGCTACTGTATAATTTCAACAATTAACTTTTCATTATTTTTAAAAATTTTTATTTAAATAGAACTAAATATTTACATTATGCAACAGTCATATATGCGCGAATAAGATTGCTGGGGAACAGTTTTCCAGTATTGGTTGCATATATAGGCATTTGGCGACTTCTCATTTGATTAAAATGGCCTACGGTATAATACGTTAAGTACCTGTATATTGGTTAAAGTAAACGATACGAATCTCATTAGAAATTTTAAAAGAACATTCGAACAAAAATGAGAGCATTATTGACATATTTTGAACGTAAGCACATAGATAATTGCATATTTTTCTCATCCTTAACCTTAAGATGCTGTTTGAAGTTTCTCTTTCGAAAATAGCTAAATTTCGGGGAAAGTTTCTAGCAGAGCATCATTTTACCATGATTTAATGGTTCTTTATTTTTTTCAAGAATGAATCAGAATCCGTCCTTTATGCCTCTTACTAAGCGTCAGGTAACTTAAAAGACAGGTGTGAGTAATTCCAAAAAAAAAAAATCTGTTTTTTGAATATCTGGTTTAACTCATGCCATGTGTCTGACAAATGACTGATTACGAATGTGAACTCTGTGAGCCAATACAAAAGATTCTCCGCCAGAAATTTGTAAAAGGAGCCCTTTCTTTCCTAATTGTCACGATGGGTTTGGGATAGTCGCCAAATGGGGGAGGATTCCAACTAGAAATAACGGTCTCTTTTTATGAAGAAAAAATGTTACAATGATGTGTGTTGAGGTTTCGGAGTCGAATCAATCAGTTATTTAGATGGATAACTCAACTTTGTAAATCCATTAATTTGAGAAAGACAGCGATAGCGCCAAGATGATTGCATTGAAATGAATGATTCGAAACTTTTATTTGGAGCTGTGAATGTATGAGTTTGCTTTCTCAAGCTGTAACTATAATATCTAAAATTCAATGATGACGCTATGTGATAAAGTCTATTCAAAAATTTGTATTTTCATATTACTATAGTCTTGAGGTTTTTATTTTCTCTATTGTATATCTAGAAATTGTTATGAAAAGCTTTTTCGTAAGGTAAGCTCCCCACAATTATATACAGATAGACTCATACATTTAAAACTGCACCCAAATTTTGATTTCCATTCACATAAAATAACACAATACCTACCATTTATATACGTAGACAAATTAAAATTTCATTGAGGTTTCTCAACGTCCGTTCTAATACATGTAAGGATAAAGTCTTTGACCTTAGTTTAGACATAGGGTTTGACTTAGATTTACTTATCTGCCAGTCCACAGACATAATGTCTTGCTGCGCCTTCAGCTGGGTCACGATTGGAACGAAAAGGAATTTCCTATCGCGGGTTCATTATTCATCACTTTTATTCACGTTATTGCTAGTTTCGAAGTGCAGAATCGGGAATCGCCCTTCTCCTGGGAAAACCTTTTGCTGTTGACTTTCTGAGCGATGTCTATGAAACAGCCATTCTTGCAATTGATATTCATCCTTCAATTTTACTGAATTATGGAACATTTCCACTAACGTCAATGGCAGTCTCTAGTTGAGATGAAGGGTCTCTTGGGTCCATGTACCGTTGTATTTGAGATTATTGAGTTTTTGATTAAGTTTCTTGAACTCTCCATACGGGATAAATTCAACTGCAATGCTAGGATGGGCTACTGCCTAGAGTTTGATTTCAAAGTCACACTGCAGATAAGTTGTTGACCTCGACAAGATCAATAAAACCATTGGATCTTTAAGAAAGTCGATCATAAGAAGGGTTCGTATAGATATCTTTCTTAGAGAGGTCAATATAGCTCAAGAATTGCACCGCAGAAATCTGATTAATCTGTGTGAGACTTCAGACAAGTGGCGAAGATCTTGTCCTTTGAGAACGAGAGGCACTTGATGACCTAAGGAAAAGATTCATATTTCCTCCTCCAAGAATATGAATTCATTTAGTATAGATTTACTTAGTATTAATAAATACATTGATATTAACATAAAAGAAAATAAAAATTTATGCGAATTTATTTTGCTTGCTTTATTTTGACAGAATTGTGCATTTTAGTTGTAATTAAGTGTACTTAAGCATTATACCGTCGACAAATTTCGTCTAATTAAATGATGCTGCCAAATGCCGTGATATGCTGCCAATGATGGAAAACCTTTCCTGCATATGCTTGATCACAATAATAAGAAAGATAGCATTTGGCGAAATTGCTCGATGTTTTAATACGTAAGTACGTACCTACCTCAAACTTTAAATTATTTTTTATGAATATTAATCTTAGGTTGTATATTTTCTGGTGATATTTTGGATTGCTACTTTATTTGTTTTATTTTAAGTTGCATTTGTTGCAGAAATTGGATGCATTTAATTTCAAAAATAGTTTTATTCATAAAAAGTTTTTTTGTGATACGTTAATTGGAAGATTGGGGTGTCGCGGTTCAGGTATCCTTGTCACTTAACCGTGGTTCGAAATTTACGAGGTCTGTTGCCCACACACACACATAACTCAAATTCATTCTTTACTTACGTAACAATACTAATCACGTATAAAAGCTTTCAAAATCTTTCTTTCATTAATTCAAAAGATGTCAGCGATGCACTCAAACTTTTTATGGGGAGGGGATTATATTCTAAAAACACATAGATGAAAATGCTGAGACGTAATCCCTATGCTAAAAATTGAAAATATGATCTATGGGGAAAGGGTTTGAACCCCAAAACACCACCCTTGTGTATGTCACTGTAAGATGTATATTGTTTTTTTATTTAACTTGATTTCTTAATAACCTTGTTGATATGCTCGGGATGATCGATATTAGAAATGCTACTACGTCAAAACTTTTTTTTTCCATGACGACGATTTCTAAATTCGTAATGGAACAATATGATTCTCCCCTTCGTTTCCAAACCCATCTTGGCAGCTTTCGCATGAATCACGAGCCCAAAGGGTTAAGACAATACTTTTGATGAACACAGACTGAAACAGTGAGATCAGTGCGTGCGTTGGACTCTCGTATTTGCATTTCAATTTTCAGTGTGTCTCGTGGACTATTTTTAGGAGATAAGGACTTTCCCCCGACGCAGATGGACTAGAAAAACTGGGAAGATCTTAGTCGGAGGTGTATTTTGGTTTTCCTGAGAACCAGCCAGAAGGAGGAAAGAAAAATCTTGCAGCTGGTATCAGTGTGTAACAGCGATTTTAAAACGTTTTTTGACTAGAAAATTTCGAATGTGACTGCTTGAAACGGGAGATATCGAATTACGAGTCTGGCAAAGAACGTTCACGAAATGAGTGGATTCACAACTACAGTGAAAATCGCTTAACACGAAATTGAGGGGATTGAAATATATTTTCGTGCTAAAAGAATTTTGTGTTAAACAATATTGCAAAGAAAACCGTATTTCAACAAAAAATTAAGTTTATTAGAGTATATTTTACTTGCATAGATGTGCATATGTGCATGTATTTAATAAAAATCAATGGGACAAAAACATTCACACGAACCTAATAAAATTTAATATAAATTTTTACTAATTTATTTACTTATTTTGAAAAAAAAAATTTATTGAGTTTTTGGAAAATAATCTAATTTTTTTTAAAGCATCAAATTGTTTAATGTCGTCCATTTTGCTATCCATTTCACCACAGGAGAGAATGTGCGTCTAAATAACTAAACAATTTTCAGATGATGTTCCTCCCTTCAGATGACGTGGGAACAGGAGCTGCATTATTCATTTCATTTTCGTCGTTTGAATTTGTATTAATGATATTTTTTGAGCTTTGAACATACTCCAAAATATCCTTGTCTGCCGTAATTGGGGGTGTACACACATTCATGAAATCTTCCGATGATACAGAAGAACAGTCCAATCCATCTGGTGTTTTCCGTATTTTGTTCATTCTCAGAAAGAAAATCTTTTCATGTTAAGCGATTTTTTTCGTGTTAAGAGAAAAATGCATGAAAATACATAGTTTGTCGGAACCGTTGTATTACTTCGTGTTAACCGAAACCTTAATCGTTTTCGCGTTAAACTTATTTCAATGTATACATATATCATTTCCAAGTGAAAATAAAATGCTACGACTTGGGGATTCGGTTTCAATAAATTGTGCGGTTTAAAGTTGAGAAATTGGGATTTTCGAAAAATTGCTGAGCTAATTTATTTAAAAATTAATTGGCTCATTCTCAAATTAAAAGATTAGTCGCGCGTGAAATGTATTTAAGAAAAGTTCAAATAATGTAAAACGTATTGATCAGTAAAAAAATTTCCATCCTTAGAATTTTTCTGATAAAATTTCTTTTAGATTCTGAGAATCGGAACTTTCTTTATTCAATTTTGCCGAACTTCTGTGATTTATTATTCCCATGAAATTTAACTTAGACGTTATCCTACTATATTAATATATAATTATATAAAAAATATCATGGATCAAAAATTTTATGAGCTATATAAATATAAAATATCATTAACCACTTTATGAAGTGATCAATCATCCACACATCCAATAACTATTTTAAAAAATAACATTGCATATGCCCTTGTGACTAGTTTAAAAAACAACAAAATCCAAAGGATTTTTCACATACAAATTATTTTCATATTTCGCAACGTGAGATTTTAATATTCATTAAAATCGCATTACTGGCCCAAATTATGCATTTTATGATGCTTTTAATCGATTCATTTTTATTATTATATTGTTTTACGTTCCCATGGGATAAAAAGAATTAAAATAAAATCCCTTATTGATAATATATTCCTTCAGGCAGAGTAAAAATGTATTTAACATCTTTCTCATTAATAATGTCAGAAAATCAATTTCTACAATGTTTAACTAAGGCACGATATGTCTTTTTATTCGAATGCTATTTCTGTTGAGAACAAAATAAGTAAGCTAAGCTTCTAATCAAAACTTTCGTAAAAGTAAAAAATGCACGTACTCTCAAAAACTTGCATATACCGTATAATCCGGCGTATAACGCGCACCTATATTTTCAAGCTGCTATTTTTAGTTTTTAGGTATATTCGCCGTATAATGCGCACCCCCTTTTTAACACGCTTTTATAAGTTTCACTTGCATGTAACGGAATCTTGGAACTCGATTTTCACCCACTTAAAAAGGTCAGATTAATTCGAAATTTTGCACACTTGTCAAGGCCCGATGACAATACAATAATTCCATAATTTTGTTCCATTGTCCTCATCAGGATCGTCAGGAATCACGATAATCAGATTTGGCGACAATTAAATATATCACTTCCAGATTTGGCAACTTTTTGCACTTACAATTTTCAGATTTGGCGACTAATTCGATATTTTTAAAGCTCTTATTTTTATACCCGGCGTATATCGTACACCCGATAATTTCGATCTTATTATTTTTTTTTTGTTCAAAATGTGCGTTATACGCCGGATTTTACGGTAATTTTTTTTTTATGATTTTGTACGTTTTATTAACCACAGAATATATATAGCCCATTTTTTTTTGCATTTATATAAGATTTTCGAGCATATTTCTTATATTCTTTATTTTCATATATTCTCCTAATTTCTTAATGTAAAACGCACTTGTTATGTAAATTTAAAATTAAATAATTCAAAATTTTTAAAAAATTAGAGATTATTCGCTAAAAAATAGCCCACTCCGCAGCCTAAGTGCTACTATA
The DNA here is from genome assembly GCA_019973975.1 of Trichonephila clavata. Taxonomy (NCBI): domain Eukaryota; kingdom Metazoa; phylum Arthropoda; class Arachnida; order Araneae; family Nephilidae; genus Trichonephila; species Trichonephila clavata. Next base: position 191,330 of record BMAO01035006.1, read on the forward strand.
AGAGAACTAATAAAAATTTCGAAATTTAAGTAGTAGTAGTCCTAGTGGTTGAAGAAAAATGCCTAGAACCCAAAAGGTATTGAACTTCATTGATATAATTGAGTTCAAACTGGCAACGATCCAATTATGTCCCTATTATTCTACTGTGTTATCAAGGTCTCCCGCATCTTCCAGTTGCTGCGGTAGCCAAGTGGTCTAGGCATCGGATCATGGCTAGCGTGTCATGAGTTCGATCCCAGTACCACTGAAGACCCGCCGTGTAGGGGAGCGATGCACGTTAAATCTGTCGTGAGCTCAAACGTCCTCCCGTTGGTGTGGTGTGGTAGTTAGGAGAGGGGGTGCCAGCTCAGGTGTCATCCGCGTCACTTGACCATGGTTCAAAATTATGCGGACCGCTTCCAAAAGCCCTCGTGTAGCTGAACAGTGCGACGTAAATATTCACTCACTCACATCTTCCAAATAAAAATTCTATGTATATTTTTGTATAAAAGAAGACTCCCGGAAATCGCCTTCAAGAGGAATAAAGTGACAGCGATAGCGTAGTGGCTACAGCCTCGAGCTTGTGGCCCATGTACCATGAATTCGAGCCTTGAATACCTGCCGTGTAGAGAGTCTGTTTCACGTTAAATTTGTCGTGGCTAAAATTCCTTATTTTGTTTTGTGATAGTTGAGAGAGGGATTGCTGATCAAGTGTCATCCTCGTCATTTGATTCAATATTAGTAAATGTGATAGTATTGAATTCACTATTACCACAATGGTTCAACATTGAGTTTCGTTACTAATAGTGCGATGTTAATAAATACTCACTCAAGAGTAAGAGGCTCCTAAATTTATTCAATTTAATTTTGTTTCAATTAATTTGAGGCGTAGTAGCGTGAAGATCTGGAAAGTGAGAAGGGATTTAATTCATCCGTGTCGGAAGATACTGGTTCTAAATTATTGTGCCTGCTTCTTTCTTAAACGTTAATTACCGTTGCTTATTTTTCTGAAAGAATACCCTCTCAAATGCGACTTGCAGTGGCGTACGCAGACTTCTCTTATAGAAGGGGGTACATTCTAAAAATAACACGTAGACGGAGAAAGGTAAGGTTAATCTCTATGGTAAAAATCATAAATCTGTTGATCTCTGTGGAGGGGGGGGGGCCTCCAGCCCCTTCCCTTGTATACGCCACTGGTGACTTGAGTGTACCTTAGCTTTATCCGACTTTATAATTAATGCGTGTTTTTCCTCCACTTATCTTGACAATACGAATTTCACACTAAGAATACTAATTGGAAGAAAAATCAATAATCCTTCGATAAAAATAAATCGTGCTGCTACAAATTTCTCGAAAACAAGCGTATCAATCTAATATCGTGTCATTCCGTGGCAGTATCATGTATCAAATCTCATTTCTTGCACTTTGCAGAACTGCGGTCTGAAACAATGAATCGTCACCACTGTTACCTCCTATTAATTTTCTAAGGCCTTTTTTTCCTCTTCTTTTCGATGGCATTCGGGTTATATCATTCCTAATTGCAGTTTGGAGGTCTTCGACCAATCAGATGATGGTTAGAACGATACAAGAAGTAATCCGCACGACTGCACACCAATTAAAAACTGTTCCGCACATCCGGTCTGCACCCCGGGTGAAGATACCAGAAACAAAACAGTTGCTCATTAGAACTGCTCGTTGAAGAAAACAAATTTCACCTTTGGTAGATCATTTGATGCTTTAATCACCTTTTTCTTTTTGCTTTGCTTTGTTTCTTGAATTACTTAATTGGTCCTTTTAAAGATTTAACGTTTTTGTGACTGTGTATTCTTATGTCGTATTAATTCGATTATGGTCTTAAATTTGTTCTTGACACGAAATGCTAGTCGGGATGTCTTAACGTTTATTGGAGTTACGTTTCCCGTTAAGCGAGGGAAAATATAAAGATTTGACTAAACCAGTGCTTCTCTAACATTTAATACTTGCGACCCAATTTTCAATCCTAATTTTCATCACGCCCCCTTCATACAATAACAATGTATGTAATTCAATAGCAATGTATTTGACGCTAAAGCTATATTACGATTTTAATTATAAACTGTTAGAATTATATATCAAGATAAGTATTAAATTTTGTATATAATTTTGCATGTAACCAGCTCATGGGAATCGCTACTAATTATTAATCATGTTCCTAACTTAGTATTGATAAATTAACTATCAAATACATTGTGCAGAGCAATGGCGTAACGGAGAATATTAGCCCCTCCCCCTGCAAAGTCCGGATTTAGGCCCCAAGTCGGATCTTATAAAGAACTGCAAAACCATATACACTTGGTGTCAGTCGGGTTTTGGGACCTCTAGAATCCTGGATCGCTCCGCAATGCAGGGGTGTACGTTATGCTACTGGTGCAGAGTACTGATGCATTAATAAGCATATTATATCAGTGTATATGTGTATTTTACCTTTATTATGTCAGATTGTATTGTTTTGTTTCCTTTCAGTAAATTTGTAATTTTTTAAATCTTTTATTCTCAACTTTTCCATATGCTCGCGCCCTCTTTGTAAGGTTATCACGCTTTCCAGGGGGGTGTATCTACCACCGTATCAATTGGTACGGGGCCCCCAAGCTACAGGGGCCCTAACATGTGTTTCTAAGTACCACTAACAAGACTTCCATACCTAAAAAAAAGGCTCCGAAAGAACAGGGCCCCCTCAGAGTTTGCCAATGTGTTTCAGTGACTTGTTTAGGTGTTTCAAATGTTTTTACTTCAAACATTTACAGAGGTTGAAATGTAACTTAGTTTTTATTGAAAAATGTATGAAGTAATCCAGGAGTTTTGTAAATTTAAATTCCGGTTCTGACATACTAAATATATCAATTAAAACCTTATACTCACCAGCTAATGTCAAAAGTTACCATGGATAAGAATCTTTTGATTGTTTGATTTGAAATACTAATGAAACTGTTATGTCACTTTGAAATCGTTAATTGCAAATCTCGATAAAGGTATTAACACTTATTTTTGTAGAGTATGAGGTACCATTTGATGTAATATGTTTGCGGGGTAAATTTTCCCTCAACAGTATACAGGAGGGTGATATTTATAAACTTCTCCTGTAAACAAATGTCCAGCAGCTAAAACGGGTGGGAGGATTGCCACCAAATTTGATATATGGATTCACGAGATGCACACAAGGAACTTGGGGGGGGGGGATTAGTTTAGAACTATTCACTATGTTGCGCTTTGCATTGAAAACTGAAAATTTAATAAAGGACATAATTCACCGGATTGCATGAATATTCATTGGGGGCTAGTTTTTAATCTATATATTACCGAAATACATTAAACAAAGGTAGGTAATTAACAATAGCCCGCTGGTGCTGAATTAAGGGGGAAAAACTTAAATTTGCAGAAATAAGTCTATTTGTTTATTATGAACAAAATGTCACTAAAGGAGCAGTTAGTCGAGTTCGGGACTATGTACTGAAAGTTGCTCAATGCGTCCACCTGCGTGTCTCTGTAGACCACATAGCTTAGTGGTCATGAACTCGTGGTCGGCCTTGTCGAGTCACGTGTTTGAATCTTAATGCCACTGAAGAGACTCGCTGTGCAAAGCGGCTGATGCACACTAAATTCTAGTGACTCAAAATCCTCACGTTGGCGTAAGGACGCCAACCAATAAGCATTTTTCAACTTTTTTTGCTTTAAATTTCTTGTATGCATCTTGTTTAAACCTCAAATTCTGTGGCTATATATTCACTCATTTTAGCTGCCGGGTGCTGTTTATAGGGAAGTGTAATAATAACCACCCTGTACATTTATCATTTCTGCATTAATATCAAGAAAATAAAAAATTAAGCTCTTTTATATGAACTCTTTTTTTAGAGACCAGGAAGATATTTTAAAATAAAATCTTATTTTTTAAATTTAATATTTATCTATTTGCACATCATTTATGAAATTACTTTAAATCTGTCGGTCATTATATAATTTAGCAATCAATTTTATAAAAATCAGTATTTTGAATTTATCAGTTAGGAAATTTTTGGCATTGGTAATTTTGTAAAAACCATAACCTACAAGATTCCTTGTAATGAGACATCAAAAACGAGCTATTGTTCGATTCATAAATAATATTGATTTAATTCAAATTGGAAGGTAAAAGCTTTTATTTAAAAATAGCTTACCGCAGCCTTTGCTCTCCTTGCTGTCTCTGTTGTTCTAGTAAACCTAGAGTTCGATCTCCGGTACAAATGAGAGTATAAAAACGGAAAAGAAAAATAAATTATTTATCTAATATATGTATGAAAGAAGCTATATTTTTAATGTGAAGGGATTTTAAATGGAAATTTAAAATGTTGAATAGGGTGGAAGGATGGGATGGAGAGTACTGAAATAAATCGACAATTTCTGCCAAAATTTTCGCTCTTGTTTAGAAAACTAAACAGGATATTTTTCTGAGGAAAAACAGATGTTCAATGACGTTATTAATTGAAGCATTTTGAATCGATTCGCATGTATATGAATTTTGAATATTCTTTTGCAGTGAAACTAAACATCCATTGTGGAAAATTTGGAATTTTATTTTTAAATATTGCTATCAAAATAATAAGGAAGCATTCGTTATGGGTAGATTGCTTAATCCTATTGTGAGTTTTTATTCATGAAAATAGGTTTTATTCTCAAGAGAGTTAGAAAATTATAATGGAATTGTTCTGTTGACTAAAAAGAAGAAACGGTTATGAAAATAAGAGCAATCATTCACACATATGAAATTTTAAAACTGGGTTTGATGCTTGAAAAATTCTTTTTATTAATTCTTCGTATTCGTTGAGCAATTAAGCAGGAAAAAAAGTTCTTTTTAAAAACAAGCAATTTTGGCATTCGCCGATTGTGAATAATTTATGAGTGTGTAGAATCTTCTTCGTGTCTGTTCTTCGCTGGCGATAAAAATAACTTTATAATAAGGTATTTTTTAGTGACATAAAACTGGAAAAGGTTAAGGACGAAAAACATCAGTACTTTTTTTTTATCCAGCCGGTTTCTTACCTTGTTGGTAGAAGCTGTTTCCTTGTTAAGAGATATAAAAAAAAATTTTTTTTTTTTTTAATGTAAATTTTTAAAGAGAAGACACATGAGCGCAGTTAGAATATTACTTATCTTGCTTTTGATGTGTAGTGTTAGAGCACTTTTTTTGGCTTGGATTTTATCTTATTTATAAACTAGCGGTATACCCGTTCTTCGCACGGGTGAATTGAAAAATTAAATACAGCTGAAGGATAAAGAAGTTTTTAATGAGTTAATTTCACGTGAATTGCAAATTAAACAAAAAAGAGCTTTTTGCATATCTCGGCAGAAAAAACAACCCATATTTGTTAAATTTTAAGTATGAAGGTCTAATAACTAATAAAGATTTTTTTTTATTTATAACGCTCCGTAACTCTTTTGTGGGTCGATTTTTGAAAACCCCTACATATCTCTGCTCAGCAAAAGTAACACATTGTTACAAATTTTGTGTAATGAACGCTTAAAATAGTGTAATAATTTATATCTGTACTTTCTGTTGTATTTATTTTGTTAAAATTGTAATATTCGCGAGCGACTCCGTTCCTTACAATGTAATGGTGATTCAATGGAAACAGCGAAATGTTGGTGATAGAGCCAAGTTGGCATCATTTTTGGCGGCCATCTTGGCAACTTGGCGATTGATTGAACGATGCAGAAGTTGATATGCTGTAGCACCACCTGGTGGAGAACTGGAACGAAAAGGATACCACAAAAACCTTCTCCACAAAAAAAAAATACATATGCATGTTAATTTTCATAGTGATCGGTTGAACGGTGTTAGTGAAGCGAGGTCATATATACAAACATCTATTTATATATACATATAGATATTGCTTATGTTATCCAAAAGAAGATATTTCCTCGAGTGTTTTCTTGAAAAAACGATGCCATGCTAAAAGTCCTAAATGGTATAACAGTATATTAATCGAACGAAACTAAATAAAACTAATTAGTATTACAGAGTAATACCCTGAACTTACGTGATAGGTGGGAAGAAGTGATAACCGTCTAAGTCGGGGTATGATTTCCCATATAAATACATATAAATTATTTTTTATTTAGGAACAGAAACAAAAGAAAATAATTTAGGGGAAAAATATGTAATAAAATATTAGATAATGCATATTCAAAATCGCAAGACGAAGCTACGTTGATGTAGAAGATTTCATAAAATCTAACCAAGTAATCTTCCGGCTCAAAAATGTTTTTGTCTTCCCACATAATTTCCTCATAACATGCTAATATTTCTTTATTCCTCGTTTTGTTGAAAAAAATACCCTCTTCCTAGGAATCTAAATTTTATAAAATTTGTAAGCCTTTTTCAATTAAACTGAGGCTTCTGTCATATTTCCATTATCGTCATCCGATCTTCTGACTGAACTGGGTGTAAAAACTCAAATTCTTCAATGCCTTGTTCTTGCTCATGCATTTCCCTGAACTCGCAATTGTCAGCTCCTGATTGTGGGAAACAGTGGCGTAACGGAAAACATTGGGCCCCCTTGCTAAGCCAGGTTTGGTCTCTAAACCGGATCCTACAAAGGACTGCAAAACCATATATACTTGGTGTCAGTCAGGCTTTGGGCCCCCTAGAGCCCCGGGTTCCCCCACGATACGGGGGTGTGCTTTCCACCACTGGTGGGAATCTAGCACAGTTCTCGAAAGTCATCAGAATACACTTCTAAATTTATTATCTACAACTTCTTCAAACACATTATCAATTTTAACAATTTTTTTTCTGAAACAAAAGACGAATCGAAGAGATTTGAAAATCGCATAATTCTGGGTTCGCGTAAGCCGTGGTATTACTGTATTGATATTTGGGGGGAAGAGATTCTCATAGTGAGGTAATAAAGGACCTTAGGTATAGTAGTTTCAAATATTGCGATAGTGGAAAAGATGGTGTATGAAACATTTACTTTTGTTTTCTCATTACATGTGAAGTGCCCAATGTACGGTCACATAAATAAAACAATTAAAAAAAATCGAATACAAATAACTGATTTTAAAAATACAACAGTCAAAAATATAGTTTAAATTATGTCACAACAGCCTACTTTTCATCTTTCTCACCCGAATTATTATTTGAATGCAGATGTCTGAATTTAAAAATGTTATTCTAAGTAAAAATTTTCTGTTATTTTCGATTTTCTGTGCATTATAAGGAAGCAATTGTGTGACATTTTAATTTATAATTTTTGGCTTCAATTTATCTTATTTGCAACACATCTTCCTTTGGTATATCGTAAGATATAGATATATAACTGTTCGTTCTCTGTTTCTTTGTGTTTTGATCACTTTAAAAAGGTATATTTTTTCTAGGAGAAGGTTGAGTGTGTTATTTTTGCTATCTAAAGGGGTAATAGGAACAAAAGGATTAAGATTTGATCAAAATTCGTGTTTTTTAATGTTAAAATTAACGTAATTGCACATGTGTGAGAGTAAACATTTCATTTATGGCAGCATTTCTTTTTTCTTTGTGATAAAAGAACCTGACTTATGAAATTTCTTTTTTGTAATAAAACCTCTTCAGTAAAATGTTTCCGTGTTTAAGGTATCCTACTATCCTAAAATTGTGAATTTTGCCAAAAATTGACAAATTTGTCTTATGATTTTATTTTATACGCCATCTTATTAGCGTTATAAAAATACCAAGTTTATAATTTCCCGTTCTCTAGAACAAAAACTACAAGTGTTTTAGTAAAAGCAGATGCCATTACTTTAAACAAGATGTCATACTTTAAAACGCGTTTTACTCGAAATATGTTTTTTTTTTAAATACTCAAACAGGGCCAGCAATTGCTAAAAAAGTTTTGAAAATAATTACCTGAAATTTTTTCTGCAAGTTCTGTATAATAGTAAAATTGCTTTAACCTTCAGATTTATCAGTCACTGTTTTATTACAAAATTTACAGACAGTTATGTTAATGTAATCCCTGTTTTTTTTAAGCAATTTCATGTAATAACTGAGATAAAGTGCTCTAGTTTTTGTAAAAAAGAAAATATCTCTTATCGTGAAAGTCATTTCAAAAATGAATAACATAGCAACACATTAGAATGAAAAAATTGAAAATCTGTTCATAAACCTTTGGTACAGAATAAGCTGCGTTTATGCTATTTTTTGTAAATTTTTACCTATTTTTTCCCATTTTAGTAATAATTTCTTTTTCTCTTTATTTTAGTATATTTTTCTTAATGTACTAAGCAAATCTAAAAATAACAAATCCCCATATCTTTATTTTCTCAACAAAAAAAAGTTGTCTCGACCAGTCGGATACCTTAATTCACTATTTGAAAAACTATATTTGTTTTTCTAGTTTCCTGGAGGTAGAAAAAGAGCTGGGGTGACGCTGCTGAAATCGAACGAGAGGCTGTGAAAAAATTAACAAATACTTCAATAATCATATTCAAAAAGATTTGGATAACGTTAATTCAATTTGCAGTAAATAATAAAGAAATCGTTATATTAAGTAAGCATTTTATAATTTTGTATAAGGTACCATTGTGTAATAATTCCTGCAGATGAAAGTCAATGATATATCAGTCGAGTTACGCTATAGAGTCTTGAATCTATTCGAGATACTTTGTGAGAAATAAAGAGCCCCTGGTGAACGTAAAATGGAACTGAGTTTCGAAGTCCTCGGGTGGTGTAGAAGCTAGAAGGCTGAGGTTGAGACGAATAGGGATTCGTGCTAATGTTGTGGGAAGAATGATAATCAGACATGGTAACAATCAACTTCAATCTGAACCAATCTCAGGCAATCTCGAAAGTAAATATGGAATGGGGATACATTCATGACGGTCACATGACGAAGGTAATCAAGTGTTCTTCATTGAATTCAAAACTCGAATTAGACTTATACTTGTGATTCTACTTGTAAAATTTAGATTAAATTTCGGATTTGATAAATGGGTAAATAGGTATGTTAAAGTATTAAGGCTCTTCAAAAAAAGGTATTTACTTAAAATTTTTTTACAAATTCTTGAAACATGAATTTTTAAATCAAGTGTATTTTATTTTGCCAGCATGCTTTATTATTGCTGACAAATAAGTAAATTTTCAAAGAAAGTTTCAGCAAAAAACAAAAATTGGTAAAATCTGATTGAGTGGAAACACGTGCTTGCATTTATCATGTGACTATGACGTCATATGAGTTAGCCCATTGGAGCGAAATTAACAATCGAACCCCATTCACAAACTAAGTATTCACTTAACTTTAGTAGACAGCTTTAAGGCATTAGATTTTAACAAATGGAGGAATTCAGACATCGGATTTTCTAAGATAACTTCGTATCTAGATTTGCCGATTCTAATTAAAACAGCATATAGCCTTCTATTCACAATTACACCTTGCAATTACAATCCCATCTTCCTCATTCTTGGTTCAGACTTTTTCAAATAGCAATATGAATTAACATTACAGTTCCCTCACAAGATGAAGCTCTCTAAATCAAACAATCAACAAATAGAAATCCCAGAAGTTAACTGAAAGCACAAATTCGTGTGTGAAAACCCGCGGCAAGTTCCTCAAGATCTGCAATTCTAAATTTATTCATCGCCAGTTGCTCTTATAAACTCTAAAACGATGGTAATTAAATCATAATTTCTGCTCTAATATGCTTACGTCTTCATTGCTCATCAAAGAGTTATATTTTTTAAAATTAGTAATAATTTCTGGCTTGAAACTAAACTAGTCACGATAACAGTTGCATAAAAAACTTTATCTTCCAAACCAAACAGTTTGAAGTACTCTGAAACAATGATAGTACTCCTTAATTATACTAATAAATCACAGCAAACAGTCTTTACGTCATCTGCTTTACGTATAAGCAAACGTAAATCCCGGTTTTAACCTCCAACAAATATTCCTTAGCTCTAACATACATTTTTCAGTGCTTTAAAAAATATTTACATCCCCCATTTCAGCTTGTGCATAAAAAATTTTGAGGCATATACACACACATAAAGTTATCGAGATCCGGGAAGAGCGCGTTTTAAAAAGATATATTTCTGTTCTCGTCTTGGCAACAAGACAGCAACAGACAAACCATAGACATAAACAAAGCGTTCCTCTGAGACGGCTGAGGAACGTGAAAAATTGGCGACTCCGTATTACGTTTTGATGGAGATGCCTTTGTACTGTAACGATCTGTGGCTGCCTCCAGATAGCAGGTTTTAACGGCTGAGGAACGTAACTGGGAATTTGCCAGACTTAGGATATGAATGCAGATTTTTCAAGGACTCGGATTACATATGTGTTTGTATTTCTATTTATTCTTAGGTCTGATAAATTAGAATAAATACGCGTGAGTCAATATTTGGGATGCTTACGCGTGATTGATAGCATTGAACAGGACGAACGTGACAACCGAGTTGTATGTACTAAAGTCGGAGGTGACCTAGTTACTTATTTTATTATTACGCCTACTTTTTCAATGGATTGCATCGAATTCAGTGACGTTACGTACACCCCCGCAACCCCTGTGGTGCGGGGGGGGGGAGTTCAGGATCTAAGGGGCCCAAAGTCTATGTTGCAATCTTTTGTAAGATCCAGCTTGGGGCCCAAAACCTGACTTTTCAGGGGTGTAGCAATATTCTCCGTTACGCCACTGATCGAATTTTTATCGAATATATATGCACAATGGATTGCAACGGATATTGATGTTAATTTTAAAATTCGAGTAATTATTGACATGTTTATTTCTACAATTTTTATCGCCAGTTAACTAATCATTTCGTAAATGCTTAGTAGTGAGTATGAGAATAGTGGACAGAGATGGGTAAATTTTGCCACATTGAACCAGCAGCTCATTTTTCTGCTTGAACTTCTGTGCAATATAACAATAATAACTCGCCAAGTTGACGATAAATAAAACTGTTGGCTGAAATAGAACTCAATTGCCCTGTCGATATATATTAAGCTCCATTTCTATCAATGGACCTTCTTATATCCTGGTGATAGAACGATTAACTCGTAACCGATGGTTTGTGGATTCGGGCTTGTCCTTGCAAAAACCGTCGCTTTGTGGAACTGATGCATATTGATGTCCAGGTTAATTTCTCCCATTTTCGTGGCGGGAATGTGAAGAGTAGAATGTTTGTTGAGATATTATCTTTATCACTTGACCATAGTTCAGAACTGTGGGATCCTTCAACTATTTCCCTCACGTTGCTTTTTGTGCTTTTGTTGCTTTAGTTCAAAATTTACATTTTCACCCAAAGTACGTGCAATGTCTTTCTCTATTACTTTTTCCACTAATTACAGACACAATGCGAAAAGAACAGAATTCTATCTTTCTAAATACGAGTACAGCAGAGCAAACCAAGCGTTTTCCGACGTGCCTAAACACAAAACCCAAGAAACAATCTCTTCTATGTACAGCAAACCAAGCCCTGAGTGTCGGGTGAAAAACAAAGGAACTTTCTTTCCTTTACACACAAAATTCAGTCCAGCGCCTTCGAGCTCCAAAAACAAGAGACTATCCTTTCCCTTGACTGCCTTGTTCGAAGGTCAACCACCTTCTCTAAAAAATAGTAACCCACCACCGAAGTTGCGGAGAATTGCGCCAAACATTCCATAATCTACCGCCAACAATAGCCAGATATTACAGTATGATTTGAATTATTTTCCAGTACACAGTTTTCTGAGATATTACGGCAAGCTCTTTCTCTTTCTCTTGGGTTTAATTTTGTGGTACTTACGTATTACACCGTCGACCAATTATTGCCAAACGATAAGTCATCACCAATTAAAAAAATGTTGCAAAATGGTTTTCATCAATATTATTACAGGGAACGTCCGCATCAAGAGATTTGACGAAATTGATCGAAGGTATAATACGTAATTGTCGATTAGGTATAATGCAAATGCATGGCCTTACTGTTAACATTTTGCATTAAATCAGGCCTTGATATATATTCACTGAATAGGTTAAGGAACGAGTTACTCTGTTGTTGATCCAATCACAATGTTCTCTTTTAAAGTGTGAGTGTTGATCCAAACATAAAAATGAGGGGAGTGGAGCAAATTTTAACAATGTTCACAGAAGTGGTTTATCAGATTGGCAAAGGAGTTGGCGATACTTTAATCTAATTTCAAGTGCATGTGAGTTTTGTAATGAATCATCAACTCGTTTATTTCTGTCACTTACTCCCTTCTTGCCAAATGATATCGCATGCAAAAATTTCTGCTTACTCTGTTATATGTTGGGTTGTGTGCTTGTTAACGCATAGTTACCGGAAAACCTTAGCTAATTTGGTGAAAGATTGAGATCTTCTTTTAACAATGATAGTTTAAAAAAGATGTTCAATTGCGTCACCAACATCGAAGTTTCTTTTCATTCTGCTGGTTGTAAGTTTTTCATAACTATACTTGGGAACAATGTATGCTCAGGTATGATCTCTGACTACCGTTTACATATCTAACTGAAGTTATTTTGACCCCAAATAGCTTTTGCTTCAATAAATCATCGCAACCTATAAGCGTTTTCATTCTTTAATTGAATACAGAATGTGCGATTTCTTAGGTACTCGAGTAATCTTTCCTCTCTCTCCTGACTTTGATAAACACGGGAAAATGTGGCAACTCAGACGCCATCCTCGTCACTTCGCCATGGTTTAAAATATAAAAGTCAGTCACCCAAAGCCATCGTGTTGCTTCTAAATTCTTCGTTAACAAACAACAAACCACTGATAAAGATAGGGGAGATGCCCTTTGGAAGTTTCAGTGATTTTTCAATCAATACTTACTTTTTTTCAACCTTTGTTTCAATTTTATACACGGTTGTAACCATCTTTATGCCTCTCATGCAACCCTTTTAAGTAAACTGTATATAGGTAATCCTCATCCCCAATAAGTTAATGTGTCACTCACAATATCGCAAACCTAGACCTTAACCCACTCGACCGACTGCTTACTTTCAACTAAATGAATGATGGTGTAAGGTCGTTGACCTAGGCCTAGACATACGGGAAGGACACCATAATACAGTATTGTCACTATTACCAATTAGCAAGCGTATAGTTCAAAAATCCCCGTTTTTCAGAGAATACGCCCGGGAATAACATTTGGGGACTAAAATTATTCGGATGATGATCTTAATGAGGTCGAGTCGAGAATAAAACGAGTCCCAATTAGTCCATGCCTTTAAACCGGGATAAGCATTTAGTTTATCGCGATCGACTGGTGTACCGCTAAGATATTTTGAGGGGATCGCCTTTACTATGACCTAAGACACGCTTACTAAAAAAACCTATTTATGGAACACTGATGCCAGCTAGATTTTAGAATCTTTTCACAATCGATGCGACTCTGTTTACATAAGCAAATGATTCGCTAAACGTTTATAGGACACATGCACCTTCATTGGAGGCAAACTATGACCCTTAACACGTTCACTGCCACTGTAAAAGGAAAAATTCCCAACTCACCGACTGAAGGAGAGAATAAATGTTGATGATCAGCTCTTCCCGCGCTTTCACCGGATTGGGTTCTTGTCTTGATGTAATGTCCCGCGAACTCGGTAGAGAACAAATTAAGTACATACGTCGGTTTCAGATTAAACGATTCACGTATCTTCTATGCTCGCTGCATGAATACCTCCATGGTCTAGCAGTGGCTCTTAGTTAATCAAGCATTCAACTTGAAAATCTTGTGTTACTTGAGTTTTTGTGGTAAAGTTAGTATTGTCATATTTTAATAAAGGGGTACGATGTCGAAAACAAGTATTAAAAAAAAAAGAAAACATACAATTTTAATACAGAATGGCCACATCTACGTCACAGGGTGGACCGCAATACCTTAAAAACATTTGAAGTAGCCCGTACCCTGGAAAAGTCTGCCCATCCCTGCCTTAAGACTCCACTGGTTGTAGCAGTCATGTACATACCAGGGATGTCAAACTCGCGGGCCGCATGGGGTCCATAATGTACATTTTTGAGGTTCAGCGTTTTTGCGTAGCTACCACTGTATCAGCCGTATCAATGATACGGGGCCCCCATGCTACAAGGGCCTCAACATATGTGAGTAAAAATTGTTAATATATTAAGGGACCCCCAAAAAGGGTATGCAAGAAATTTTGATACGGAGCCCACTCTTGTACTAGTTACTCCAGTGATATACACCATTGCATTTAGTTGCAAGTAAACTTTTTTACCGAATACTTAACGTTATATAGTCAAATATAATGTTTTCACTCTTTAAAACAGTCAAGAAGCAGTTATCGCTACTACTTAGATAAAAAAGTCTATCATATTTAGCCTTTTGTAGGAATTGAAATGATGTATCATGGTATTTAAGTTGTAATTACTTCTGAAATTTGTATATTTCATTAATTCATTATTGCAGTTTTATGTTGGAAAGAAAAATTTGTACTTGCCAAGAACTTAAATTAAAGAAGCGAGTTATTTAATGTTTTAGTTCAATATTTTCATTATTTCTTGGTAAAATGTACTAATTTTCGTGCAGGGTCAATTCATTTTTGATATACGAGATTTAAAAATAATTGAATGGCTTGAATTCCCATTGAATTCAAAACCGACATTAGACTTGTTCTTGTAAAGCTTAGATAAAATTTCACTGATTTAATAATTGGGTAAAAGTGTTCAAATATTAAGATTTGTTGAGACAAATATTATTCAACTCGTTGCGAAGTAATGGCCGCTCAATCCAAGTGAGTTAATAAACAAACAGAAATGTAATAACATTATAGAACATTATAATTTGAAAAATAATTAATTTTTAAGATGAATTTCATAATTTTATATTTAGGCATTTTTAATTTACTATATTTTGTATTTTATGTAAACTTTCTGTATTTATACTTATAAATCTGGAAGGAATTTCTTTGTAACTTTTTCAATTTATCAGATTGGCAACGGTTCTTTTTTAGGCATCAGACTAGTTGCAACGTTTTGGTGTTAGCGCAGCTAAGCCTAATGGAATAAAAAGTTGTTCTTCGAATTCTTTGCAGCAAATTTCTATACTTTAACGTTATAGAACCAAACGTCCATAACAGATTTTTCAAAAGGATTTTAAAATGAAAATAATCTTATATTATACGTGTATTTTAAAATCAAATGCATTTTATTTACCTACGTGCGTTATTACTGAGACCACACAAACATGTACATTAAAAGAAAAGTTTCCGCCAAAAGCAAAAGTTGGCAACAGCGAAGTGCATGAACTAATTAGCTGCAAACATGTGATTGCATTTATCATGGGACTATGACATCACTTGAATTTATGAACTGATTGATAGCAAGCGCGTGATTGTAATTATGTGACTATGACGTCACATAAATTTTTATCCCATTAGTCTTTTTTGAAGAAAAAAAAAACAGTCTCGGTTTCAAAATGCGTTTTTTTTTTTTGCATCCAAGATTAGCATACTTTTTTTCCTTCAAAAGAAAATTTCCGCTTAGTTGGCTCGGAGTGTGGTAGACATTATTTACTCAGATTTAAATAAACCATTTCATGATCAGCGTATAACTGATTATTTCCACTTAAAATTAACAATTGCTTTAAAAAAAAATCCTGCCAGTTCCGACCTAATTTGAAGTTTTAGGAAGCCTTGCCAAATGTGCATAAAGGGAGGTTAATGAAAAATAATTTTTCCCTCTGCTCTTTTGGAAAATCCAGATGCCACTTAGTACATAATAGTGTGTCAACAAAGAGAAATTGTATATTCTTAATAAATTTATTAATTTTTATTGCTGCTAGATAAAATTTTCTTTTAATGGTTCAAAGGGAATTGAATTATGGCTAATTAGCATAATTGATTAACTTCTAAAGCAAAACTTTTTTCATTAAGCAATATAATAGTTCGCAGAATTAGGTGGAAAGAGTTCTATCTAGATCATGCTTTAGATTTCATTCGATTCCCATCAATTGTTCCAGAGATATTATTCAGAAAAACCAGGAGGAAGCCACACAGGTACAGTTTCTAAAAAAAGCAATAAATACACCCTGAAACACTTTAATTACTTTTTAATTTCAATCGCAGTTAGAAAAAATTATGGGGATATTAATGGCTGAAGCGGAACTAAATTATTGAATTAATCGAATTTTTTTTTCATGATGATACCCTATTCTTTTAAGAAATGAGTAGAGAATGCTCTCTCAATCATTTTAATATAACGGTTTTGTTATGTGCTTACGGAACGGACGGTACCGAGATCGAATCTCCTTCAAGCCCAAACTAACTTGCAGAATCCTTGCATCAATGGTTTAACGTTGCATTAGTTCAATAGAATAGAACGGGTTGGTTGGTTGAATGATGACTTTTGGGAAGGGGCGCTTTAAAGCATGGACCAATTGGACTCAGGCCCAGGGTCATGGTAGGTTCGTCGACTTTATTTCAATAAAATAATAATCATCATATCATATTTGGAAAGACAGCCCCTCGTTGGTCAGTGCCTTCCTTTGAAGATTCCGCCTTAATGACCTCTTGTTTACTTTTGCTCTCTTAAATTTTCTCGTTTATACCAAAGACTGATTCCACTGAATTCTTGGTCTTCCACGCTTCCGAATCCCGGTGACTTTGAACTGCAATAAAATAATGTTTTGAATAATTTTAATCGTCAAATGATATTCCCTAAAATATTTTCAGAAAAATTAGAAATTTCGAGCTATATGCCATCTGGCAACCATGGCAAGACTCCATTGTGTCATGTCCGTGTCTAGGCTTAGACTTGCCATCATCCACAATTTCTCAATTAGTCGATAGGCGGCAATCGGTCAAGTCGATTTGGGCCTAGGTTTGCGAGAATGCGTGTCACGCATATTTATTTGTAATGGGTTATCGTTCGTACGAATATTTGACTACGCATGCTATATACCAGCAACTTAAAAGTTTCATAGGTGGGCACATGGGGTCAGGGTCTCAATAAATCTTAAGACGATCTTGGTTGTTACGAAATTTGAGCTTGACGTGTAACGATAAAAGTTCATCAAGCAGGTTTTGGATGACATTAAATTAAGATCGCTACATCTCTAGTACATTAAAATGTTGATACGCAGTTTTTTTAAAATCTAAGTTGATATTAGTATGAAGCAACTGTTCCCTAAATTCGACTTTAAAACATCCATTAGTCTCGTATGTGTTAAACTGTTAGTTTTACGTCCTATTAGATTAAATGTCGCCTTGGAAGTAGACCGAATAAGATGTTTACAAGAACGACTCACATCGATGTCTAATGGCGTGGGTGGTTAGCTTGCCTCGTGCGTCTATTTCTGTTTTGGCAAGAGACGCCTGAGTGTGACGTAAGCCACAATAGAGTTAGTGTCTTCTCCTCCCACCCGAATGATGAATAGAGAGCGAACATCGCACTAGAGAGCGTGTCAAGTGCGATTGCGAATGTCGAGTTTTCCATTATTATGGGCTGTAAAAAAATTCCTCTTTTCTTATAGAACGAAGAAGTACTAGTTACAGGTTGGATATAAGTCTCTTAACTGCTGCACGAAGACTTTAAAGTGAAAGACTTAATTTTTAACCACATTTAGTTAGTGGTGTAGGAAAGTTAGGGAAGCCAAACTCTCAAGTGTCGTTCTCGTTACTAACCGTTGCAAAATTTCAAGATATCCGATGCGATGCTAATAAAGAAAATGAATGCAAACCGCAGTTCAGCATCGAGGATGACACTTTTCTATCTTCCACATCATGTAAAGAACTTGGATGTACTCTTTTATTTAATATGTGGTATCATATATTTTTCTGCATGATGGATTTGGGCTGAATGAGGACATGAACCTACAACTCGATCTCTATACTTTAACTTCTTAGCAATTCTAGGAATTTTTACAATCTAATAGCAAAATTGCGTCATAAAGAACAGTAGATATAAATTCAAGGTTTTATTCCTTAAAGTTTGTACAACTAGCTTATGGCGACTGGTTTGAAAATTGTTTCGTTGAAAACTATTGAGGGAGAAAATGTTAATTAGGTATTTATGTATTTTACTATCATCTTATTTCATCAAATCAAAAGCGTCGCCTAATGCCACGATATGCAACCAATAGCGCAAACTATTACCGCACATGTTCACGCACAATAATAATGATGACGGCGTTTGGCGACATTTTTTAATTGGTGTTGTTTTTTTATAGCAAAATTGATGGACGGTATAATACGTAAATACCGATAGTCGCTATTAATTAGTTGGTTCTAAAATTAAACTGTTCTAAAATCTTCACACATATAATATTAAATGGATGTATACAAAACTACCAAATCATAAGATCCATCACCAGCCATTCTTTTTTAAAACTTCTATTTACGACATTTTATCAAATGGAACCAACAAAATTTAATGAAGTTACTTTCTGACTGATGCAGATTCATTGCCTAACAAAACTCTCTAGTTACTATTTTACAAAATGATAATTGAGGTAAATTTACTAATTCTTCGATAATAGCAACAGAATTTTATGCTGGAGTTCTTTAACAGTAAATGAATTTTTTTTATCTATGAGAAAGCAAAATACACACCATAAAGACAATGTATTTATAGAAGAAGGAAAAATGAGAATAGGAGGAATAATTTCTCAGTGAAACAAGCCAAATATTTTTAAAAGAATCATAAATATTTCAAACAACAGTCGTACTGCGTTGTTGACACATACGACTCTCTCTCGCCATTCCATTAATTGTATCTCCTAAATTTTATTAACTAATATCGTTTAAAAATGAATGTTGTTTAGGAAGTTATTTTGAAATCATTTTGCTAAAGTTAACACCCCCTCCTCCCCATCCCGTATAACCGAAATATTTTAATTTTTATCCAACTTTTAAGCATTTCAAATAAATACGATGAAGTATCTCCCTTTTTTTTATTCCAAAATAATTAAATCTGATTGCTATTGCCGCCAAGCTTGGGGAAGTTTGAAATGTAAATATTCTAGATTTGTGATTGAGTGAATTTAAAGGAATCTTGTTCTGATATGTTTATACAGATATTTACATTTACATGATGTGTTTGTATACGCGAAGTTTATAATCATATTTTGACATTTACGTACTATAAAGTCGACCAATTTCACTAAATCTAAAAAAAAATCGCCAAATATTAAAAAAATGTCGCCATGTGCTGTCGTTTCTAAGCATGTTAATCTCTGTGCTTGTTCCTTCCATATTAATCTGTGGACAAAAAGACAAAAAATTTGAAGAATTAAAAACTGTAATTTAAAAATATGTATATGAACGAAAAGATAATATATGAACGGAAGTTCTAATAAAAACAACACTATTCCAAAATACCGTTATTGTATTCAAAATCGTGACAAATGTGTTCTTTTAACCACATAAATTCATATGAATACGGATTTAAATGCTGTCATTTAATTCTGCGATATTTTGTCATTTTGCTAAGCCCCATAGTCTTTCTGGTACTAGATTGCATGCACATTACCGCTTAAATAAGTATTAGATTGCGCTTACGTATTGGATCACGTTTTTGAAAATATTCCACTGCGATCTCTTCCGTGTAAAATAAAACTCAAATTTTATTTATTTTTTCGCAACAAAATAAGAGAAAATATTATTACAAATTATAAACAATGTTATTTTCAAGTATGTGCAATCAAGATTATTGTATTTGAAGATGCACGAGAATGGTTTCTTACTCTTGGCTGTGTGCGTGCATACTCTGGCATTTGGCGACGTTTTTTGGTGTGACGAAAATGGTCATTGGTACAATACGCAAGTACAGATATTTTTAAGCAATTTTAAACGGCGTGAATAACATTCATAAAAAGTAGAAAAATCTTCAATTATGTCCCAAAAGTTTTGCAAACTTATTCATAGCTTATAAAATCAATGAAAAAACATTGATGTATTTAATAAATTGGAAAGATGTATGAATTTGTGTACGCTAAGGACTTTAGAATACAATATAAAAATATCGCCAAATTGGCGACTTAAATTTGTATTTCCATGTTGGATCGTAACGAACAAAGACGAGACTAAGAAGTGTAACTTGCCAAATGATGCCCATACCAATGTTCTTAAGCCTAACTGCTTTTTTTTTTTATGTGAAGTGCGGTATTTACGAATTTTTGGTTCCTGAGTTATCTTTTTAATTGGATTAAATGTTTTTTTATAAACAGAGGTGTCGCGTCTTTCAGGACGCTCTAGAAATATTTATGTACATTCGAATCCTTGTCAACCAACCTTCAAATTATAACAGATGTACAAAAATTACGCTTATTTGCTGTTAAATTAATAAGTGTTTAGCCCCACTCTGCTTATCATGTTCCTCCGCCAATAAAACCAATCAACCAAACCTAATAATTTTTTTTAAAACGAAATGCACTTTTTTAAAATCGAATTGAACTAATGAATAAACATAGGCGTGAAATTTGGCTCCAGTTGTATTAAATGCGCTAAAATGACTGGTTGTCAAAATTAAAGATTTGGGTTAAAAAACTGTAAAGTGCAGCAAAGCGATTTTAGCGAAGTTTTTTGGAGACTTTTATTATAGATTCGTTCGTTTCCTCTATCTTAAGGGCTATGAAATTTTTAATATCCTAAAAATTACCAAAGATGCTTGGGTACTTTTCAGTTAGCCTAACCTCGCGACGTGGATACTTTGGCGATGACCAAATAAATAAAAACTACATGCTGTTACTGACAATTTTTACTAAATTACCACTGAAAACAGAGCTAATTTGATATATGGATATTTGACACAATTTCAAACAATCAGTTGGATGATCTAATTTTTGAACCAGAAAGTAACGGAAAAAACAACGGTAACTCAACAAGCAAATTAGCGTTATCATATTGTAATGTTATTGTTCCAAACATGGAGAAGTATTACAATTATTTGGTGTAAAAATTGGTGGCACTTTATATTAAAACCCTGAAAACCTCTCGGAGGACAACAGAAAACGGTTGCAGTTCGCAATATTTGTCTGGGTCCGAGAGTAACATTAGGGAATTTACCGCTTGTGTTAGACTAACTAATAAGTATTAAAATTCGTCTGAATCAAATCATTATCAAACCAAAAAATCGCCAAATTTGGAGAAAATCCTAATATTTTATTGTAACATTGGTGTGTATTTTCTGAGTAGAGGAAAAAAGGATTTAAGCCGAAAACATAGCAAATTTTTATCAAAATAGCCTTTTTTAATACAATTTATTTTTATTTCATGATGTACATATAAAATATGAAATTGATTAGAAAAAGATATTGTTCATAATTAGTTTTATATTGGAAAAATGGTTTTTAGTTTTTTTCTGTCTCCTGTTCAACGGGTGCAACTTCATTTGCTACTTCCACTTCGGCCTCTTTTCCATCTGTTTTCATTTCTTTTTCAGTTATGTCCTTTGGTTTACGACCTCTCTTGATCTTGGTGAGATTTTTCATTTCATTTCCTTTTTTGCTCTTTACAGTTGCTTGCTGTTTCTCAATCTGGGCTGGTTTTCCAGCAGATGCAAATTTTCCATCGATTTTAATTAAATTTCCACTCTCTAGCAATTTCTTTAAAATCAGTTTAGTTTCCGGATTGCTGGAGATTCCATTTTGTTTTGAATCCAGAAATTTCTTGATGGAATGTAGCGTAATGGCCGTTTTAGGAGTGGTTTCAGCAACGGATTTTAGAATCCATCTCCGTATTTGACTCCTTTCTGGAGCTTGCTTGGTCTTTTTGTCTTTCACTACAGCGGTATCCTTCATATTGTCTTTTGTAAGTTATTTATATTTCTTTGGGCTGTGTGCTTAAAGTTGGGTGAATAGATGTTTTTGAGAAGCTAGCGGACTGGAAATTAAAGCAAATTGATGTTGCTTCGTTTGAAAATTTCTCGAGGACTTAATAATTCATTCACGCTTCTATCTCGTGAACTTCACATCTTTTAAAATCAAAATTAACATGAATTATGTGCACGTATTTGCATATTAAAAAACCAGAAATGTGGTACTTGCTATGAATCCAGAAGCATGAATCTTATAAAGTTGAGAAAACTAACATAAATTATTAAAACTACATTCCATAATTTTCAGTTTATGTTTAAGAGACCATACGCATAATTCTTTTTTTTTTTACTTATCTTGTATATTAATTTTAAAATTTTTTGAATTTGGATTAAAATGCTGAATGTTAAGCAAACTGGTAAATTAATGCATACTCTCTCTCCGAAAAAAATGTCCCACCAAAAAGGTTTTTTGTCATGTAGTTCGTGACTGGTTCAACTCTCATCTATGATCTTAAGGTGAAAAATTGAAAGAAATTAAAAGCAATCGTGAACCTTGCTGCTTGAATGTCTAGTGCCAGAGATTTTCATTGATCATTTCCTTATGTTTCTATGTTTTAATGTTAAATGTGAGACTACAGTGATATAAACATATCCAATATCAAAATGGATGCCCACACAATTTGTAACAGTTTTGATTGTAACTGACAATTGAGTAATGCTTTATTGAATGAGCTAAAACACAAGCGAACATATTTTATGAGCAATTCAAACATATTTTAAAGCTCTTATTTCTCCTTAAAAAGGCTCAAAAGCCTCATTTTGAAAGATGCAGTTTAAAAGGGTTTATTTGACGTGTATTTTTTACTTACGTGGTGGAGAGAGAAAGAGAGATGCTCTTTAAAACTATATAAGAAACTCGCTCGTTTACGTAGAACAAAATTTCCCGATATTCAAATAAAATTATCACTCAATTTTTTTTATTTAAATTGTTTTTAAGGATATGGGCTATCACAAAATACTTTCGTGAAAAAAATGACACCGCGGTAGCCTAGTGGTTAAGGTAACGGACTCGTGGCTGGAGTGTTATGATTTCGAGTCCAGTACCACTGAAGAACCGCCGTGTAAGGGAGCGACGCATGTTAAATCTGTCGTGAGCTCAAACGTCCTCCTGTTGGTGTGGTGTGGTAGTTAGTAGAGGGGGAGTGCCAGCTCGGGTATCGTTCTCGTCACTTGATCATGGTTCAAAATTACGAGATCCGTCGCCAAAAGCCCTCGTGTAGCTGAACAGTGCGACGTTAATATTCATTCACTCATTCGTGGAAGAAATTTTTGAAAGTTTAGGAGAAACTTTGCACATTACTTTGTATTCCAAAACATGGATGAAAGCTTATTTCTCTCCTCTTCGATGTTTATTCATCACAATAAGCACAAAAACATCTAAGTATGAAGTCGACACCTGAAGAAAGTTTGGCAAACCAGACTTTCGAAGCTCAAGGACTGTAAGTCTATGAGACGTGTGAACTTGCTAATTTCTTATAGTTAAATTAAAATTCTCTCTATATATGAAGCGACATGAGACAGTTTTTTCCAGTGTGGTTTAATTTCGTTGATTTTTGAAATATTGTCGTTCATGATCTCATACTATCATTTTGCAATTGATAAAAAAAAATTTACACATTTTTTTGACGTAGCTTTTTTTTTATTAGTATAATTTATGTTCTAACATAATTTTCACAAATTTGCCAAAATTCAGTATTTAAAATAGAAATTTTTCTGGTACTTTTCGTTTTTATTGAACAATTAGTAAGCTTTATGATCTTTATAGGTTTAATATATTAGTGATAATTTTGAGCGAATGGGACGATCTTTATTTCAAATGGAATGAAAATAACCATCTTGTCTTAAATTATATTGAATAATTTTAAACTTTATAATATTGTGTATCGTATATTTGCAAAAAGAAAAAAATCTTAGATGGAGGGCTTGATTCTCAAGTGAAGTGTTTGCAGCTTTTTTTTATCCCACGTCGCGACATTTTTTATTCAACTTCTTCAAGAATGGCGCGATAACAAATGGCACTATTCTGCACCCCTCGGGGTCCCCTTTCCTTTCAGTTATCTACAACCACCATTAGTTTAGCTTTTTCAGAAGTAAACTGCTCATATTGGGGATTGCATCTATAGTGATACTTTTTGATGAAGTGCATTTCTTTGTGTGAAAATCGACCAAATATTATTCAAAATCATATACTACAAGTTACATCTTCTATTATTCTCTATAAATATGGAAGTAAGGCATCTTCTGTGCTTTAATTTGGTGTATTTAACATTCCGATTGTAGCCAAAGTAACGTATCTGTGTAACAAATGCTAGCTGTAGCAAATCTTTGAAGTTTAATCATCAGTGGCCTAACGTACACCCCCCGCAACCCCGGGGGGATTTTAGGGGGTTATGGTTTTGTAATCCTCTGTAAGATCCAATTTGGGGCCCAAAACCTGACATTGCAGGGACCTCTAGTTATTCTCAGTTACTCCACCGTTAATTATGCTAAAGGCTAGTCATAAGATGAAGTAAGAAAACTTAACTGGGTCTGTAAGACCGACCACACGTGGCGTGGAAGTTCCCAGTCTAAAAGGTACCTCAGGTCAGTGGCGTACGCAAGGGGAAGGTTTGGGGATTCAACCCCTCCATAGACGAACCTTTTTAATTTTTACTTTAGAGATTACCCCTCGGTGACTTCGTCTACGTGTTTTTATTAACACCCTTTTATAAGCTTCACTTGTATGTAACGGAATCTTTGACTCAATTTTTACCCACTTTAAAAGGTCAGATGAGTTCGAAATTTCGCTCACTTGTCTAGGACCGAGGAAAATACAATAATTTAATAATTTTCTCCATTGTCCTGATCTGGATCATCAGGATAACGATTTCCTATTTTCAGATCCCATTCCACATCTGGCGACTAATTTCAGATCCCATTTTCAGATTTTGCGACTAAATGATTAAGTAACAACTTAGTTTGATAAACGATAACAAAAGTGTGTTTATTTAGTATTTTTAAACTTTAATTTTTAAAGAATATAAACCCCTCTCCTTAAGAGAGGTATGTATACGCCATTGCCTCGGGTATTTTTTTGGTTACCCGATTCCATCAGAGATATTTATGAAATAATGGGAGTCACAATGCTCGTTCAGTATTAAATAATCCCCCAACACCAAATTCTCGTTCGCGGCTGTCGGGAAACTTTTCAATAAGGCTAAATTCAGGGCGGTCATATGATAAATGCAATCACGTGTTCTTCATTGAAAACCAAAATTATGCGGCATGTAAATCCCTTGAAGTGCCCGTTTGGCTTGGGTGCTCTCGGCAAAATTGAATTCTTAAGTTCAATTTCGCATCGTCAGAGCTCGGGTGTCTCCATCTGGGGAGGAAACTGGGCGTCAAAATTACTTGCGGCAATTGGTGTCGCCTATACGGCGCCGCACTAAAAAATGATACCAGCTCCTGGGGTCTGCATTAGGTCTGCAAAGGTAAAAAATACGAATACGCAGCCCCATTAGGAAGAAAACATTAAACCTGTAGTTCTTGCTTGTAAAACTTATATTAATCAACTATCAATTTGAAATTTTAAGATGCGTTCAAATATTAAGATTCTTCAAAAAGTTTTTCAAAATTAAAATAAATTCTTATTCTATTCGTGTACTTTAAAATCACAAACGTATTTTGTTTGCCTATGTGCTTCATTATTGTTAACAAATATGTACTTTTTTAAAAGAGTTTCTGTGCAAAAAGCAAATGTTGATAATAGTGGAGCTAGGGATTGCAATATCGAACCAAAAGTTCAATACCGGTATTGAACTTTTGGTACCTGTACTGGTAGATCTTAATACCAGGAGTAGAAATTTTAGGAAAGAAAGGAAATGCAGGTGTTTCTTTGTTTTATTTGTCAGTTTTATTAGAGTTTTATTAAATATCATAAATTAATTTGTAATTTTTAAATTATGACAGTATATAAAGAATAACAAAAAGTTACCTGTATTCGGTTTCCTGGTATTGCAATCCCTAAGTGGAGCGCATGTGCTGATTGTTTGGAAACTCATATCATGTGACTAACGTCATATGAATTTAGCCCACTGGGTGTAACTTTCTAGTAATTTTGGTTCAGTGTCTGAAATTGTCCCAAATTACTCCCGGAGCTGCGTAATCAAAAATGATGCTAAACTTATAAAAATAGAATCAATTTTTTACGTCACCTTCTGCTTAAAAAGTCTAAGTTTTAATCTAATTATAAGGTCTTAGGGTACATGATGTGAAGTTCTTAGTGCCTTTGTTGATGTGTAATGACTTACGGCTATTGCATCATCTCACGATGCTTGGTTATACACATTTTTTTTTCTTAAGGAATGTCTGAGAAGTATTTCATGTTTCTTTATCATTAACAAAAGGTTCTTTATGAGTAATTAAGTTCATTCAAGTCATTACGAATGAGGTCAAGTTGCTATTACGCTTAGTTTTCTGTTATATCTACATTAAGAAAATGTAACTTTCTTTGCTACGTGAAAAAAAGTCTATCGTCATTTTTTTTTTTTTGAAAGTTAAATAATTTACCTTTAAAATATTGGGTGTAGCTATTTCATATTTTGTCCCATTCATATTTTTATGGTTAAGAAAAATAATTTCTTGTGTATTTTTGAAGCAGTGTTTAGGCAAGAAGGAAATGTCATTTGTTATGCTATACTGTTCGAGTTAATTGGGACAAATGGAAGAACTATTTTTTCTAATATCTTAGCTTTTTATCATTTCATACCTTAAGTAGACTAAAATCTCTATATTAGTATGAAGTATGTCTTTCTTTAACAGAAATGACCTCTTCAACACGTATTGGCATTGACTCCACTATGTAGTGTAGTGCACATGTTCTTGACTTCCTCGTGCACTGCACTTTTTTATCATTTATTCTGTTGTCTTACAATTCGTCTTGGCTAAAAGATTCTTTGGAATATGTCATAAGTTCTCAATAGGATTTAGATCTGGTTAATTACCAAGCCAATCAAGTACTTTTTTTTATTTTCCCGCATAAAACTCTGGATCAATTTCGAATTGTGACAAGGGGCTAAGTCACGTTGAAATGTTCCGTTAAATGTTTTTATGAATAGAACAATCCTACTGCGTAATATTTCGACATATTTGACAGAATTCGACACGCTTTTAAGAGGAAAATTTCCAGTGCCATTTGTTGTGAAAAACCCCAAAACATCTGTTTTGAAGGGTGTTTTGCAGTGTGTTGGAAATGATCAGGTCGCAGAGTTTCTACTTCATTTCGTCTGGCTACTTTTGTTTGTATCCCTGCCCAAATAAATGTGTTTCATCTCAGAAAATCACCTTCCAGTCGTTAACAGTTCATGACTGGTGTTTTCTGACCCATGAATAAACGCTTTTCATCATTTACTGAGTAAGAAATTGTTTTTCCTCGGGGTCTTGTTGCCTTACAGCCAACTTCTAGAACTCTTTTCCGTACAGTTGAGGAACTCAATTCAACACCATAATCCAATAAATCCCTTTGAAGGTCCATGCTTGTCTTTCTTGGATTTATTTTGATACTTATTAGAATTTTATCACTTTGAGCAGTTTTCCGTTTGCACCCACATTTTCCTTTTCTTTTTGGATAGGATGTCCCGGAATCTTGAAGTGTTCTTTAAAATCTTGAAACGCTTAATTTGCGCACACCAACTGACGTAGCTACATCTCTCATAGTCATAGAAGTGTGTTCATTACGAGCGATTATTTTAGAACGCTTCCTCGAAGTGTAATATTCATCTTTGAATAAGCAAAAGTATAACGTGTACGCAAAATTATAACCACCAGCTACCACATTGAAAAGCTCACAACTGAGCTACTGTTGAACTAATGCCAGTCAAACGAGTAAATTATAGTCAAGGTCGATTTGCACACAGCCTCTATGCAGATAAAACCGTTTTGAGGTAGTGCGGAACATCACTGGTAATCGCATATCAACATAGACAAGAAAAATGTTTTTCCCAATAAATTCGAACATTATAGTATATATATTAAAAATATAATTTAACCCATGCTATTTTGACTACAAATAATCTGAATTGTTGTTTGGATAAGGATAAAAATAAATTTCTAAGTAATTTTTTCGAGTGTCAACAACATTTGAGATTTATTCGGCACTAACCATCAGAGTTCATTTTGAAAGTTTTCGTTGCTCAAATCGGTTGAATATTTGACAAAAATATAAATTACAAAGTAGATGCATAATCTACAGTAAATTTTCAATAAAGACGCATTTTTTTCCACTACACATGATTAAAAGGAAACATGAGTACTTTTCCGTTTCGCTGGTGCAGACGACTAAGTCGCCAAAAATGATACAACCGACGCCAAACTGAGTATTTCCACTGGTAACCCTTTACCACCACGTCTTCAAAACAAATCATGGTCTCTTATCAATAACGTCTTTCTCATAATACATCAAAAATGGATCAAAAACCAATGAGAGCTAATATTTATTAATATTTTTTATGTGTATGTTATGCGTTGTCGCCTATAACGCCAACTTGGCGAGATATGCACCGGCAAAACAGAAAAGTATCGAAACACGCTCTACATAAGTTTTATTTTATAATTTAAATAAGGTCTGTGTGTGTGTAAATTTTTCGTTGAAAAAAGTTAATAAATTTGAAAATTTAATAAACTAAAAGTGTTGCCCATTTTTATTTTCGAAAAATACAATAAATATTTCTTTACATTTTCTTAAAAATGTGAGTAAAAGTAAATAAAATTCATTCATTTAAAAGTAAAATTTTGTTAAATATATTTAATCTTATATTTGATAAAATGGCGTACATAAATTTGATAGAATACTTTCAAATTCTTTATAAAGCAGCTTTTCTCGGAATTTTATTCCTTATATGTCTTAGTAAAAATGTCAAACGATAGTAACGCAGTTAAATTTTTTTTTTTGAAAAATTTGTTTGGTAGTATTGGCAACTGCGTGAAACGGAATATTCTATTTGATGTTTGATGTGTTTCAACTAGTTTGTAAAAATATCAGTCTTGTTTAAAAATAATTTTACTTTTAATTTTCTTTCTTTAATCATGTAATAATAATACGAGATTCAAATTTGCATGGATAATCATTGATGAAAGTTATTCATATATGAAAAGGAGGAAAATATTATTTTATTTAAATCAAAATTTATCACCTGTAGATTAAAAGAAGCTATGAATAATGTTGAAATTAAGTCATAAAACAGTTTCTAAAGTAAGTGTTGTGATTTTTAACTCATTCCTGTATTTTAAACAACCTTGGTAATTGATATTTCAGTGGAAAAATAAGTCTTAAATAAGTTTTTGGAATACACATTTTTTCGAAATTGATTTTAAAAGAATATTTTAATTCATTACTCATTCGTGAATATATTGTGTGTGTGTGGCTAGTAATTTTCAATTTTTTTTAAAACTTGGATTGTGAATCTATTTTTATTTGATAAACAGGAAATTCTTAATTCAATACATAGCTTTCTATTTTCTTACATATTATATTACTTTTGTTTCTATTTCAATTGTTGGTTTAGTATTTAATTTCTGTTTCTTCATATTTGTTCTTAAAGATTTTATTTGATTATTTTACAATAATTGCATTTAAACACTTGGTTTAACTACACTTACTATTTTCTTTAAGATTCAATTATTTAAAAACCCCATAAATGCTTATGATCTTAGTTTTAGAATTTTATTTATTTGCGTAAATAAATGCAGTAATAACAAGAAACATAACAAGTAATGGTAGAATAAATTATTGGCATCTTATATTAATATTACATTTATATTATAGCTAAAAGTTTTAATCAGATGTAAATTTTAAAAAAATGGTTGATATATATATATATATTCAAAGTAATTAGTGTATATTACATGCAATGTTATACGTCAGATAAATAGAGAAATTTTTAATATTAAAACGAAAAGACTCTTAAATAAAAAGGATAGTTTAAAAAACTAAAAAATACTCTTTTATAGTTAATCGAACTAAATTGTAACTTAATCTTTTACTCACCAATTCTGGAATTAGTCGCCAGATGCGAGACGGTATCTGAAAATGGGAAATCGTTAATCCTGATGATCCTAATCAGGAAATGGAACAAAATTATTAAATTATTGTATTGTCATCGTTCCTTGAAGTGAACAAAATTTCGAATTAATTTGACCTTTTAAAGTGGATAAAAATAGAGTTCAAAGATACCGTTACATCCAAGTGAAGTTTATAAAAGTGTTAAAAAGGAATGAAAATAACTTAAAATATTGCACTTTTTCCTATATAATTTGGGAAAACAATTCCATCATTTTCACTTAGCTCACTGTTGGTTTTTATATTGCTTATTAATATATCTTGTATATATAGAAAATAAAAGGAGTTTGTATAGTATGTGTGCATCGAAATTTTCACAATAAAAATTATATTCCATTGTTATGGGAAAATATACAATTCTTTAAGTAACATTGGTTTCGTTTCCCCTTTTTAAATAACTGATGTAATATTAGCATTTCTGCAGGAAAAAAATTGATACAAAATGCAAAGAGATAGTGTTCAAAGCGAAACTGCTTTAAAACTCCCAAAAATAAATATCAAATGCGCTAAATCATAGGTTCCCAACCTTTTTTGAACTGGCGCCCCCTTTTCTAGTGAATATTTCAATACCGCCCCTCCCACTCTAGAGAAATAAGAGTGTACATAATACATGGTGAAAACGAGAGTTAAATTTGAAAAAACAATATTTATTACTAATAGAATATATTTTTTTAATTTTATTTTTTCTAAGGCCTCAATTTTCTTACTTGCGAATCTGAATTAACTATTGCCACAAATATATTTAAATGGGTAATATGTATATATATATATATGTATGTATTGTAGTCATAGATGGGGCATTGTTGGAATTGAAACTCTACTGAATTTCTTCGTTTAAAAGAGCGGAAAAAATGTTTTAGCTTACCTGTTTTAAAGAAAGGCAGGGTTTTTGATGATACGAAGTAATTCATAATAAACTATTGCGTTCAAAATAAATATAAATCAACAGTTTCAGCCTTTATAAGATTCACACGTTAATTTCTGGTTAACATGTTTCTTGGATAATATACGTAATTAAATGCAGTGGACGAAACATTTTTCATATTGCTCACAGACAAAGAAAACACGTCCTCTACAGAAATTAAAATGCACTATATCATTCAATTTAATGTAGGTCTGAATGTAATGTAATCTTTAAGTTTTTCATTCACTTCCCGAACTACCGAAATATGTGAATTTTCGTACATGTGATATAGAAATGATTTAAATGCATGACGCCAATCCGGTATAGTGACACTGCCTGCGATACCGTAGGGCCTGAGTTCGAATCCCGGAGAAGGCCTAGATGTTTGTGTTGTAACTTTTCCTTTGTGTGTTGTAAGCCCCCATGTGATACATTGTGTTGTGCGTGAGGTTTATAAATGTCCTTAATATAAAAAATGCATACAATCAACATAAGGTAAACAGTATTAAAGTTTACTTTTGTTAATACATAATCAACGTGTTTTTTAAACTATATTTGGTTAATCTGCCTAAGCCCCTCCGTGCAATCTCAACGCCCCCTAATTTTCTGTGTCTTTCACTGCCCCTCTGATTGCCTCAAACGCCCACGTTGAGAATCTGAGCTAAATTCATGAAGGTAACATACATGCAATCGCGTGTTCTCCATTGAAATCAAAATTGGTATTAGAGTTGTACTTTTTGTTCTACGTGTAAAAATTTAAATAGAACCTCAAATTTTATAATTAGGTAAACTCAAATATTTTAAAATTCCTCAAAAAGTCTTTCAAAAGTCAATATTTATTGTGTTATACGTGTACACATAAAAATCAAGTGAATTTTGTTTTCCTATGTGTGGAACCGTTGATAAATTTGCATCTTTTGAAAGTTCCTGTAAAAAGAAAAAAGTTGACAACAGCGAAGCACATAAACTAATTAGTAGGAAATACGTGATTGTAGCTATGTGATTATAACGTCAGATGAATTTAGCTTATTCAAAACATATGCATTTTTGCAAGCTTTTATTTAACTTGCAATGTATGTATGCAATTTGTTCGGGTGGAATCTTGCAACTCAATTTTGAAGCTGATATCTTCAACTCATTGAGCTGAAATTTTGTATACACGTTTAATTTGGATGACAATGCATGTTTTGACCATTTATATTCCGATATTGCAATTAGTTCAAAAGATATTAATTAAAAACCTTAAAACGCATAATTGTTTTACTCCTGTGCGCTGTTTTTTTCTGCTATGCTCGGCGACGCAAAATGAAGAAGGAAGAGGGGATTTTTTGGGGGAGTTTTGACGTTTTTAAAACAGCAATCGAATTTTTTTAAAAAAACTCAGACAAAAAATAATTACAGAATCGGAAAGATTATTTATTTCGCCACGATACGGTACAATTTTTTTTTCCAAAATGATTTTTGTATTTGAAACAAATTTTTTAAAAATGTGTTAAAATTGATGCGTTTTTATGAAAACGATTTCTAAATCGTTGCGTATGAATTTATTTTTGTGTTATTAAAACGATATTCTACACTAAATAAGTTCATGCTTTTTCTTTTAGAATATGTCACTTAAAAAATAAAATGTCAAAAACTTTTATTTTAATGATTTTTCAAAAAATACTCAAAATTTTAATTAAACATTTAATAACTTCGTCATTTATTAAAATAATCGCATGAAACTTTTTTCCGTGTGTAGAACATTATTATCCATAATTAAGGTGAAGATTGTAAAAAGTGCTTAAGCATTACGGATTTTAAAAAAGTTTTTGTGTTTTTCATCTAATACACTTTTTACGAGAATAAAAACATACAGAATTTCTTTTAAAAATTTTTATTTAAAAATTACCGTGTTTTGCAATCAATATGTGAAACTTGGAAATCAGAACTTAAAAATTAAGCCCTCAAAAAATAAATAAAAAACTTTAATAAAAAAAAGCGATTTTACGGTAAGTTAAGGCTTGGCGTCGAAAACCGGTTTGGCGCCCAATGACTATCTGTTTCATCTTGAATTTGAAGTCTGCAAATAGGGCTATACTAGAAAAGATGGTGCCTATAATAATCAAAATCACCACAAATTTGGCGAATGAAAAATTTAGTTTTGTTTCATTTTCTCTGTACAAGTTTTAATTCAAAGAATTCATTTTAAACATCCGTTTATAAAACAAAAATTTCTATAATATTTGTGAAAAACTTAATCGTTTTTATTCCGTTATCATTATTTTAAATGTAGTGCTTTAAATTAATATTTTTTAAGTAATAGTATTGTTTTCTGTGAATCATTAATCGAAATTTTTCAATTGTTAGGTATGGATTTCTCAAAATTCTGACGAGTAAATCGTCTGAACTAAAAAAGTTCATATACTTTGCTCTTTTAAAATCAATGATTTAGTAAATTAAGTACACAAAAACTTTTTCTTTTTTTCTCGTTTTCAAAAAATGCTCGCAATTTTAATTCAACATTTAATAAACATGTAAAATTTGGTAATTTTAAAAATTTCTACTTTAAATCACAGATTTCATTTTTTATTAAAAAAAAATTTAATCCTCTTTGATTTTAAACACATATGCTAATATCAACAATTTAATAAATGATCGGATGTGTTTTCTATCTTTTCATGAAATAATGCCTAAAATTGATTTTAGTTTATATTATAAATGAAAAAAATGCATGTAAATATTTATGTATGCTATCTTTACATGAAATAATGCATAAATAGTTTGTGTATTCATTTTAATGCTTTTTAGATTTGATGTGTGAAGATCTCTACCTTCGATTTTAAAGGTCCTTCCACACTGTTTGTCGAGAACTTCCTGGTTTAATTGTCATGTCGCATGGTTAAGTGCTGAAAAGACTAGGGTTCTGTCCCCCCTCAAAAGGAAATTTTTCTGATTTTTTAAAAAATACTCAATTTTATTTGCACATTTAATAACTTCCAAAGAAATTTTTTTTACAGGTAAGATCATTTATTGGGCCCCCAATACGGTTTTTTTTTACAAAACAATGATACTTTGCCTATTTTATTTCTTCTAAAATAAATAAATATCGATGCGTTTAAATGAAAATTATTTTCAAAAAGTTCATATTTCGATCTTTTAGAATCAGTGATTTAAAAAAAAGTGCCAAAAACTTTCTTTTTTACAAATTACCCCCCCCCCTTTTTCGGGGGGGGAGGGGGCAAAACAATACTTTACATATTTTGATTCTTTTCTAAAACCAGCGTTGAATGAGATGAACAGGCTTAGAAACCTATCCAGCGATAACTAAAAAGTAAAAAATAAATTTAAAGTAAAAACAACTTTTTAAAAAACAAGCTTTTATTTAAACGCGCTAAAAAGAATAAAATAAACTCTTCCTTTAAAACTTTGTTTATTATCAACTTATAACGTCATTACACAATTTATGATATAAAAGCTTGTCACGAGATTTACCTGTGTAGATAAACAAGTAAATTAAATAACTTGATCTGATTGATTTTAATTTGTAAAAATTTCAAACTAAGTAAATATGAGTACTTTAATCTCGCGACGAGCTTTTATATCATATAAATTGTGTAATGACGTTATAACTTGATAATAAACAAAGTTTTAAAGGAAGAGTTTATTTTATTCTTTTTAGCGCGTTTAAATAAAAGCTTGTTTTTTTAAAAAAATTTTACTTTAAATTTATTTATTTTAAAAAAGATTTTTAAAAGCCTTCATGAATCCAAAAAAACTTGCACATAACAGCTCAGCATTAAATATGAACTGTCTTATTTAAACTGACCTCTACAGTGCGCAATTTCTTTCAAAAACAACCTCGCGCCTTCTGGATCGATCTCTAATTTGATCTGCCAATCAAAGATGAATAACATGACTTATATCCTTGTTTGAAAGTTTATTTCTTTAAAACGTCTGTTTGCTTTTAATTTTTCCGCAATTAGATATTGAAATTGCGGTTAGTCGGTGAAACATCAGGAAGTTCTATTGCATTGATTATGTTACATGGTCGGAAAAAAGTGTCAATAAATATTATAAAATAAAATAGTTTTGTAATACGCTGCATTTTCTTAATTGTAGTTAAGCCTAATTTAGAAGTATAAAGAAAGAAATGCTCACTCACGTATCATCCTCGTCACACAGAAGACAGTGGCCAATAACCAAATATGTAGCTCTAAAAATATATTACTTCAAAAAAATTGCACATCTTTTACTTTCGTTTGGAATTCTACATTATAATATTGTATATTATTATACTTGGTTTTGCTAAATACATTGTAAATATTTGATTTATAATTTCTTTTATCTCCATATTTTCTTATTGAGGAAGTGAATAAGAGCTGGATTTTACGTCGCAAGAGCCAGCTTGGGCGAAGCTGTGTAAAAAAGGTGTTTAAACTATAGTTATTTTTCTTGCTCATGAATTTAATATTTAATCGTTGCTTTTTGAAGCCCAAATAAATAATTGCTGTAACGTAGCACCCTAAAGCAATAAATCTTTCGTCGGTTCAAATAAATTTCGGGTGCTTTTTTTTTTTAATCATGCCCAATTTACAGAACTCAAGTTAACTTTTTTCTTAACTTGGAGTGGTACGTTTCCTATTCGTAAAAAAAGA
Organism: Trichonephila clavata; assembly: GCA_019973975.1. Lineage (NCBI taxonomy): Eukaryota > Metazoa > Arthropoda > Arachnida > Araneae > Nephilidae > Trichonephila > Trichonephila clavata. The sequence continues at coordinate 226,765 of BMAO01035006.1, forward strand.
CAGCATTGCTTTGTAAATCAAATGAAATCAAAACTGACTTAAAGTGTCACGAAGTTCAACCAACTGTCACGTATTTATGTTCTTGATTTAAAAAAAAATAAAATTTGTATATAGCGTCCTCTAGTGATTCTTATTAATGATAAGAGCAAAAAGAACAAGAATGCGTAATTCGAAACTTCGCAACCGCTTTGATTATCTTGTGTCTGCTGATTATAATTCTCTCCCACTTGGGGGAAGGGGAGGATACGCGTTAACAGATTCGCTGTTTTACTTTTTCCTTTTTTTTCACAATATTTTTCATGTGTTAATCTTTTTATTTATATGTTAGGCAAAGGAAATTTAAAAAATGCAGGGAAAACCTTCGTCATTACGTTTTTAAAAAATATTTTTAAAAATTTGTAGATTTATTTTTAAAACAAAAGAAGGAAAGGAAAGGAGTCTACCTTCTAAAATGCAAGATGATTCTCTTGTTGACATACCGGATTCGAATCTCGAATTTGAAGACTGTATCGAGCAATAATTGCTATTCCATGTTAAATATCACTGGAATTTAAAATTTTAGTGAAGGATGATGTGGAAATCAGGAGTAAAGGTGTTCGTTCAAGAGTCATTTCGTTAATGGAATATGTTTACAAATTTACAGAAACCGAAGGGATTAAATGAAACTAAGCAAATTTAATTTAGCTCCTTCAGTAGTGGAATTCATTTAGAGTCAGTTTCATATTCACTACATATCCATGAGTGGAGAAATAGGGGCAAAATAGGTAATAGGAGCTGCTATTCGTTAAATCGAATTGGGCTGCATAACCAATGTAGTGGAAGCTAGGAGAATCTTTTCCATTAATCTTTTTCGCTCCTATTTCGAAGTATTTAACTATTTAATCTTATTTGTGGATGTGATGCATGAAATTAAGGGAATTATTCGTGTGGGCATCCATTAGGCTTAGCATAAGTGAAATATTTTGAATCTTTCGAAATAAAGATTTTCTTTTTAAATGTAATGTTTATGTTTAAAAAAAGGAAACCTTTATTATTTCCTGCGTGTCATGAGTTCGAGCCCAGTACCGCTGAAGGTCAGCCGTGTAGGGGAGCGATGCACATTAAATCTGTCGAGAGCTCAAACGTCCTCCCGTTGGTGGTGTGGAAATTAGGAAAGGATTGCCAGCTCTGGTGTCGTCCTCATCACTTGACCATGGTTCAAAATTACGAGGTCCGTCGCCAAAAGCCCTCATGTAGCTGAATAGTGCGACGTTAATATTCACTCACTCCGCGTGTTGATTTCCATAATCTCTTGATGACTCTTTTGTGTATATTATAAAATTTGTAGGTTTTATGCAAAATTCCATAATTATTCCTTCCTCCAATTTTTTTAATGCTATTGATAGTGTATGTTAGCATTTTGAAATGTTTCACTCAAATTTGCTTTAGATTTTACAAAATTAAAAGATAATCTTGTAAAATTCTCAAATATTTTGTTTTTAATATTTTACGCGAATCACTTTAGATAAATAGTCTCAGTTTTCAAGTTTTACCATTTTCTTCGTTAGAGAACAATATCATTGATATTTCTGGAACAAAAGAAAAACATGACAAAGAATGTTTTGTTGAAACTTTTCCATTAAGCACTGTCAAATACTACGACATACCAAAAGGACACTGAACGATTGCCACAGATTTTATTGCACAACGACAGCTGCAGCATGTCACGTTCAGTAAGAGATTGTGTGCACATTTCAAGCATTCTTCTCCCACATTTCCATATAAAGAAACGCTTTCGATTCCTTGATTACGCTGAAATCTGTACACACACAACCAAAATCGCTGAGCTCTGAGGTTTTAATCGCACCGTCTGGCTGCAAGATCATGACATCATCGCTATTCGGAAGATCCGTGACGTCACGGATATGACGTCATTCCCTCAATGTTCGGAGAGAATGATTTTTCCTCTTGTGTTTCCGAAGCGCCTACGATAAAATCCGAGACATTTCTTCGCCGAATATTTCTTCTTCGAGTCATGGTATATATGAAGTGTCAAGTGAGGAAATTATCGCATCTAATATTTCATTTCTGGACTCAGAATTGGACCATTAATGGAGTACGCGTGGATATGGTTGCAGAAAGAACACTCGAAACAGCTCTGTTGCGTTTTCTGAGAACTCATTTGTTCATTTTTTTCTCCTACTAGTATTAATTTGTAAAAGCGCAACCTTTTCTACGCAAGAATTGCTTCTTTCATGCCCCGGTTGTTTCAATCAAAGTAAAATAAAATCCTATTGCCTAATTTTTTTCTGTTTTGAAATTTACAACTTAAGAGAAATTTACCCATTTCAATTCGTGTTGGCGGGAGTTAGATTTAATAACGGAAGCTATAAATTATATATCAAAAGAATTCTGGTTCTGATTATGGAGAAACAATTGGGCATGGGCAAATAAAAAGAATACCAAGTCAGTTTTTAGTTGCTACACCCTCGTTTCACTACTAATTAAAAAAAACTGGCAATAGCCCTATTAAAAATGAAGTGGTTTAAATCCCATACACACACATAATTTTTTTCATAACTGAGAAATGCTTTTCAACTGCAATGATAAACTGCGTTATTGTTTACACTTTTGCATTCGAAGCTTAGCATTCGTTTAATTACCTGAACCTCTGTACTATGCTTGTCTTAATTTCCTGAGAAAATTAATGTTTTTCTCCTGGTTAATCTTTATTTCAAGATCTTTTTCCACTTTTTAGAGGCCTAGTGGTCAGGGTCACGAACTCGTGGCCTGGTATGTCGCAGGTTCGTAACCTGATGCTACTGAAGTCCGCCATGTACAAGGGGCTGATGCTCGTTAAATCTGTCTCTCAGTTCTCCCGTTGGTGTGGTGTGCTAGTTTGGAGAGGTGATGTTAGTTTAAGTGTTGTCCTCGTCACTTGACCAAGGCTCAAAATTACGAGAATTGTCGTTAATAGTCTTCGTATTGCCTTATAGTGCGGCGTTTATTTTACTCTCACTCATTTTCCTCTTTTTAGTTAACAAAAGGAAAGAAAAACTGGTTTCTTTTACAAAATTTTGGAGCCCTTCTTCCTAATATTAGATGCGAAATTTCGGATCTAATGTTTTGATCATTTGATAAATTTTCTTTAGTTCGTCTTACCTAAAACTGATTTAAGTGCCTTACGATTGAAAAAACTCTGAAAGAATGAGATCAATACTTAATCTTATTTGTTTATCCAAAATTCCACGTCACACATATTTCAGATGCAATTTCCTTTTTGCACAGCTTACAATAGATCAGATTGAGTCAGAAAATCTCCAATTTTTAGTTCAAGACAATTAAAAAAACCGCCTAACTTCTGTCAAATTTAATAATCTAAATATCAAAAATTGCTTTCAACTGATAAAAGCAAATACAATTTAAATAACAATAGCACATAACTCCTGGGGCAAAATATGGGTAAGCAATTATCACATTTTTAAATGGGAAAAATAGGAAATATTAGAGAAGTGATAACTGGGCTGCATAAAATGCACTTCATATGATCAGTTCACTATTGTGAACTGATTTATATATTTTTGACATCTTGCTAACATTTTTGCTCTGAATTATGATTATTTTTGTTTACAGTAAAAGTAAGCGAGTAATTAAGAAAATTATCTCATATTCAACACTTTTGAAATTTCTTTAATTTTCATTTTAAAATTGAAATAAGCTTTGTTTCTGTCAATTTTTCTAACTGAATGCTCCAAATATTTAGCGACAAATTAAAATTTCAACATTTTAAAATTGCTTTCGGTATTAAAAATACGTAGACTAAAAAAATAAGATATTAAAATCATAGTTGAAATTTCATTGTGCTAATATTTCAATATTTTAAGCCGAATCTATGGTCGTATTTTTTTTTAGTATTTGGTTTCCTAAGCAGAAATCCACAATGTTGATATTATTAAAAGGCATTGATACCTTAATGCACATATATTGGCAAATTTTGGATATGTATTTATCTAATGTGGAAAAATGAACTAATTTAAATTTTGGCAATTATTTATTTTACGTTCTTTGGACTGATTGAGCAAAAATTTCTACCAGAATTTACTCAAACTTTTTCTACATTCGTCAAATTTTGAGATATGTATTCTCTTAATTTAGAATACTTGCCTATAAATCCTAATAGTCTTCAATAAACTGAGAAGAAAGTGAAAATCGAAATTTTAGGAATAAAATTTTTTATTAAACCTTAATAAATCTAGTCATACGACTCCTTTTTTTTCTATAATGCTAACTGTATTATGATTGGTTAACAATTATCAGCATATTGCCCTTGTGCTTAGTTAATCAGGTGTTATTAAAAAGTAAAAATCTTTAAGATGTTTGTTCCAGACTAAAGGATTACTCTGCAGATTTTGATTTGTTACTCACTTATTCATCAAATATTTAGCTTAGTTTTAAGGTAATTAACAGCTTATTTCTCAAATCTATATGGGTCTTTTTATGATTTTCGCGATATTTTGTTTAATTCTGCTTGAAAGTTTAAAAATATTGTGTATTCTATATTATATGAATATAAATTTTTATTTATATTCATCAAATTCAATTTAAAGTTTGAATAGTTTAATCTATAAAAAGTATGCACGCCATTTTTGTCTTCTCTTGCATTTTAAAATTAAAGAATATCTAATGAATTGTCTTCTTACTTTATCAGAGGTCATATTAAGAGTTAAAGAAAACAACTTGAAATATGTAAAGGACTTTAAAGAATATTAGATTGATGCCAAATGATTTTCTCACAAAGCAACTCACTCATTTTGCTATTTTTATTTCAGTTAAGATATGGCCCATAATACCTTAAGTATTCGCAATATTAATTATGAATGTAATGATAATCTGAACATTTTATTACTTTCTTGTTCCCTTTGAATTGAATCAAAAGGACTCATTAAATTTTTAATCTAAAAAAAGTATTGCATTTTCTTATTTATAAGGTATATTCATGTAATTTAACACTGAAAGCATTTCTCTTAAAGATAAAAAAAAAATTGATTTCTTACAAAAAAAAATCATTTATTATAATTGTATTATTTTTTATCAGCTTAATTTCTGCAATTTGTTTTTAATGATTCGAAAATCTGAAAATATGTAACAGAATGAGATGAAATATCGGATTCAAATTATTTAATGTTTATATAGAGTTATATTGAATATATATTGTGAGTTTTCAATTTGTATATTTGAAGTTGAAATTTTTAAAACCAAAATAATTTTGAAAAGGTGTATTAAAGTTGTACTTAAACGGAAATATTCTAAGCTAGAGTTATAATTTAAACAAAACCCCTAGATATAAAATGTAATCTCTCATTTTCTTTTTAAAAAAGATTAGTATAAAAAGCAAAATTTGACGAGATTTCGTCAATAATTTCATCGTTATCTACTAAATGTGAGAAAGTTTTTCGGTAAGTTTTTCGGCTAGAACAAAATAGTTTTTCAGTTATTTTATGAGTGCTTTTGCAAATGCCAGTAAATACCTTATGAAAATGTTTCTCTTGTATGTTATTCAGAGGTTTATTTACTAGTTTGATTTTTACAAGTATAAGTTTTTATATAGCTACGAAATCCGCTCAGTTCTTTCTTTTTTTTTCTCCCTGAATATTGCTATTTTTATGAAAGACGAATGGGTGTAAACAAAATTCTTATGGCGATTGCATTTTTACCAAATACGATATTTTCACTCATCTCTTGCTAACGTTTCTGAAATACCAATGTCAATTCATCTATTTATTCTTATTTATCCAACTTCCTTGAAATATAAAACGCAGCTTCAACATCTAAACAGAGCATTTATTGCCTTCACAAATATATATTGATACTACTTCATTCTTAAGCCACTAAAACACCAAACCATAGCCCAATCACTTCACCTGCGCCTCATTCACCGGCTTGACAATTGATTGCCTTTTTTTCTTTTCTTGTCACGTAGAGAGAAAAAGAAGCGGCCGTAGCAAAGGAAGAAGAGACTAGAAGAAAAGGAAGTGAGGTCACACTACCGGCAGCGCGATGCAGCAGCCCCAGAATGGGAGTGGACAGGCTGGCGATCCGGAGCAACAGCCAGACGAAATGGAGCGCGATCTGGCCGAGGACGCGGTGTGGAAGCGCATCCAGCAGAACACGTTCACGCGATGGGCTAACGAACACCTGAAGACGGTGGGCAAGCCCATCACCAACCTCGAGACGGACCTTTCGGACGGACTGAGACTCATAGCTCTCGTCGAGGTGCTGTCCGGCAGGCGACTGCCCAAACACAACAAGAAGCCCACCTTTAGATCCCAGAAGCTAGAGAATGTGTCGGTAGCCCTCCAGTTTTTGGAGGAGGACGAGGGGATTAAAATCGTCAACATTGGTAAGTGTTTCTTTCTATCGTTTAATGTTTTGAAGTGTTTTTATGTAAAGTGTGTTTTAACGATATTTCTTATAAACTGAAAGTTCTAGCAAGATTGATGTACAATTTTTTAGAAGTTTTTATATAATGAAGGTAAAGTGCGGCCAAACTATGCATGGTAGATTGCATTTTTATTATTGGTCAGGCATTTTTATTACTGACCCAAACTTCTTAAAGGTTGTAATCACTCACGAAAATTCTGAAGGAATCATTTGTATCAGTTTAAGTGTGAGTATTATTATTTTACACGTGAGGTTGAGGAATCAATTTAAATAAAACGAAATGAATGGAAAGTGAAACATGAAATACTTATGAAAGCTTTAGTATGAAGTATTAAAAAATTACATGATTATTAATCAATAAGTCCCAGTAAAAATTTATTTTATATGCATATTATATTTGCTCGTAAAACGATTTACATATGTATTTGATATTTTTTACATACTAATAGGCCCAAAAGTATTTTTGGAACTGTTGGCCAATAACTTTTTGCATTACATTGATTATTAAGAAAAAAAGATATTTGGATACAACGTTTGAAAAATCTGGAGCTTTCTTCAAAAATATACAAATTTATTCTTTAAATGCTTTTCTGATAATATACGTATATAACGTTACGTTAAGGAATGTATGACAATTCTTTCAGTGGAGCGGGAAACTGATTCACGTGCCCCGCCCATTTAAATCTACCGGCTCTAAAATTATCTAATTTGTATTTATTTTTGTGTCAATTGTATCAATCAAAAATGCATACAAAATCATTGTAAATTCATCATTGTTTACCATGTGTGTGGAAATACGTATAATTATAGGAAATTTTATGCCCATAAAAATTCTCTTGGTACACAAAATTTTAAAAATGAAACGGTATTTGCGTTTCGTTTTATGTCATTAACATGGCACTCTTAATATGAACTTCCCAAAACTTAAATATTTCTATTTCATAATTCTTGCGTGTGATTTTCAAACGTGGATATATTGCTACTTATTTAGTGTATTTGGTTATTTATATAAAAAAATTAAATAAAACAACTTATTTCTGTCTTGGCATATTACTGATATGATTAATGAAAAAACTGAGGTGAATTTTATTTAAAAAAAACTCGATTATATATAATCACTTGCTATGATATTTTCTCCATAATAGGTAACTAAATCTAAACTTGAGACTTTACATTTAGGTTTTTATGATATATACTGAACGAATTGTTCGTGCTGTAAAAAAGTATTTATTCCTTTAAAAGATGGCTTGTAGATTTTGAATCCTTTTATACAAAATAAAAAAATGGAAGCATGATTGTCGTTTGTTGCGTAATTTTGATTAATTACACGATAAACAATTAAGCTACATGTACAATGTTTTAAAAGATCATGAAAGTAGAGTTCTTTTAATTGATTGTTTGTAGTTTTAATTACAAACTAAATAACTGAGTTTATTACTAAGAGATAATATTTTTTAAAAAAATTTTTCGCGTTTCCGAGCTTTATACGATACAATTTGTGCATTTTAGGAGGTGTATAATGAGCAAGCTGAACCAGATTTTAATGCATCGTAAATTTATTTCTGTTAAAATTAAGACATGAAGTTAAGAACGTAACAATGGATAAGATGACAGATATCTAACCTTTAAAGTATTTTAAAGAAATTTAATTCCGTAACTAAAATTTTGAAACAGCATTTTACCGTAATAGTTAAGGTCACGAACGAGACAATATTAATGTTCAGATATGGCTTAAGGTTGTCTTTTTCTAAAACACAAAAGAACTCGAACTAAATTCGACACACATTTTCCAACAGAAAAGTATCAACTTGCATGTAAACTCGTTGCATTGAAATTCATTCATTAGTTTAAAATGGTACGTTTCTTAAAATTTGAAAACTTGCCAAAAAACGTGCATTTTCTTCGCATTATGTAAAGTGAAAACTCATTACGATTTTGAAGACTAAGTGCGGAATATATTTTTCATTAGAAACAAGTAATATGAAAAAAAAAAAATTAAGTCAATTCTACTTACGACAACAAAGACAAATTTTATTTTACTTACTTTTTATTAAATAATTACAATTAATATAAATATGTATAATACATATGGACAAAATCATAAAATATTAAGTGGCAATTTTTTTTCTCCCGTATAAAACTAAAATTAAATTTAATTAATGAATAAATATTTGAAACAACTGCATCAACACCAAGTGTCATCCACTACAAGTTTTAAAAAAATGCATTTAAACTTAATTGGGTAAATAAAAAGTATTTTATTAATGATAGAAAATTTGAACACGTGATATATCAATATATATAGTGAGAGTGGAACTAATATTAGGAATTGAAAAATTAATCAATTCAAATGAATATAAGTCGTGTATTAAAATAAGCTGATTTCTGCATAGGATGGCGAAATTAGAACGAGTATTTAAAATTTGAAAAAAAAAATGCACGATTTTAGATGCCTTAAAGTTCTGAAGTTTTTCGTACTTTAAACGCAAGAAAAAAATTATAAACCATTTTTATATACAAAATGAGAGAGGAAGATCTCTTAATAATTGGAGCATTCAATCTACAGCCTAATCTAAAGTATTCAAAAGTTAATATATAATTATTCAGGTTATATAGATTTTAATGATAATTTTCTTGAATCCCACAACCGTCAGTTTGACAATCCGGCAAGATATGATCATCTTTTTTAGTAGTCAGTTGTGGTTGCGGTAATTGTGTCGTCATATAATCCGATCAACTTTGTTATTTAGTCAAGGCGGAACTACTCATCCTTACCAAGAAAATTACTTTCATTATTACATTTTTAATAATGGATTGGAACGATATCCGGATTCGTCAAAAATACAATTAACAAAGACCTAATTGCGAATGACATTGAAGTTATTAGTGTATTCTTTGGAAATAAATAAATATTTGAACTTTTCCAGACTACTTTTATTGCAAGTCTGAAAAGGACTAATTTATTAAATCTAAATCTACTAACTAATGAATAGAGAAATGGAACGAAGCAAAGCAAACATGTTCGAAACGAGTTCTTTGCCCATTGTCTTGCTTGTTAATTTTCTTGTGCAAATTATTTTGATTTTTTTAAAACTGCATTAAGAAAAGACAGCCTTTGCCCCGCAGATAGAAGATTGTCCGACATTATAGTTATTTAATAAAAAAAGCCATCTTTTCTCTCAAAGCCTGATGACAAAACGTGACCTCAGCAAGCAAAATTTTATGATAGGCTTATACAATCTAAAACTCCCGCCTCCGCAATCAACACATCATAAAAGCCACTAAAGAATGGAAGATTTTTCTCAAAGAATTTCTCGTTTTCTGAAGATCGTCAAAGAACTTTAATCACAGCGGATGCGACCCGAAATGTTGAAGCTTGAGTGCCGGTAACGGTCCAGCGGTTATGGACGATGCGCTTTGTTACCGATTTGGCAATTTATTGATCAGAATGTTTCGGATGAGTTTGACTGTTCGTAATCCGGAAAGATTAGATGGAATTGTAATTTATTTCATTTCGATATATACGTAACTGAGATTTTTCTCTAGATTATTGCTTGAGAAAGGGGGTGTTGCTTTAAGGGAAGTTTACTTAGAAATGGATTTTGTTATTCAAGCTAACTTGCTTTTATGGTTTTAGATGTGAACTATTATGTGTTAGTTCAAATAGCACCATATATACGCAATAAAAACAAAATATCTAGATGGATTTTTTAAAGAAAATCAACGCTTTGATGCTGTATTTAATACGCACTTTCTGTATTCATCTTCTTCGAGTACTCTTTTTGCTGACTATTTCAACGATGTTTCAGTCAATATTTCTTTTTTTTTTTTCAAAATGTAATTATATTTGAAATTTTTTGTGGAAATTAAATGAAACTCATTTAAATTCATCGAGGCATTTCATGAAAAATATTTAATACCCCTGACATAATGAATAATTTCTAAATGTTTTTCCTAGCAGATCGAGACAAAATTTCTATTCAAACAACAGGAAACTTGGTGAATGCCATGCCAAATCTGTTCAAAGTAGTTATCAAAAACAGAGGATTTACCGCAAAGTATTGACACATCTTATTCTGATATTTTAATCATTGTTATTTCCCTTTTGTCCATCATTTTGATTGAAAAACTTTTATTTTTGGCAAAGGTATTCATTTGAATTAAATTTTTAATTTTTCTTTTTAACTTCAAGATTTTTTTTTTTTTGATTAAAATACTGAATTGTAAAATATTTCTCTCCATTATTTTAAAAAATGCAAAGTGTTTTCACTTATATTCATCATTATACTTCTCGTTGTTTTCTAATAGCGTTTATTTTACATGATTTATCCATTTTTTTTCTAATGGAACTGCGGATTGGTAGCTACCATTGCAGCCCTAATACATTCCCCGGGAGCTGGTATCACTTTTAAATGTGGCATCATATAGGTGAATATCAATTGACACAATATAATTTTGACGTCCAGTTTTCTCCCCAGAGAGAGGCACCTGAACTCTAACAATGCTAAACTGTGCCAGGAATTTAATTTTTGCCGAGAACACCCAAACAGGCACTCCAAGGTTCTTTAACATGACGCATGATTATACGACAGGGACGATGTCGATTTTCTAAGTCACGAAAATCCACCGACTTGTTCCGGGGTCGAACCCGCAAACTTGGGCGAACAAGACCAGCGCCAAACCAACTACATCACCATGCCGATATTTATCAATCCTAAGTATTTTCAAATGTGTTTTATTTTAATATGAATAATATTTACATGCTAAATAGAACACTCAAAAAATTTGCGCTACAAAAAAATCTTTATTTTCTAAAAGATTCGAGAACTTTCAGCAACTTTTTTCACAAATGGTAAAGCGATACATGAAAAGAGCAGTTTTACTGACAATTCTTTTTCCATGCAGTTTTTTTTATAAGCCTTTCATAAACGTAATAATTACTCAGGTAAATGTGGCCGGTCGTCATTTCCTTTGTAACCGTTACTCCCACTATCATATACCCGAGGACAGACGTTTCCATGAAAACCACCGTGTGTGTATTACGTAATCTCTTTTCTTGACTGTTAGGAAGGCTTCTCCTTGGAATTTTTTTGTTATGTGTCAAAGTGCCGACTTTTCGACAGCTGTGTTGATCGTGATTTCCGCTGTCATTTTTTGCGGAAAAAATGGCGACCACGTGCCACCTTGAGGAAGTCTGGGATTGTTTTCTGCTGGCAGGCATAAAAATCGCCAACGAATTTGAATGGAAATATTTCACTCGAGCTAACGGTGTTTTCGAGGCATCTTTTTTTAAGTGTGAGATGATGTATGATTTATTAGACTTTCGTGAAATGTATTCGCGTGTAATGTGTTACGCAAATAATTTTTTTTAGAAAAAAAAGTTTATACTAAAAAAATAATAAAAATAAACGTTTCTTGCGATGAGCTTAGAATATGAATGAAAAAGTAAACATTAAGGCAAGGTTAGGCAATTGTTTTAGCTTAGGGCCACATTGTGGAAGTAGAGGATACCGAAAGGCGGTATTTTTTAAAAATGATATCATTTATTAGTTAACTTTGCATCTCAGAAAAAGTATACATTGTACTATATATAAATATTAATAAATATACGTTAAAGAAAATAGTGGCAGTTTTATTGAATTTCTTTATTGAGAGAATTTCCAATCTATAGTTGCACAAGCACATTTAATTTTAAAATCAGTTTTACGTGTCAAATGTACTGTTACACTTTTTACAATTTTCTTTTGTTTCCTTTAATTTTCTTGTTTCTTTTTCGTTTTTATTTATTCATTCGTGCATGCATGCTGACGTGGTCTTCTTAATGGAAGAATACGAGACCAATCTTTTCCTAAAATAAATCTCGGTTCAAAGCAGATTTTCTGTCTAGGTCAACGGTACTCAACCTTTTTTCCTGCCTGGCCATATACATATGATGGGTATTTCACGCGGGCCGCAACTTGAGGATAAGGGGGGGGGGGGTTACACTATTAAGACCAAAGCAAAATTGATCAAAATATTTAAACCTCATCTTTTTCCCCCATACTTTAATACTATATTAATTTTTCTATCAAACACACACACACAAATTTATACATCTTTTTCTGAGTTATGGGGTATTTTCGATTTCCTTTCATCCATCACCAAGCTTCTTGTTTGCATTCTACTTCCAAAAAAAGTATATTGATAGAGAGATTTAATTGCTTGATTGGATAGAATTTTTTACTAAATTTTTGGAAATGACCCATTGTTCTTAAATAATTGAATTCCTTAGTGCAATGTTCTAATTGAATTTCTTAGTGCGATGGGTCATGATCGGGCCACTCAGAAAATGCTGGTGGGCCACATGCGGGCTGCAGGTTGAGTATTGTTAGTCTAGGCGGAACGCAAAAACATACAAGTGGCGCGCGGGCCACTTGCCCACCCCTTTCTTAGCATGCTATTTTTTCCCCTTTGGCTGAAAGAAATTATGAATTTCATCTCCAACAGTCTGAGTGCTAGCTTAACTTAAGAACTTTAAGTACCAATCAAATTTTCGTTATGCCATTGCTTCTCAAACTTTCAATGCTTGCAAACCAATTTTCAATAATAATGCACTTTGACGTTAAAGCTTCAATATGATTTTAATTATAAACCGTACAAATTATCCAGATAAGTATTAAATTCTGTATATAACAAGCCTATGTGAATCACGAGTAGTTTTTAAACTGGTTCTTAATTAAGTATTGGTGAGTTTAATTATTAAATACATTGTGCAGTACTGATACATTTATAAGTATATCATATCAGTGTTAATGTGTATTTTATTTTTTATGTCTGAATGTATATTTTTGTTATGCTTCCTTTCAGTAAATTTGTAATTCCTTTGTTTTTGACTTTTCGATATGCTCGTGCCCCCTTCGCAGGGTTATCACGCCCCACATTTTGAGAAGCTCTGCTTTATACATTCTTTTCCATCATGGTGTCGCCTTCGTTATACGAACGTGATTTAAAATTACTCAATCGGTTGTCGGCATTTTTTTCCCTAGCTCGAGATAAATGTAAAATAAAGCCTTTCAGTGTAAATTAGGTCATTAAGAATCAAAAAATAATTCTTCTGGAAGTTTATTTTAGTATTCAATAATTAAGGTGATAGATTTTAATCACAGATTCGCTACACAATGCGTCTGAAATCGAAATTTCTTTTGCCCACACAATATAATTTCAGTACTAGTTTCCAAATAGCAAATCAAATTCGTCTCTTAGATTTCATCGCTTTTAAATTCTTGTGGAGTAAATACTTTTGTTATATATTATCCCTATTTCTCAGAAAGCGTGTGAGCTTTGATCAAAGGATTGTTAATTTCACCATGCATTTATTCCTTGTTTCCAGGAACATATTTTTTTTCTCATTTTGATCAGCAATTTTTTTTATTGAAATCTCATTTATTTAAAAATGCTTACAATTTTTTAAAGTAATCAGGGCAAACACACAAACGAAAAATAGAGTAATTTTTTCTCATATAAGAGAGCAAGAATTTTTTTCATTTATTTTTTATTGATATGATTTTCATGGAATATATAAAAATGCAGTAATGGAAAAAAAAAGGTAATGAGAACACACATTGTAAAGTAAACTTTGGGATTCCATTGCCTTAAATTTTTTTGAGATTTCACATCAATATTAATTAGACTTTGCAAAATTAAAAATTGGCGAGAATTGCCTTGTTTGTAATGCCTAGTTCAATAAATGATTCACATTCTTATTCAGTTTTCTCTTCTGGTGTTATAAAAAAAAAAACGTAGCAAGTTCGGGGTTGAATTGCTGTACCTAAAAGAATAAACTGTAATTAAGGTGTTTTCAACACTTTTCCTCCATTTCAGTTTTAATAAAATAAACGCGGAAAATTTTTTGGCAATGTGTATGCTTGTTTTTTTAAAGGAAAAGGGATGTACAAAAAAAAGACATATTGTGTGAAAAAGTTAAATTGCAAGAAGAAATCCTGTCGCATGTTTTCACCTTGTAAAAGAAATCGGTTAGTCTTTGCAAGATTATCTTTAGATTGAACCAGTGGCGCACACAAGGGGGGAAGGGGTCCTCAGGGATTTGGATTACTAGTTATTTTTGATGGCTTAATTGGATTGCTTGTTTTTTCCGAATGCCCATTTTTCACTTAAACCTTCAATTTTCTATAAAAGACTAATTTAATAATAACCCGTTTATATTCTCTCATCCAGTCTAAATTGTATGGCAGTGAAAAAAGCCCGTAACAACTGTGTGTGTATGTGGGAACGGATTCTTTTTTTTAAAAAAAAATCCTTCTTATCCTGCTTTCAATTATGTCCTGTACGAAGTGTCTACTTTTAAATTAACTCTCGATCTTCTGTAAATAAGTATAGGTTGCTCTCTCAAATCCTCCCACCAACCTCTAATCCTTCATCATTTTCGGTGAGAATCTTAATTCCATGTCGTCTTTCCATCAACTATGCAAAATGAGATCTCCCAGACTTCTTCGGGGCGAAGTTGCTGCTGCCAGTTCGTGCCGGCATCATTTTTGTTATTATTCTTACCAGGAATTTTTCCTCTGTGAAATCTTGCGAAATCTACCCACGCACTGTGATGGCGGTAGGGTTCCCCCAAGTCGTTCCATTCTTCCGCGGCACCACGTGTGAGGAGAAGCCAGAACACCTTTCTTCCACCCCGACCTTGAACTGGTCTTGTCTAGCTTCCTTCTTTTTTATTGTTCTTTTAAGAACCATTTGCCTCTCTTTTCCTTTTCTGTTTTTGATAGGTGGTCATGTGCTCTGTCTAATGCGTTTTATGATATTATTTATAGTTGATTGTTTTGTGTATGTCTGTGTAGTCTCCTGATATCTGGCTGGAATATGAAACAAAAACATTTGGTGCAACAAACAAGGCAATATTGACTATTGTGATATGTTGACACATTCAGTAACAAATATATGAATTTACTACAATTATTATTTGCATTAAAATTTTATGCGTTAGACTCTTGCAGTGGATTGAAGTTAAATTTCCGAAAAAAATTTAAACTCTAATAAAAAAAAATTAAGTTGATTTTATTTATGCCGGAAAGTTACGGGCCTAAGATTTGATTCTTCTAAAATCCATTTTTGCACGCTGAATTAATTGATTTCAAAAACTCTATAATGTGTGGTATAGAACTTTGAAGTGAGATGTCTTAGAGTTAAAGTTCTTCATACTTGCCATTTGAGTGAGGTTTAAAATTACGATCCTCATTTTGGCGTCTTTGATTAAAATCACAATCGCATCCTCTATTTTCTCTTTGTTTAAAATAACTCTTGATCGATTTTTTTATACATCACAATATTATTGTTCACTCTGAACATTGGATTTATGGATTAATTTTTATATTAAAGCATCAAATTCAAGTGCCATTCAGTCGTCTAGATACAAAATTTAGGATTCAATTAAAAAAAATTCTGTTTAAAAAAATCATGTGCAAAAAATAGAAGCTACAATACACTAAATCAAAGTACGATCTCCGAGATTTCATAGGACCCTGTAAAGAATAAGGTATCATTTCTGGCGTTATTTTTATCTCCTGATTGCGTGTTTCAAAACGACGAGGACGTTAAATATCGCACTAGATAATAAAAATAGATTGCTATGGCAAAGGGGGGTATTCAACTCTATTTGAATATATATAAAAAAAATGGAAGAACAAAAAGTAGAAACTTTTGATCTCGTTTCCGTTGAATGTCTTAATTTTCTATTTTGAACTTGGAATTCGAGACAATGTGCATAACTGATTGGGTGAACAAGTTAAATTTATATTTAGTTCCTATGTGATTTCACATTATCTCATCAAAAAATATCTCGTTATATATAACAGAAATATCTACATTATCATATCAATTTTAATTTCATATTTAGCTTTGTCTTGATAGTTATCGAGTAAGTAGGCGTTTTCGTCCGGAAACAGGAGGAAAAACTCCTTTGGGCACAATTTAAATATATAATCCTTTTCCGGAAAAGATTAGTTTTGTTTCCTGAGCATCTAAATTAATTTCACGAATTTATTGCATGTATTTGTGCTCATGAGAGATAATCCAGTAAATGTTTTAAAAAGGAAGACATTTTTAAAAGTTGAGACATCTATCTTATCTATGAATAAAATTACTTTGATAACCAAAAATGCTCAGGTACTTAAATTATTTCCAGGAAAGATGGAATTATATTCCTAGATTATTTTATTTAAAGTTCGTAAAGTATTTGTATTATTACTGAGTGTTCAGTTATGCTTATATGCTGTTGAATATGCATGTTTGGGTGTTAAATCTTTAAAATTGCATTAGCATTATATCAACCATTATTTTTGATAAAAGCCTTATTCTTTTTTTAGTTTTGAAACGTGTGTAAACTGTAGAATTTTGATGTCTAAAATTAAAACTTTATTCGAGAAAATATTTAATTTGCAAAAGCCTTATAGGGGACATGGTACGATTTACACAAACTTTTTTAATTTAATGATTTTCAAAAAAAAAAAAATTGTTTTCCACCTGCGTGTATATATTAAGTAAAGCAGATTTTGTGCTCAAATTTCATAGAAAGTCAACCGTTTAGTTTTTTTAAGGAAAAAACTTAAAATTTTTGAAGTGATTTTAAAATGCTACTCCCGTTACAAAAATTGACGTACACGCATGATATTTGAGTTACAAGTACTTCAAATTATGTATAACAAAAGTTGGTATAGGCTTTGTGATAACATGATTGGTATTCGTACAATACTTCTTTTTATGAATACTTACTGAAAAATCCTTTAAAGTGTATAAATTCTAAATTAAATTATTTAAAAAAAAATAAGTATTGCTTTGATTTAAAAAAGCGTAGCAACTTTTGTTACATGTTTTATTAGCAATAGTTAGAAAAAATATTAAAGCATTTAGCACAAAAGAAAAAGGCCTTAGTATTTTAAATGAAGACAAACTAGTTATTTTATCTTTCTGAGACAAGTCAGTTTATAGTTTTGATATTCCACTGGAATGTGAACAAAAACACATGCAAAATAAGTTTAAAAAACACACATTTATCATAACTCGGCGTTTTTTAAACTTGGACCTTTTAAATTTTGTGAGATTATAGTAAAGGATAATTTAGGCTAAAAAATTCATTTGATTTTTCGACGAATTTTGGTCTTGAATCGAACTGTGTCCCCTTCAATAAAATGTACAGATTAACAATAATATTGAAAAATATGTTTGCATATGTTGCTTCCCAGATATATTGTTTCCCTTCAGATTTTTTTAAATTAACCGCATTTTTTCCAGTTCTTTCATTTTTGCTTAATTTTGTGGAAATTAATCTTCAGTATTCGCTATTAAAATATTTAAAAAATTGCAAGTGATGCTTGATAAAGCATAAAGTTTGCTACATCATTTTTTTTTTTTTTTGCTGCTTTTCTAAAAAAAATTTTAGCACCATTTGAAAAACTAAGATATTCCTTACGCGCGTGCTCGGCTTTTTGTCCTTTGAAGAGCTATCAAAAAACAAATTAGTCAAGCTTTTAAAATTCTAACGTAAAAGTACAAGAGAACTGCAGATGAGAGTGCACAATACACAGTATTTTGAGAGTCGTGATTTACTTTTGATCGTGCCGTACTCATTGCTCGGTTCACTTTCAACCCTTCAAATCGCATTCATCTCTTGACAGATTCTGTCAAGAGTGAGTAGTGAAATGCGATAACACCACGAACGAATATGAATCTGAAGTACATTTGCATTATGTGACGCTGTTTCGCGAGTAGGCGTATCTATTCCTCGTATCACCCAATAACCTTATTTTCGGAACCTACAAAAAAAAACCCTAATGTCAAGGGAAATACCATTGTGGTGGTGTAGTATACAAAGACTTTTAGTTTATAAGAATTGATAGTATTTTTATATGTTTCAAGTTCTGTCATTTTTAGAAATGTTATGTATGCTTTTCAATTGGTTTTTAAATGCCCGATGTTAAACTCTTAACAAATAGCTCAAATTTTATTAATTAACAGTGCAGTAGAATCTGTTATTGTGCGATTCTTTTTTATGCAATTTTTCCTGTGCGATCTTTTTTTATGCGGTATATGAATTTTAACTGCTATGGCGCCACTGTAATATTTTCTATCAATGTACTAGTGGCGAACGGAGAATGTTAGGATCCCTTGCAAAGAGTCGGGTTTTGCCATTAATATTTTATAAACTGGATAAATAAGGCCTGCCTAACGCCAAGCACGAGACCCTAGAGTCCTTCCCTCACCCTTCTCGAAGCCCCGGTAGCCAAGTGGTCTTAGGCATCGGATCGTGGCTAGCGTGTCATGAGTTCGATCCCAGTATCACTGAAGACCAGTCGTGTAGGGGAAGCGATGCACGTTAAATCTGTTGAAAGCTCAAACGTCCTCCAGTTTGTGTGGTTGTTTGGAGAGAGGGGAGGGGGGCCAGCTTAGGTGTCGTCCGCGTCGCTTGACCATGGTTCAAAATTACGCGGACCGTCCCCAAAAGCCCTCGTATAGCTGAACAGTCGGACGTTAATATTCACTCACTCCCCTCCCCCTCCTCGAGAGGTGGGTGTTGCGGGGGTGTATGTTACGCCACTGCAATGCACATATATACTGTCTTCATTTGTTATAAAGTTTCCCAAAAATGCTCGTTCCGTTGCTTTCTCTCAACGCGCCAACATCCTGCGCTTGATTGAGGACGAAACTGTCAATGACACAGTGACATTATCAGTAATTTGATAGATTATAAAGACGGACAAGATGAACCGGATTTTTTGAGAGCGGAAAAAATATATGCAGGGATGCAGCTTTCCAACAAATTGGAAAATCGTTTTCTTAAAAAAGATGCCAATTCGGAAAGGAGTATGAAATTTCACAAGAGCTTTGATCATGCTTTTCTGGTTATCGTGACATTTACAAGCAACTGACGAACCAATCCTTCGTCGCAAAAACTTATCACTGATTTTATGGTGACAAAAAATAAATCAATTGAAATTGTATCTTCAAGTGACGAAAGCGGTTTTGAACTAATTCATCACAAGAAGATGCACACGCTTTGTATTACGATGAGTAGCAGTGAATTATGTATGTGCATTTTGAAAACTTCTCCATGTATACAATGAGAAATTAAATGTTTTAAAAATGTTTCCATGTGTAATTTAATTAGTTTGTTTGGAAGCACTTTCTCATAAATTTCGTAAATAATTGGCGTATTTTCTAAGTGCAACTTTTTTTATGCGGTCCTTCTTTACCGCATGAAAAAAAAGTTCTGTAGTATTTCGACGAAGTTGTTTGTTATATGTAAGAATTTATGAAATTTTCGAATATTTTTTGTGCTTTTTTTATGCGGTCCCTATCTTTACCGCACAAAAACAGGTTTTAGTATACTATTAAAAATATTCACATAAATAAATAAAATTAGTTTATTATTGATGCATGTAACCCTCCTCTCTTTATCTTTAATTACTTTTTAGGTTAATGCTTTCATGGAAAAAGGCTTAAGTCTACGTTTTATCTCAATCTAAAAATAAACAGCCTGCGTGTTAGCTTGCTTAAGAATCATAATGGATAGATGCTATTTTCAGATGTTTGGGAGGTTGTCATTTATATCTTGGATCTCTTTTTCTGTAAAAAGTTTTTGTGTTACTTCAAATGCGCTTTTCATTTTAGTCATTTAATGTGTTGGATTAATATTTGCTGTATGGAAGTTAGAAAAGGGCTTTTTTTATAAGCAGATTTTTAATTTTTTGTAAAAGTAAATTTTCTTTCATTGGTGTTATTCGAATTTAAAATGTGCAAAGCTGATTTTAGAATTTAAAAGCTCGCAGTAATATACTGATAATTTTGATGTTCAAAAAGTATAGAAAATAGCATTTATTGCTTATTTTTCACTTTTAAGTAATGTGCAGAACGTGTTTTTGTATGACTAAAAAAAAGTCTTTTTGAATGAAAACTCTATTTTATGAATTGTTAATGATTCCCTAGATGTCAATATCGAATTCATTCATAGAAAAACAATATAATCTTTAGGATCAGGTGAATTTGTTTATTATCTCATGTTTTTTGAACGATTTTATTTGTGTGTCCAGCCATTGCATGTTTTACAAATATTATTTTATGAAATATTTTTTAAAAACAAATGTCTATTTGTATGTGTGTGAAATTAAAAAAAGATTAGGATAACCTATACGAAAGAGTGGTTTAACACTGTATCCCCCCCCCCCCGTTACTATGTGAAAGAGCCATGGACATAGCAGAAAATGGAGCCAGCCCATTTGTTGTTTTGGATGAACGAGTTTCTGGAATTTTTGACAGTCCTGAGATGGGGAAGGGAAATTGTCATAAGTAAACAGATTTTTGTATTTTTCTATACATGAATGATTTTCCATATTTTTTGTTCATTATTTTGTCAGAACAGATTTTTTTTTTAATAAAAAATAATCCGTAAAGTTATTTTTTATCCTGATTGCTTATAACATTCCATGTTTATCCAAAGAATTTATTGAACAAAAGCTTTTTTCCTTACAAACTTGCTCTTTTAAAAATGAAATGAAAATTAAGTTGGCCCGAATTGGGTAATTCTACCGTTTCTTAAAAGTCATCTTTTGAGAGAGCTGTCCATTTGATAGGATAATGACCTACTGACCAGTTCAAGGTTCAACTATACGAAAGACAGTTGTTAGGACAGATATAATTGGGTTGGACATCAAATTTTCAGGTGAAAGGGAAAAAAATACACCAATTCAATTCTTTTTTTAGAATGATTCAAAAGTTTGATTTATTTTGCATAAAACTATAAGCTTCGATACTAAATTCACATTAATTATCAATCAATCAAATTTGATAGTTACTGGTATTTCAACATATCAGATCTCTCGTTGACTCCCCTTGAAATATTCTCGTTGACTTTTCCAGGAAAATTATTAAAAATAAGGAAACTTTTCTTCCAATGGCCAACAAGTTCTACAATTATTTCGGAGAATAAAAAAAAGGGATATATATGTAAAAAAAATTTGCACAAATTACTTTATTTGCTTTATTGCAACTTATTTCCTTGTAATTATTCCTTTAAGAATTTTCATTGTACAATTTTTTTTTTTTCTAATTTATTTTCTCAGTAGCAAATTCAATCTCAGAATCCACACGAATGCAAAAAACGCTACTATCCCTTCGACTCGCTTTCTTGCTTCGACACAGGAGCTTGTTGGTTTTGTCACTCTGTCGGTCTCTGACATGATTTGCGAAGCATAAAATTGAAGTCTTCGATCAATTACCTATTCACGGCCTCGTAATCATTTGATAGCGACATAAAAGGCCTCCGGCGGCAGTTTGTAGGCGGTGCACATCTCCAACAAATGACAATTTTTTTGTGCATTTGTCAGTCGAAGGAGTGTCGTGTCTGGTAATCCAGAGGGCGACGTTAATTATCAATCACGCAGTCTTGTGTCCGGATTCAAATCAGGTGGTTGGATACTGCCACTAATAGTATACAAAAACCTGGCAGGTTAACAGTTTTGTAGGCTTTATTCGGCTCATAATGAGTTCTTTTAACTGCTTGAAAATGGGTCTTCTGGAGTTATGTGAATTGTAATAAATTGCCTTATTACCAAGGCAGACTAAAGTGTCGTTTCAAGGTTAAATTTGCTGAATGTTGTAGTCAAATTTGATTTGAAAAACCAGAGTGTATTGAAGGGAAAGTTGTATCTCTCTTTTTATGAATTTTACTATATTTTATGGTAGGATACTTCTGTTTTACGCAGTTGCTTTTAACAATTTATAATTATGATTGGATTATAGCTCTTCTGTGGTAGCAATCCTGGTTGTAAATTTTAAGTACTGTAAAATCCGACGTATAGCGTGCATTTTTAACACAGAAAATAAGATCGAAATTTACGTGCGCGCGTTATAAGTCAGATATACTTCGAATAACTTAAAAAAAACAGATGAGCATAAAAAATTAGACTTTTGCATATATCGAAATATTTATTTAAAAGAAATGACTCCATATGAACTTAGAGTAGTAGTTCTAGAAGTAATTTTTTCAAATGCCCGAGATAATACCTCGAATAAATGATTTCAAAATATAAGAGTATACGCACATTTCAAACTTCTAAAAAAACGGGTGCGCGTTATACGGCGAAAATACCTAAAATTTTTTTAAAAAAAATGCAGCTTTAAAGTATAGGGGCGCGTTATGCGGTAATTTAAGTCTGCAACAAAATTGATGTTCAGTTTGAAGTTCCATCTTTCTTTCTTTTTTATTACAGGAGAAGCATTTTTATTATGATTGCATGTTAATTTGAAATGTTTCTCAAATATATGAAAAATGCGTTTTCCACACACACACTCACAAATTAAGTCGAGAAACAATTAGAAAGGAATAAACATATTATTTCATTTTCAATTTATGTCAGTGATTTACACTAAAAAAAACTTCACTAATTCATAGTGAAACTTAAAGTTTACTAAACCTTTTAGAAATTTCTATTTTTTTTTTTTAATATTTATTGAGTGATACATTGAAATAACATCATTCTGAAGGAAAAAATACGTAATCTCGCATTCCTTGCAAATTTCTCGAGTATTTAACGTTAAATAGAAAACTTACAAAATTCATATTTAAAAAGAAAAATTTCATTTCTTCATTTCTTTCCAGTCTGAATCGCGTTTATGTATCTCATCCTCAAGTTAATGTTTTCTCACCTGGTCAGACGGAATAAATCGTCCTTGTTGAAGTTTTTATAAAAGCATTCTAAGTATTTGGAACGATCCTTATTCACAGAATTTTAATGTTTTGTCGGCAGCTGTATGAAATTATTTCAGTTTTCGCAAATATTTTTAAATAATTGTGACACAACAGACTTTTATTCGTATTGAAACTCTATACTTACACCCTATTCATACTTCCATAAAATAGTGTTATTTATCTCTAAAAAATTTTTAATTTAAATTACCAAAATCAAAAAAATATTTTGTTAAGTTTATTGCAAAACTCATAATGTGAGAACTTAAGAATTTCGTAAAATTGTTAGAAATATATAAACTTTTACTCATAAATTAAATAGGGAATCAAGAATTTATACATTATGCTAAAGTTGCGCAGACTTTAAGAGCTGTACTAATTCGGTTTAACTTAAAAAACTGAGCATTTAAACAATATAATAACCTTTCATATTTTTATTTATGTATATTATAAGATAAAAGAAATAGTCGTGTGGACTCGTAATGACATTGTACTTTAAATAGCTTTCTTATATATTTGAATTTTATAATAGCTGAGGAAAGAGCGATTCTTAATTGTCATTCATCTAACGGTTCCCCTTTTTATGATTCAATATTCCTAACTGGTAGTTTGTTCATATAAAGAGGTGAATTTTTAATTGTCTTCATTCAGACACGAAAAATGCTCTAATTCGATTTGAAACAAATTGAAACAATTTATTTTTCCGTTTTGCTTGTCAAGAACTTACAATTCTACACGCACTATTTGATATTTTTTAAATGGTATAATTTCGAAAAGGTTAATTTAAAACTGGTTATACTTTTAATTTTTAAAAATCGGATAGAAGGGGAGGAATTTTTGTTTCTTTGATTCATATTAAAATTATTAATTCTTCATTTGTATCTTTAGGCTGGTTTTGGGGGGGGGGGGGTGGAAATGAAATTCGTAATTCATTGCTTCTATAGAATGAGACATAAAGACTTTAAACTAATGTTAGGTTAGCCGCATACCAGCTTTCTTAGATAAGTCTTCCAAATATATGGTCTTATTGCATGGCCGCAGTAGTTATGAACTCATGACCGGCATTGTTTCTGTCGAGTACTCAAGTCATATCTTTATGCTTACTATGTACATGTGCTAAGTTAAATCTGTCGAGGCTCTGTTGGAGTGGAGTGGAAGTTTGAAGATTAAAGCTTCAACTTTTATGTCGTTTCTTGACCGTGGCTCAAAATTACGAGATCCGTCTCTGGCAGCTGTTCATGTTGCTTCAACGTGCGAGGTTAATAAATAATACATTAATCTCAAATTAGTACGAACTGGCTGAATTCCATCATGCATAAATATGGCTTGAATAGCTATTATTTTGGTTTAGTACTACTACACAAGAACAAAAACTGTCCGAAGAATTACTATATTTGTGAGGGGGGGGGGATCTATATGTAACATTTTTTGTCCTCAACATTAATCCTCCCTTTCCTTGTCTATTTTTTCTTTGATAGAAAAATAGTTTTTTGATTGTGCTTCGAAATGTTCTGGACCGTGCAGACTTGTAACTCATCTTCTAGCACTTGAGAAGCGCGTCTTTCAGACTTGCAGAGATAAGCCAAGAGGCCCGGTGATAAAACGGGAATCAAGAGGAGGCGGAAACCTAATCGCTCATATTTTTGCAATGGAATTGTGCTTTCTCCCTCCAACATAGTTGACCTATTGGCCCACACCAAGGCACAGGAATGCATTTTTACGATGCGCTGGTATCGCGCCAGAGACTTTTTGCCGCTGTGCAGGGCAGTCGTTAAACTTTTTTTCCTCTGCCGTAAAAAATGAAGAATTTTTTAAAACAGCATTTTTATGCGCCTTTATTTCGTTTGTCAATTTTAATTCGAGTTGGAGAGGAGATTACTTCTCGCGGTGAATTGGTACCATTGTCTATATCCAGAGTGATCTTTTTACAGAATGCCCCCATAACATGTTTTTATGGGCCCCAAACAACTTTTTATTAGGGATGAGGGGTTTCGTGCAAATTTTTTCTTGAATTATAAAATTTCCATTTTTTGTTCATTTCCTTGGGTTTTTTTTTTTCTTTTTAAAGAAAGATTACATCGATTTGTTGCAGGTTAAATTGAACTAAAGTTTATTCGCATTTGCTGCTAATCTAAGGAATGCTAAAGAAAAATTTCTTCTGATAAAAATGTTTTTTTGTCTGGTAATGAAGTTTTAATGCAGTTTTAGATACGAATTTATGAAATACGCAATAAAAAAAAACAACTGCAGATGCTCATTAAAATACGATATCTTTCTCTAGTAGCAAATTTTACATACACAAACAGTTTTTATCTTTTTAAAATCTGAATGAATACTTTAAACTCGTGACATCTTTTTTAAAGCCCAAAAAGAGAGAAACAGATTTTAAAGTAAATTAATATTCCAATTGAATAGTTTTTGCATCATCGAAAAATTTAAAACTAAACAATTAATTCCAAGTAAAACTTTTGAAAATTTTGTTGTCTTGCATTGCAGTTTTTTGATTATGTTAGGAAACAAAAATTAATATAAGATGGAATTTTTAGATTTCTTTTTGGTTAAATTGAAATAAATTAACTATGTATGGAACATGGATTTGATGCAAGAATTTGATTGCACTTGGTATCTATAACATTTAAGTGTTTTATTTTAAATATCTTTGACAATGCGCAGTCATTGAAAACTTTTGCATCACAAGTCCATAATCCATCCGAAGTACAAAAAAAACAAAAAGCTTATTTTTTCCTTCTATTTTTGAAGCTCCCCCCCCCCTTCCCCCGGAGGCTTGTTTGCAGACGATTTCAATAGTAGGTGTGTAACGGTCACCGCTCAATTTAACCCTAGCAGCCCAAACGTCAAGGCTCATCGTTACAAGTTCATTGGAACGTCTTCGGCTTTTTAAAATCCGGTTTCAGCCGTCCCGAGAGGAAACGAGCCCGAATTATTGCACCTCACCGGTGGATTTCGAAATACTAGCCGCAGGTGGAGGGCGCTATTATTTTTCAATGTTGGAAAGCAATTCTGTCATAAGTAGACACGGATAAAATGTTTAACATCAAGATTTTAAACAGAAAAAGCGTGTTTGCGTCGTGTTCTTAATATATTAACGAAAATTTTTCTTATTAGCAATCGATTTCTTTGATTGGAGACTTCTCCAATGAAAATAATCGTTAATGTTAATGAGCCGTTATAAAAAAATAGTTACAGTAAAAATAAAATCTAGTGTCATTCTAATGAAGTGAAATTGTTAAAAGTATTTTCAGTTTTAAAGCTGCTTTTATACTGATTATTACTGAAAGAAGAGCACTGAAATTATAATGGATTGCTATTTTCGACAGATTTGTAAAATGGAACGTAAAAATAAATAGACAAAGAAAATTCAGAATATATGTGAAAATTTACAGTGGCTTACACAGACATCTCTCATGAGGGGTGGGGGTTACATTCTAAAAACACACTGACGAAAATTCTGAAAAATAATTTCTATTGTAAAAATAAAAAAAATTGTGTGTGGTCTGTGGGCGGGGGGGGGGGGGGGAGAGAATTAACTTTCCCTGGGTACCCCACTGGTTGGCCTTGGGATTTTATTATAATTGGTTTCTGCAATATTTTTAAATGCGCCCGCAAAACCTTTTATGTTCATATTTTTTAAGTTCTGCAATTAACTTTTTTTCGTGAGATCATGGCAAATATTTATAACGCATCGAAATTAATCTTGAATAAGGAAACCAGAAATTATTTTTCTAAGTAAAAATTTTCGACATTTTTTTATTTGTTTTGTTTTTGAAAAAGGGTTGTGTTTAGTCTTGCAGGGAGAAAATGAGATTGCATTACTTTTTATATTCAAATGTATTTTGTTTTAATCATTTTTACACACAAAATACCCGTTTTTAGTTTGTTTCCTTTGAATTGCTCAGAAACTTGCCCCCTCAGGGGGCTCACCTTCTTTAGGTGAGTACGGGTGTCACAATCCCGAGGTGCCCTAGTGATCTTTTCTTTTTCCCACGGGGTTTACTGTCTTTGGTAAACACGGGCTTCACGAACCCGGGGTACCCTAGTGATCCTTCTCTATTTTCGACCCTCTTTCTTGTCATTCAATTCATTCTTTCTTTCTCTTCCCGTCTAGACCACATATATTAAAACAAATGTTTGGCGCAGTATAGCCGAATTCGGCTCTTGCGCCATTAAACCCCAAAATCACTCACTCAGAAACTTGCTCATTTACTTAAAGACAAATCTTTGGTGAACATTATTTATTTTTCTAAAAATATACGTAGAGGATTGGCTTGTGAAAAGTGACAAGAACGGTTTGAGTGATTAATATGAAAAGCTTTCCTGAATAAAAATTCAAACTTTTTACAAACCATATGAATTTGTCGCCTTATTTTTCTTGTCCACGTTTTTCATTATGTGCTTGGAACTTTGTTAACATTTTAAGATTGACAGATTAGTGGCTATTTTCAGAGTCAATGTTGACTTTTAAGCAATTTATCTGATAAGTCATATCTAATGTTTAGAGAAACGATGTTGATTGAAAAGCCATTATCCAAAAATATCGCGATTTTAATGAAATCTTATCAAGTACGTTAAGATTGTTGGAAAGATATCTGAATGCATTCTTAAAAAAATTATAACTAAAACTTAATACTCAAGAATTATTTTAGTTTTCCAAAGTTTTAAGCCTTTTCATTTGTTATAAATAATGTACAGCAAATATAAATATTTCAAATAAGAATGCTGTATTTTTTAAAATATTTCAATTCGTTCTTGAGAAAATATAATTTTTCAGTACTTCTAAGTCTGAAATTTTCATTCCTTATTTGCGTAAAATTGGTGTTGGAAAATTTTCTACGTACTTTAGATAGCCAATGTTCAATTTGCTGAACTGTTGCATTTATTCTGGTAAATGTATTGCTATTCAAACAATGTTTGCTTCGTTAATTATTCGATGCATCTAAGCATACAAAAAAAAAACTTGCCTTGTAAATTATATTTTGACTAGAGTTAGTATCATGCACAAAAATTTAGTGTAAGATATTCTTATCAATTTTTATGTGTGAAAGTTGCCAAATAATTTTTTCTTAAAAGAAAAAATATTTAAACTATGTCTTTAAATCCTTTCGTATAACAAGCATTATTTTGCAAAATCCGGTTGTAGAATTTTCAGAATTTTAAAATTAAAATTTTGTACTACGTTGATAAAAATTGTTTTTATTTTGTATTTCAAGATATAAAGATCATTTTACACTGCTAAATAATCAAAATGTCACACCTTTAAATTTTCTTTAGAAAATCGCCCCCCTCCCCCTCATTTTTTAAAAATTTGAAATGAAATATGGCACACGGACATCTCTTATGGTACATTCTCAAAATCTCGTAGACGGAAGCGTTGAGGGGTACCTAATCTCTATATGGTAAAAAATTAAAAAAATTGTTTGTCTATAGGAGGGGTTTTGAATCTCCAACCACACCCCATTGTGTACGGTACTGGGAAGTTAAAATGTCAATGAACTATTGTCAATGAATTCCCTTTCATTTACATATTCTAATGTACTTTGTTCTTTTCTTTTTCAGACAGCTCGGATATTGTGGACTGTAAGCTGAAGTTAATCTTGGGTCTAATATGGACCCTCATTCTTCACTATTCTATTTCTCTTCCCATGTGGGAGGGAGAGGAAGGAGACTCTGTCTTCGACAAGAAGGGAGGACCCTCGCCCAAGCAGAGACTGCTCGGGTGGATTCAAAGCAAGCTGCCCGACTTGCCCATCAACAACTTCAATTCCGACTGGAATGATGGTCGTGCCGTTGCTGCCTTGGTGGATGCTCTGGCTCCTGGTAAATAGATTCTTTTGTCATTATTGCAACAATTATTTTGTCTCTGAATTATTTTATTTTGCTTAGATTGATTAAAAGAAAAGATGCAGGAACAAATGTTGGGAAAATTCTTATGCCTTACGTATTGGTATAATCATCCGTTGCAGTAGATCACTTGCATATCGTGTCGGAACGAGTTACTGAAGCAAATGCCTTGCTTAGATATTTCCTATTTTATGTGATAACAATGTAGCGATTTTATGAACAACTTGTAGATGAGGGGGAAAGGAAATTAAGAAGAAAAACTTCTCTCATAGAGTACTGAAGTTTGAAAAATAAGGTATTTGTTTCGTTCTCGTAATTCAACAACAATACAGAATATTTATGCAGATAGATTTACTCGTGTATGCTTTTCATCAATAGACCATTGTGCAGTTTCTGTACAACTGAAACAAAACTGAAGTATTTTCTTATTTAATAACTTGTTTTTCTTTCAAGGTATTAGTAATTAAGATCTTAAATTAATAACTTCCTAATTAAACTACAGAAGCGGCAGCCTAATCATCACGGTCGCAAATGATCAAGCGTAGCTGGCATTGTTTCTATCTAGTCGTTGATTCGAATCCTGGTGCATTAAGTGCTGAATCTGCTGAGGTTCAAAGTCCTTACTTTGCGTAATGTGGAAGTTTGGAAAGTGAAATGTCAAATATCGTTCTTGTCACTTGACCGTAGTTCAAAATTTGGTCGTCTGTCACCAGTAACTCGTGTTGCTTCCGAGTGTGACGATAATGCAAAACCAAAGTATTGGCGCCAATGAACGTAATTTCCCCGGATACTCAATGGTTATTCTGTAATGAGAGGATAAATGTATCTGGGAACTTGTCTGTGTGTGAGATGTCACAAATAATTCATTGTGTTGCAAGATGTTTGCTTTTATTTATCTCTAACTTGTGTCCCCCCCCCCATTTTAATTACATTGAGTTACTGATTTGAAGATGTATTGAAGCTTAACCGTGGCACCTGGTCTCGTTTTTTTCTTCTTGGATTACTTATTGCTCAATTAATGTTATTGTACTACGTTGTAATACACTGCCATTAAGAGCGCATACTTTTCACTCTATCATTCACATACATAATAAGAATTTTGGTTGGTGAATTTTTTTTATGAAATTATTAAGGCATACAATAAACGAAAGAGAATAAAGAATAAGAAAAGCGATGTTATAAATGCCTTGCTAACCTTACGAAATTTAAATAAGTTATAACTGTTTATCATATTAATGCCAAATTAGAGTAAAAATATTCCCGATCTATATTATTTATCGTAATATTTTATTGTAATTGTTGCAGGAGTTTGATAGTAAATTTGAGCTTTTATTTTCACCGAAAAGTATCTTGTATATATAGCTTCTAATAGTTCATATTGTATAATAAAAAAAAACATGCATACATATCACCCTACATTACTGCGTTGTATTGTATAACTTACAAATTACGGTACATTTTTTTAAAAAAGGGACTCCAAAAATGTATGCTGAGTTACAAGATTTTCTTTGTTTTTTATGATGATTAGAAATTGAAATATTTAATGTTGAATATTTACACGAATTATGGGAACTAAATTGTTTCTCTGCCTCAATGATCTTTATATGCAACATACACTCAATCTATTTTAAAGAGTGCTTAAAACAGAAGCAGTTTTAACAGCTGGTTCGCCAAATTCGATAAAGTTTGGTGGCGATTCCTCTGGTGAAATTTAGATATTAAATGGCTGAATTCCAATATTGACCTTTACTAAGAATTTTCATTGACATCGATAATTTATTGGTGCTATATTTTCATATAAAATTTTATAAAAATAAAGTATTGCGTAATAATATAGTGAAAAGATAACGAAATATCTCAATTTTACATTCAATGTCGTTTAAAGCTCTTTTAGTGAAATAATGCCAGAGTTGCAAAATGAAGTTTACGTAGACTAACCATTAATGGTTTGGGAGAAAAATTGTCAAATTAAATACCGTCTTTATCTGACTGTTGGAAAATTTAAAAATTCAATGTCAGTGTGTTGTACAATTCCAATGCGATGTTTGAGGTGACATTTAATATTGAAAAGATCTAATTTTGTCTGCAGTGCTCCAAGCAAGGCAAAAATATAGTTACGTGGTGTAATACAACATTATAAATTATTTTCCTATTTTTTTTAAGCAACTGAAACATACTTCGTATCTTTTTTTTTTATCTTTCGCCAGACTTCGTCGTAGATTGATGATAGTCATGCCTAGCAGCCCGATACGATTCAGAGATGCAATGAAATCTATAATAATTTTTTAACTGTAATTAGCTGCTGCTAAGTCCAAAACAAGAGACCAAATTATTCTCCTCACATGATGGGGAGGGGGAGATGTCATTCGTCTACTTGTGGTGCCCACTTTTCCCGATATACGACTGATCTTTTTTGTCATATGCAGCCCTTTTGGTTTTATATTTTACACTAAAATATGTGGAATAAAGTATTGTAATTATAAATTTATATTGCTAACAAGCTAGATTAATTTAATAAAGATATTTAATTATGCATGTTTTTCTATGAAATAACTTTTCGAATCGCATTCAGTTTAGAATGTACTAGTGTATATAGATGCTATATATATATATACAGGGGCGTCTTAAGACTTCTTGAGGCCCTGGGTCCCTACACAAAATTAGGCCCTGGCAGTGGAGCAACGTACACCTCCTCAACACCCGCATCGGGGGGGGCAGGGCTCTAGAGGCTCCAAAGTCTGGGGCCCCAAGCCATACTTGGTGTCAATCAAATTTGACTTTACAGGAGGGCCCTAATATTCTCTGTTGCGCCACTGGGCCTTGGGCTCCTACACAAATGCAGACCCTACCTATGGCCTAAAAAGTAAACAGTACATAGCATACGGGGTCAAAGACTCGTATAAACAATTACCCGAAACAAATAAATGTACATGACTTATAGTCACACAAACAGGCTCGACCGGATACCGCCTTTTGATTGAATGAGAAATGATGTATGGTGATAGGCCTATACATTGACGACAGCTATCCCAAGTAGTCAATTAACATATCATCCAAAATTTCCAGTTTTTCAGATAATGCAACCGGAAATAACATTTGACCGCTGAAATTATTCGAATTCATGATCTTATTCAGGCTGAGATGACTACGGGACGAGGCCCCCATTGTGGCCGAGGTCCTTGGATCAGGCCCAGTTAGCCGACAACCCTGGCTCGACCGACTGCCGCCTTGCAACTTAATGAGTAATAATGGCGCATAATGGTTGGTCTCAGCTTAGACATGGACGACGGTCATCACATAATGCAGTATTACCACTTTTGCCACTAGACATACAATTTGAAATTCGCTGTTTTTTGAAGAACAGGTATTGGAATAATATTTGACTATAAAAATTATCTTGACCATTAAAATTATCCGGCATTATGATCTTAAGACAGAATCAAGAACGAAATGATGCCCGGCCCAGTTGGACGTCCCTTTATATATATACATATATATATATATAACAGTTAATTAGGATAGTTCCGAAACTAGATTAGTACTGAAGATTGTGTGAAATAATGGGGGTTATTTCATAAAAAAAATTGAATTGTTTTTCAAGTAATTTGGTACAAAGGCATACGAAGGTTCCTAGCGACAGATAATCAGACGACCTTGGTTTTCTGAATCATAATTTATGCAGACTTTGTACTAATACTACCAAATTAAAATTCTTCTTAGTGTAGCAATAACTACTGAGCTGCAAATATATATATTTACAATAAGATTTTTAAAACCAAATATACAACTTGATTTTCTATTTACTTGGTTTTGGGAAAATAGCCTGTTGCTCCATATGCCTCATCATTTTCAATCAAGCAATCAAAACGTCTTGGTTTTTGCTTAGCGTACGCAATTCGAAACATAAGTTCAATAAGAATTTAATTCGATATTATTTAATATGAAAGTTAGTTTTATAACTATAGAATAAACAAAAATTAATGAATTCAAGGCGGGATTTTTTGAATATGTTTTCATTCTGTATTAATAAAATGGTTCTTGAAAAAAATTGGAAGATATTTTCTGTTTTTAACAGAGTAAGAAAGAAATTTTTTATTCCTCAGTTCAATGATTTTTTCCCCATTGCGTTTGGAATGTGCATTTTTCCTGTTCGAAAAAATCAATTTTACATACTCTTTAGTTAATGTTTTCAAATGCATTGATAGAAACATCTTAGTATTTTTTAAATTTTGATATAAACTCTTGTTTAAAATTAAATTAGGTGAAAAATTCATTAAATTTCTGACAAAAATACAACACATATTACAAATAATAATACTTGGTAAATTTCTGATTATGTTTGACCAGAATTTGACATTCTTTTTTTTAAGTGATAAAAAGTGTTACATTTTTTGAATTGATTTCATAAAAAAAAAATTGATCTATGTATCAATTCTGTAAGTATTTTTAATAATATTGGCTCATGTAATATACTTTAATAAGTATTATAATTTATTGATAGTTAATTAATAATTATAATTTAATTAACAATTGTAGTTGCTTAATAAAATGTAACTAGTCTAATTAGAGTATATTTTATAAAGGTTTATGTCCTGACTGGTGTGACATGAAACCTGAAAATGCCTTACAAAATGCCAAAGAAGCTATGGATCTTGCTGATAATTGGTTAGGAGTTCCTCAAGTAAGTTGGTCTGAAAAATTCATTTTAAACTTTATTAGCTGTATCTCATTTTAATTATATATCTATCTCTCTATATATTTAAATATAAATGCTGGCACACATTTCATTGCAGTTAGTGAAACCTGAAGAAATGGTCAACCCTAATGTAGATGATTTGTCCATGATGACTTACCTCTCACAATATCCAAAAGCAGAACTGAAGCCTGGTGCACCTCTTAGGCCCAGGACCAATCCCAATAGAGTCCGCTGTTATGGCCCAGGTATTGAGCCTACTGGTGTCAATGTTGGTGCACCAACTATGTTTACTGTTGAAACTTTCAGTGCTGGTAAAGGCAAGGTTGAAGTTTTCATTGAAAATCCTAAAGGAAAACTCGAACCAGTGAGTTAAACATAATTATTGAATAACTTTATTAGATTTTTTTATTTAACAAATCTTGTTGTCTTTGTTGTTTAAGTAACTAATGTAGTTATTTTAATTGTTACAGAAACATTTAAATTTTATGTTTAAAAAGTTAAAATATTTGTAATGTTTCTTAAAAAGGTGTGTCAATGTCGTGTTATAGAGATACAACATATTTATTATGAATGTAAATTTTTTTTAAAGTGACAAATCTTAATCTATTTTTTTATACTTAAATATTAGGTTTATTAAATACTATTGTATTGCTTATATTATAAAACACATTAAAAGTTGAATTATGCTATCTGTAATCAAATTAAATATTTTATTAGAAATAAAATAGTATTTTATAAATTTTTTAAAATTTTTTTTAAAATAAATTTTTGAAACATTAATTTTGTAATTACAACATCGATTTTTTTTTTTAAAACTATTTACTATGAAGTTTTATTTGTGCTAAAAAATTTTCTAAATTTAATTGTATTTTTTAGGTTGAAATTAAATTTAATGATGACAGAAGTAAAACATATACAGTTAAATATACAGCTCAGATGGAAGGAGCTCACAAGGTAATATTTATTTTCCTTACATTAATACCATATATTCAGTGTGTTACTTTTCATTTAGATTTTTCTATGTATTTTTTAAAATTAAGAATATCAACACTGTTGATGGATAGGCCATTCAAGATAGTTTAACATATTAGTAATTTGAAGTTCAGTTAAAAAATGCATTTAAATCATTGTATTTAATAATTTTTAATTTACTTCAAATATAAATTTTCTAATCACAAAATTTTTGTAATTGTTTATTTTCTTTCAATTTTTTCTGGATGTTACTGTAATTTCGCACGTATAGTCCGCGGACTATCTGTGTTTAAAATGCAAATTTTTGAAGCTGGGACTATCCACCAGTGCGGATAATACGCTGGTTGTTCATGGTTAAAATCGTTGAAATTTAAAAAACACGCTGTCGTGAACTGCCGATGATCGGGATTTATAAAAGCCGGGATTGTTAGTGAAAGCTAGGAAATCACTGACAGTGAAGATAGTGATGCTGAAAATGAACTTTCGGACACTCTTCCCGAAAATATATTAGAACTGTTTAATTCTGATACCGATGAATCGGACTTTGAAGGTTTTCGTTATTGTAGTAGGGGGAATGTGTTATTAATTAATATATGATTAATTAGTAAGCACTGTTTTTTATTTGTATTTAGCATTTTATTTCTGAAGGTATATTAGTAAGGAATTAGTTTTTTTCTATTTATACTTAGTTCTTTGTTTCTAAAATACATTAATATTGCCGTATTAAAATAACGTAATTTCGGACGTATAGTCCGCAGACTATCCGGTGGTGCGGACTATCTGACGATTTTTGAAATTTTTTTTATATAAAATCGTGTCTGCGGACTATACGTGTGAAATTACGGTAATGTTTGATATCTGAAATGAATTATGAAAATAGGCAAGTTTTAATTATTTATTATTCAAAAATTACAATATGTTTTAAAGTTATATAAAATTATGAAATTTTGCATATAGATTTAAAAGATATTGAATATTATGTAATTGTTTTGTATTACCTTTTTTTTTGTCTTATTGTTTTCATTATTTCATAACTTTTATTTTGTTATTTATTTTTTATTTCATTTATCTTATGTTTTTTTTTTTTGTTTACTTCTGTTTTCTCCATGTGAGATACTTGTGGTGCACAGGAATTATTTTATGTCTTCAATAAAAAAAATTATATGTGAACTATAAATTAGTTTTGTAGATTCTACTTTTTTAATTTTAAAGTTGTTGATAAATTTTCATTTGTGCAATATTTGCTTTCCTAGATGAATTTTTCTATATATTCTTAAGTAATTAGCTAATTTGTGAGTCAATGTGCATTATTTAAACATTGCTTTCTATCTATGAATATTAATTTTCTTTGTGTAAATTATTTACTAAAAAATATTTATTTCCTTAGGTGAAAGTTATGTTTTCTGGCAAAGAGGTTCCTAAAAGTCCCTTTTCAGTCATGGTTGAAGGTCATGCTGGTGACCCAGCTAAAGTTACTGCATCTGGTCCTGGTTTGGAGCCTGTTGGTGTAATGGCAGGAAAACCAACCTATTTCGACATTTTCACCAAAGGTATTATTGCCGATTTGTAAATGTTAATCTTGAGGAAATATTATTTGCCTTATATAATTAGTTTTATGGAATTATATTAAGATTTATGATCAAGAAATATTTTTTGGATTTATTTAAGTATAAATTAGTGCTTTAAAACAGAAATTTCAAAGCTTGGAATAATCTTAATTTTATTTATTTTTAAAATATCTTTTCCGTTTAAAAAGATATTTTATTGAAAAACATTAATGAATCACAAGTTAAATATCATTAACAGAATCTGAATATTTTGGCTAGGATTAATTTTTTATCCATGAAGCAAAACTGTATAGATAAGGTATCACATGGAAAAGATTTTTAATGTCAATGTTTGATAGTTGGATTTTTAAAATACTGCTGTACTTTATAGTAACTGAATCAAGTGATGAATTTGATTTCTTTAATTCACTGTTAAAATGTT
Organism: Trichonephila clavata; assembly: GCA_019973975.1. Lineage (NCBI taxonomy): Eukaryota > Metazoa > Arthropoda > Arachnida > Araneae > Nephilidae > Trichonephila > Trichonephila clavata. Next base: position 263,439 of record BMAO01035006.1, read on the forward strand.
TAATTCTTCAATTTGTTTTTTTATGGAGAAAAGGAATCAGTATGGTAGTTTTTGTTTGTTTAAAAAGAAATATCAATTTTTTCTTTAACCTTTTTTTTAAAATCCAGTTTAATAGCTTTCTTGAAAATTGTCATTTTTTTTTTTAAGATGCTGGTCGTGGTCAGGTTGAAGTGATTATTCTTGATCCAAAAGGCAACAGAAATACTGTTCCTTGTAGGATACGAAAAACAGAAGAAAATGTTTATCGCTGTGAATATGTTGCTCAAACTACTGGAATGCACTCTGTAAATGTTTTCTTTGCTGGACAACAAATTCCTAAAAGTCCATTTGGTGTTAAAGTTACTCCAGGTAAATTACATGATATAATTTTAAAAGATTTAATTAAAAATTTACATCTTATTTTAAAGAGAAATGTGTATTCTGTTGCTTCAATATTCTTTTATAATTAATTTTCAAAGAAAATTCCCTAATTTTTATGTTTTTGCAAATTTTTTCTCCCAATTCTAGTATGTGATGCTCGTAAAGTCAAAGCATTTGGAAGAGGTTTGCAAAAGAATGGTGTACGTGTGAAAGATACTGCTGATTTCAGAATATGTACAGAAAATGCTGGAAATGGCCAATTAGATATTAAGGTTATTGGACCAGGTTAGAAAAGTCTATTTTTAGGAGGGTGCTTAATGTTTATTTTTAATAAGCTATAATATGACTGTTTATTACATTGCTGAGGATAATTTTAAGTAAAATTTTTCTTTGTTGTACTCTCATCTTAATATTTGAATTCTTATTAATATTTCTTAAATCTTATTTATTTAATCTTAATGTGATTTTGAATCTGTGCATTAAAATTAGCATTAGAAACTTGCATGATTGAGTCTTTTCTTGTATATGTACCAAAAATATTAGTGTAGGAAAAATAAAGGTGTGTTTAATCTATTATAAATTTTTGAATTCCATAATTATCTAAACAATTAAACAAAACACAAGTACATTCAAATAATACTTTGATGCAATTTAATGTAATTTTAAAAATCTGAATAAAATTCAAAGCATTGTAAGTACTAATGTTTTTGGTGATTGTTGATATTTGTCGAACAGATTTTGAATAATTTTTCTTGTATTGAAGTCATAGAAAGAATTCATTTCAATTTATTTATATTTTAAAACATTGAAATACCAATATTTCTTAGGTGGAGTACAAGAAAAGATAGATATTCGTAAAGTAGATGAAAACAATTACGATTGTGCCTATTATCCATCAAAAGAAGGTCGTTACATCGTCACTATATCTTATGGAGGACAGGAGATATCCAAAAGTCCATATGAGGTTAATGTGCTTCCATATAAGGAGTCTAAAATCAGAGTCTATGGACCTGGATTGTACGGAGGTGTTGCTGGTTATCCTGCTCGCTTTACTGCAGAGACAAATGGCGAAACAGGAGTCTTAGGCAAGTTGTAGCTATTTGAATGTTTAAAATAATGTAATTTTTTACTTCAACAGTATTGCTTTAACACAATATATGAAAGAAAAAAACTGTTTTAAATTGTTATGAATCTGTTAACAAAATAAATTCTTAACTTATTAATTTCCAATAGAAAGAGTTGGCTCAATTTTTATTGTTTTGTATGAATGAATTTGTCATTCAGCAAATCTTCGATATTTAGTCTTCATACTTATTTTTATATGAATCTGTCTTCCATTGTATTTGCAGAAAAATCCTCTCTAAAATAGTATATTTCAAAATATTCCTTCAGTTTCTTTAATTACTCTGTTTTGGTTTTCAATTTATCCAGATTTATATGCAAGGTTCATTTTGTTATAGAACCACTACTTTAAATATTATTTACTTGCTAATCTTGATCTTTTTCTTTAAAGTTTTATCACCTTAATTTCTCAAAATCATTAATCTTTGAATCATCTATATTCTCATTATTTATTGACTTGTAAAATACTTCCTGCAAACAAGGAAAAAAATGAAGAAAAGAAAAGAAGTTTTTAAAATTTCAAATAGTTTTTTAAAAAGAAAATAATGGTTACTCTGAAATCCAAAAAAGTAAAATTAAATAAAATCTCATAACCTTTAAAAAAAAATTTCTTCGAATTTTTTGCTCTTATGAATTTATTAATGTTTTGGAGATTAAATTTAAAATGCAATACTTTACTATGTTGAGTAATTTAGTTGTATGCCGTGTTCTTGGTATGACTTATAACATTTTATAGTATTTTTATATCATTTAATCTTTTATCATTTATTATTTACTTTATAAACTACTTATATTTTTTGCTCAATAGAGAGACTTTATCTATGTTATGTAACTAGTTTAACTTGATTGAAAATATCTGTAAATTTAAACATTCACAAAGGTCATAAAACTCGAATTAACATATCTGAACATGAAATCGGGCAATTTACACTGATTTTTTCCTTTCAAATTAAAATTTCTTGCATGTAAATTTTGATGTAGTAAAAAATTAAATCAGTTTTGAAAAACTGCAATTGTAAATTAGTTTGTTTTCTATAGTTAAATACTTTTCAAAAAGTTTTTTTTTGTAGTTTGACCTCAGTTAAAATCTTTTGAAAAAAAAAAAAATTTTTTTTAAGGCTTTAATGATATTTCATATTTTTAAACAAATAAAATAGAAATCATATGTTCTTTAAGTTCATTACTGATATTCTTCTTTGAACGTTTGAAAATATTTTCATTTTTTTGATTTCAGGTTTTCTAGTTGAAGGTCCATCTCATGCAAAAATTCAATGTTTCGATAATGGGGATGGTTCTGCTGATGTTGAGTATTTACCTACAACAGCTGGAGAATATGCTGTGCACATATTATGTGATAAAGAAGATATTCCTAAATCTCCATACATGGCTCAGATTCTGCCTAAAACAGATTACCACCCTGAAAAGGTGAAGATCTATTGATGTTTTGTATTCTATGCAGCTTTGTTTACTATTTATTTAATAAAAATTCATTTATAAACCATTTATTATGAAATCATGAGTTAAAAATCTAGCAGAGTATAAATAAGGAGGCCATGAAAATTGATTCCCTTCCCTCCCTTCTGAAATGGATAGCAATAAGATCAGTTTATAATAAAAAGCTGGACAGCTACAGTTCATTTTATCAAGGTTTCTTAAATAACCTTTATGAAATTAGAGCATCAGTCGAAATTTGATTGAATTATAGATGAGGACCTTTTAAAACATGTAAAAATATCTAAAATCATGTAAAAACAAAATGTTATGTCTAAAAGTAAAATTACACATTTCTTTCAATATATTTTTAAATCTATTAAATAAAATGTATTTGCATCCTTTAATCCATTTTATTGACTGCTATTGGTCATATAAGGAGTCTTGGTTTGTTGGATTATTAGATTTGTAACTAGCGAGTTGAATAATTGAATTTTGTCTGATACAAAATCATATTGTAGAATAATGCAGGCAAGCTGCATTGTAACTTAAGACTAATTTTTATATAATGTTATTGGAAAGGTTAGATGCTCTCCTTGCTTATGATCATGATTTAAAATTTTGAGGTCTACATAGAATGTGTAATTGCAGAATTTTAATGTTAGTTGAGAACAGACAACACTCTCTATCTCTGAAGATTTGATGTAAATTCAGTGCTCCTGATTATAGAAAGACTTCATATAATATTATAGAATTTTGTTTTAAAAATTTGGATAAGTAACCCATTTCATAATAAAAATTATAATTGAAAAATTCTGTATTTAATTTATTCCAAAGTTATTCTAATTCAGATAGTAAAAATTGAAATATTTTAGTATGTAAAACTAAAAGTTATAAGTTTTATGAGAATAATTCTAATTAATAATTCCTTCAATTTGAGTAATTTCTCGTACTTAAAAATTTATTTTAGGTTGAAGCTTATGGACCTGGTCTTCAGCCAAATGGAGTTGTGCAAGGTCAGCCAACTGAATTCACCATTGACTGTCGAAAAGCTGGTGGTCATGCACCTTTGGATGTTTCTGTAATGGATGATGACCTAAAACCAGTTGAACTAAAAATCACTGATAATAAGGATGGAACATTTAAAGCTCAGTACCGTCCTGTCAAAAATAGTAAACATACCATTCAAGTCAATTATGGTGGTGTTGCAATTCCCAAGAGTCCTTTCAGAGTAAGTCTGATTAAAATATTAAATAAAGGAATTATTATATTTATAGTAAGGAAAATACTTTGTTTATATTAATTATTTTTATTTTAAAAAACTAGATTAATGTTGGGGAACCAACTGATACAAATAAAGTCAAAGTTTTTGGTCCTGGAGTTGAAAATGGTGTAAAAGCTCAAGTACCAACTCATTTCAACATTGATTGTAGAGGTGCAGGAACTGGTAAGAATATTATTTCAGAAAAAATTGATATATCTTATCTTGTCCCATAAGAATTTTTGAAATTTAATCAAGTATATTTTTAAGGTAATGTTCAAGTGAAGTTATCTGATGAAAAAGGAGGCCTTGTCCCTGTTCAAATTTTAGACAATGAAGATGGAACTTACTCTGTTGATTATGTGGCTCCTAGTGCTGGAAATTATACGGTACATATCTATACAAATAAATAAAATTGAAGTGTCTGTTTGTAATTTCAAATTAGCAGCTTTTTACTTAATGCACTAAAAGTATATACGGTACTCATAACAAAAAACCAATTTTTAAAATTTTTGTCTTGTCTGTTTGTTCCGGCTAATCTCGGAAATGGCTGGTGCGATTTTAAAAATTCTTTCACTAATGGAAAGCTACATTAACGGGGAGTAACATAGGCTATATTTTATTCCCGTATTCGAACGGGAACTATACGGGTGAACGTGAAACTGAATGCCAAGATGAACGCCAAGCTGAGCTAATGAAGTCGTTGTTTTGGTTACTGGCGACCGATGCTCTTCATGAGACATAATAGTGTTATGCCTCATGATAATACGCTGACACGTGCCATAATTTTTTTTTTATGATAGTTATCTCACTGTTCAGTTAAGTAGAGCATCGGCTGTTTCGGATGCACTTTTAAAAATAATAAATCAAGGCTTCATAAGCAAAAAGCAATGCAAGAAACAAAAAATTGATATGTTTTACGGTTAGTTTTAATCCTTTCTTTTTTTTTTATTTACATTTTTTAGTCACATTTAAACAATAGTTATTATAATCCCAATCTATATCTATACAAATAAATAAAATTGAAGTATCTGTCTGTAATTTCAAATTAGCAGCTTTTTACTTAATGCACTAAAAGTATATACAGTACTCATAACAAAAAACCAATTTTTAAATTTTTTGTCTGTCTGTCTGTCAGAATATAAACAGATATATTTATAAAACATCATGAATTACCCAGCGAAGCGGGAGGGTAACGGCTAGTATTAATATAAAATATTATTGCCATTTTCTTTTGCAATATTTCTTTTATATAAATTGTTGTTTTTGTAAATTGAAGTAATATGTAAATTGATTTTTTATAAGAATTTAATGCATATTGTGCTTATAGTTAGTTAATGGAATTATGGTATAAAATATTAAACTGTTAATTACTCTGTTCTGATTTATGTAAAATAACCTTATTGTTTTCTTTTTAAAAATAATTAAAACTGAAAAGATAATTTTATTTGAATTAACATAATTATAAAATTAATACAATCCTAAAATGGTTTTAAGTATTTCTTTCTAAATTTATTATTTAAGCTGCATTGGAATGAAATTGGAATAAAATCAATACATGTAAAATTTAAGATTTATTTCTTAATTTTTTAGGTATCTGTTCAATTTGCTGGCAAAGAGATACCCAACAGTCCAATTAAGGTGAAAGTTGAACCCCAAGTTGATGTCAGTAAAGTGAAAGTAGATGGCTTGGAGCCAAGTAAATTAACTTTTTCTTTCTTTTTTCTTAGAAAATTATTATTTACTGTTTCATACTAATTATTTCTCCAAATGTAACTTTTTTATGTCTGATATTCATATTTCTGAAACAGTTCATGTAATATTTAAAATTATCTTTTAAAGGAAATGTATGCTGAGAAATTGTCTCTCTTAACTAAAATGTTATATAATAAGAATCAAGATTAAGGAATATGAAATAAAATTCATGAACTGTGGTTTTTTCAGGATTATATTTATTTTGAAACTTCATCTGATTTAATAATAGTTTAAGAGGATCCTTATAGTATAATACTGTTATAAAAATTTCTTAAAATATTTGAAAGATTTAAAAATTTGCCCTTAAATGTATTGAAAATTTGTAAAATAATTAAAACTTGTGTGTTTTAATAATTCTGTGTCTCTGTTCTATTAAGTCTCTGATAAATGACATTTTTGGTTGGAAGTTGAATAAATATTTTTTAATGAAATGTATTTTTTGAAAAAGTTGTCAAATTTAAAACTTTTTTTATATATATATATTTTTTTTAATACAAAATCCAAATTTTATCATTGCACTTTTTTTCTAATTCTTGTCAAACTTATTTCTAAAGAATATTTTAAACATTTTTGATAACATTTTTTGGCTTGTCTTAATTTGAAACCAAAATTTGGGGATTTCATTATTTGATTATATTTTAATAATGCACATTATTTTGGTGGAACATGTTTAAAGAATCTTGCAGAAATAATTTCGTAAAGAGGCCCTTAAATATTTTTTTTCTTTTATGGAAGAAATGTTTATTTTAATGAAATATTTTTCTATTTCATTTAAATAAGAATATCATTGTAAATTTTGTTTAAGAAAACAATTTAAAATATTAAATATTTATCTTCAAAGACAAAGGAATGTAAATTGAGATATTTTGATTGAGCATGATATACTTCTTTATTATAAATGTTTTAAAATTTATATAATCTATTAAATTAACATGAAATAAAATTAAAAATTTTAAATTGACTTTAAAAGCTCTAAGTTAATTTCAAAGAAGTTAGAGCAAAGTATTTGGAAGTTTTGATTCTGCTGCATAAGAAATGTGAAATGAGAAAGCACTTTCTGACTGGAGACAGAACTTTTAGGAGTATCAAGTCTAGGGGTTTATTTATCTTCAGGTAGATTAGCTTAGCCTTGATAAATTGGGGAAGTGTATACTTATTCTATAATAAATATTTAAAGAATAATTTGAGTATGTGTCGTAATGCATTTAAAGAATTAAGTTATTTTGTGTCATAGCACATTTAATCAGCACTTATTCAAGATGGAATAATTATATAATATTTATTTTATAAAAAAATATGGTAATCTCCCTTTTAATATCGTATTTGGTTCTCTCTGCATCTAATTAGTAAATTTAACTTTTAATTTTCTTGATGCATTCACAAAATATATCGAAGCATGATATATGCACTGTTAATCTTTAAATAATAACAGGATCCTTCAGTTTCTCAATTAAGCAAAATTTTTTAAATTGGCTTCATGTTTTATTTGTGTTTTTTAAATTTTAAAATATTAAAGTATTGGTATTTTATAAAAATATATTTAAAATTGTATGTTTATATTTTGTATTATTGATCTTTTTATAATATTTTTATGCTGCACAGTATTTGTTCTGCTGTAAGTATCTTAATATTGTATGTTAAACATATATATAATAATATGCTTGCTACAAATTTAAATTCTTAACAAAAAACCTGTTAATCTCTCTAATATCTTTTTAAAATAAGCATGTACAAATATGTATATCCTCTTAAATTGTAATGTTTCATAAAGTATTTTTAATATGCAAGACCCTTTATTAACTAAATTTGATTAATCTGTAATTAACTTAATTAAATATATTCCTGCTAATCCTTTTTATTTTATTCTTTTATGACAGTCTGTGTAATATTTTATACCTTTAGTTAAGGCCTAAATAAAATTTGCGACAGAAAAATAACTTTTAATTTTGAGACGAATGTATATTTGAAGCAATTTGGATATTTTAAAACTATTTGGAAATATTAACTTAAATATACATCTTTATCATTTTGATTAAAACGTTTTGCTCTAAATTATTTTTTTGTGTCAAGTGTAGTATCAAGCCACAAAATTTCAGATTATTAGTAGTATTTTTCTGTTTTAATTGATTATTAAAATGTAATCACTTGATAAACTTTTAGGTATTGAAAAAAATTACCAAACAATGTTTAAATAGTTAACTTTTTCATGCACAGACTAAATAATTATGATTTTAAGGAGCATCAAACGAGATGTTACTGTTAAATAAAAGTTATAAACATGCAAATATGTGTATTAAAAAAAATAATAAATAAATAACAATTTTTAAATAGTCTTCTCTTGTATTTAATAAACTTCTTCAATATTTCTATGGTGGATGCTTCATATTTAAACTACCAAATTCTTAGGAAAGGAGTTTTTTTTTACTTTTGGTGTTACTTGTAATATTTTATACTATATGTTATGAAATTTCTTTTGGCATCATTCTCCAAAAATTCAGTTAGTTTTTTAAAAATTTTATGTACAATTTTTACATTAAAGTTATGTATATCACTTATACTATAAAATATTTTATATGAAAGGGTTTTTTTTCAAGTGTGTAGAAAATCAGAAAAATCTTAGATTTTAAAGTTTATAATAGCTACAACACATACATTTGAAAGCTATGATTTTATCTCTTTCTACCTGTTTGAAATTTCATAACAATTCAGTGTTCTGTTTAATAATTTTGAAAGATAAATAAGTTTACTTTCATCTCTTTGTTTTGGATTTACGGTTGTCTTTATGGGCAAATTTATTTATTTGCATGAAGTTTTCTCATCATTATGAAGCTGGAACATAATTGGAGTTTTAATTCCATTTTGAAGGCTGTGCAAGTACTAAAATATAACTATGCATATAACTACTAATAAACCTTAAACATCCATATGCAAAAGACTTTTACTGTATGAAAACTGAAAATTGAAGCTTTCCTAGTGGAGCATGGTATAATATTTCACTCATTTTAAGGATTTGATTTAGAGTGACATACTTATATAACTTTGGCATGGATATGTATGGGTTACTTTAACATCAGAAATCATAACATGCATGTACCTAGAAATATGCAGTAACCAGTGTGCAGCTTACTACTTTAGTATGTTAAATTTAGTTTTTGAAGATGACAACTGGGTTGAATCGGATGCACTCTCGCCCAATCAGCGGCTCCTATAAACTCCCTGCAACAATTCCGAGTGATTACCAAGGGTGCTGGATGCAATCAAGCTGACTTTGCTGTCACCATAACAAGCCCATCTGGTCGCCGTGTCAAGGCTCATATCATACCCACAGCAGAAGGTTTCCTGGTTAACTTCACACCTACAGAATTGGGGCATTATCTATTGAGCATTTCATTTGGTGGTATTCCTTTGACACCAACTCCATATCGGTTTCTGTGCATGTCCAATGCTGACTCCAACAAAGTTCTGGCTTATGGTCCTGGCCTCGACCAAGGGCTGGTGAATCGTCCGGCTGAATTCATTGTTGATACTCGGGGAGCTGGTTATGGAAGCTTAGGAATAACAATTGAAGGTCCATGTGAAGCAGCTATAAACTGCAAGGACAATGGTGATGGGACTTGCTCTGTTGCCTATTTCCCCACAGAAGTTGGGGAGTATGTTATCAACGTTGCTTACGACAGACACCATATACAGGGATCACCATTTGTAGCCCTCATCATTTCTGATGTTGATGTCTGGAACATCCGTGTGCTGGGAAATGGCATTCAATCCCAGGGTATGGATGTAAAACCCAGGCCAGGCTCTAAATTCTTGCATGACGCAGCTAACAATAGAATAAATGTGTTTAGAGTTGTTTGCTGCTTAAAATAAGTCTGGCTTATTTTAATTTTTAAATAACTAAGCTTTCTAATTTTTAAAATTTAAATTACATATTAATTATATATGCTATAATTCTGCTATAAAAACATGCATGGTTTTCCAATAAAAACCTTAATGTTTGTAGGAAGACTAAATATATGTATATATTAAACAACTGCTTATTTTTGAAATATTTTGGCAGGTTATAAATGCAGATAAATTTTGCTTAAAAGAAAAAAAAATTATAATAAAAATAACATCTCTAAAATTTGTTTTTAAAAATAAATGATTTATTACAAAGTTATTCAACAACAGTTTTATTATTTCTTAAATTCTTAAAATTATCATTTTTTAAACTCAATAATATTTAGGAAAAATCTTTAAGAAATATATATATTTACATATATAAGTTTTTAAAAATGTATACTCTTAAATATTATGTTTGATATTTTTCTCAAGTTGTTTTGTAAATGTTTTTTTAATTATAATTTCTAAAATTCTTCACTATTTATAATATGTGAATTAGTACCCATCTCAGCAGTTAAATATTTTTTGTAGTTTTTAAAGTTGGATGTAACCCCAATTGAATTCCTGAAATGCTTATATCTCAGATTTGTATGTCCCAACTAAAAGAATTTCTACTGAAAGCTGTGTATTATTGGATTGCTGTGTTTCTTCATTTAAAATATTTTCATTTTAAGAATGTAAACTTATTTTGAATGACTTTATACAAAAAGAATAAAATGCAATATCTGCCTATTTAAAATCTGAAGATGTTAGTTATACGTTAGTTGGTATTAAATATGGAAAACTGTTAAAATCCTAGGTGTGTAACAAATGCATAATGTTGAAATTATTTTTGCAAAAAATTAGTCATGTTATGTTTGGTATAGTTGTTGGAAATAATTCTCAAGCCAATTTAATTCCAAATTTCTTTTATTGGAATTTTTTTACTCTAACAGATTCTAAATTATTTTTGCTCTAAATTAGCAAATTACCATAGAATATTTTGATGTAGTGTTTATTCGTTTTGAACCCCAGTGGCTGAATGGTAGTGCATCGCACTTCCACACCACAGGCTCTGGTTTCAAATCCCGGGTTGGGAAAAATCGACTCAGCCTTTCATCCCTTCAGAGGGTCAATAAATGAGTACAAAGCTTGCTTGGAAACTGAACTCTGAGGGTTTCACATCAGACTGACCACTTGACTGAAATATCTGCACATGTGTGTGTACCCCCAGCACCTCGGGTCACGTAAACTGAGATAGGCCTTAGCCCTCATGGGTTGTTGTGCCACTGAGTTCAGTTCAGTTTATTCGTTTTAATTTATACAAAAAATCTATTTCAAGAATATTTTAAAGCTCTGACTTTGAAGTTTTACATGAACATAGTAAAAATTTTTTTTTTAGCAGGTCATGTTAAATGGATTGTTAGATATTTTTTTGACTTAATTCTTGAAACAAATTTATAATTAAAATTAGTTCTGAATTATCAAAATTCTGTTCTACATCACATTCAATCCAGTAACCTGCATTAGTATAAATATTACAAGAATTGTATTCAAATATTTATACAATTTGAAAAACACAGCATTTAAGTGTGTGTATGTTTTTCTATAATTTGAATTTTAAAATGTATAGTTAAAAAGCAAAGTTTGTGAATAGACTATTTCTTATGGTAATTTAATATTGCAGGTGTGTACATAGACTCTCCTACTAATTTCATTGTGGATGCACGTGCAATCACGAAACGTAGTGATGGTAAAGTTCAGTGCACCATTACAAATCCATCTGGAGCTAAAACAGATTCATTTGTCCAGAGTCAGAATGATGGAACATACAAAATTTGCTATACTCCTTTTGAAGAAGGTTTGTTTTAATTTACCTAAACTGCTTAAAATTAAAACAAATAGTTAAATTATTAGAACAAAATTTTAAAATATGGATTTTTTTATTGAAAAACATTTTTTATTTAAGTTTTATAAACATTTAGAAAATTGTTTTACTAAAGTTCCAGTCTTTTCTTTTCTTTCAAATCGATATTTTTTTTTAGAATGAATAACCAATAAAGGAAAAGTAAACTTATTTTTTAAATAATATTACAATGTTTAGTTTTAGTGTGCTTTCATTAACCAATATGTGTTGCATTGTCATTGACCAATTTATTAAAGCTGGGTGATATAAAATAAAATTATATATGAAATGATATTAGTATCTTAAATTTTCTAATAAATTCTATTCTAAATTCAATGCTTTTTCATTGAGAATATATGTTAGGATTTTGTATTTGTAGGTAACCATACAATTGATATAACTTATGATGGATTACCTGTTCCTGGTAGTCCTTTCAAGGTGAATGTGATGAGAGGCTGTGATCCTCGAAAAGTAAAAGCATTTGGTCCTGGCTTAGAACAAGCTATAGTAAATCAAGTAAGTCTTGCTATAGTTTTATAATTTTCAGAATTTTTACTATAGAAAGTTCATAAATATTGCATCTTTGTTGTTGCAATTTTATTTGATAAAATATTTTTGGTTCTATTTTTAATTAATCGCTGTCTTAAATACATTTAATGAAATAATTGGGTTTTTTTTCCAGATCTGTTAGGAAAGCAACTTTTAAATTTGAATGCATAACATAATAAAAATATTAAATAAATTATGTGCAGTGATTTGCTAATTATCTTTTGTTATCTCAAGATGATTTTATTAGCAATAAAAAAGGATTATAGTTTGTAAATATTTGTTGTAGCAAACTTATAGGTTAAATTTTTTATTCAAGACAAAAAATTAAATGAAAACGAAGCTGCTTATTTATTCCATTTATTTGTATTTTAAATATGCATATATTTGAAAGCAGTAAAAGATTTCCTTTGTATGTTTTGCAAAAATAAACTATTGTCTTATCTTTTCTGTATGAACAGAGACTTTTTTAAAATCTTCTAATGTAGCTGCAGATTGGTATTTTACCATTGCAGACCTAGTACATTCCCAGGGAGCTGGTATCTCTTTTTTGGTGGGGCACCAAATAGGTGGTATTCAAATTGCCGCAAGTAATTTTGATTCCCAGTTTCCTCCCCATAGCGAAGCACTTAAACTCCGAGGATTCAAAACTGTACTAGGAATATAATTTTTCTGAGAACTCCCGAGCCACACAAACAGGCACTCAAGAGTCTTTTACATGCCACATAATTATATGATATGGACGCTGTCTATTTTTTGCATCTTGAAAATCCACATACTTAAGCTGAAGTCGTACCCTCAAACTTGGGCATACAAGACCAGCTACAAACCAACTATGTCACCCAGTCAGTTTGAGCAGAGACCATAATCCTTTTCCATTTAGTTTGACTAGTGTAGCTGAAGAGTTCAGAATCAACAAAAATTCTGCATGCCTTTCAAACTATAGATACTGCTGTCTGAAAGGTTGGTGGTGGCCACCTTAAGAAAACTGCAATGGATGACTGATATATCATCCTACAGGTGTAAAGAGCTCAAAAACTTGACATCTCATTGATGGAGCCATGTGCTTTTACGGATGAGTCATTTCAGTGCCACAAGCAATTCTCAACTTTAGGTGATTTGGAGACAGGTCTGGACACAGTTTCATCCCAATAACATCATAGAAAGAAACCATTTCGGTGGTCCTGGAATTGACATCTGAGGAAGCATAATGCTGAACAGGTGGACTGAGCTCCATGTTTTTGATAGTTTCTGTAGTCAGAGATCACTATTGTAAGGAGGTGATCCCTTCCCATGTGCATCTGTTCTGATTTGATATTGGACTAGACTTCATTTTTATAGATGACAATGCTTGGTCACACTGAACTGCCGATGTTCAGCAACTACTGGAAAGTGAAGAAATCACGCGAATGGATTGGCCAATGTTCTCTTCTGATTTAAATCCCAGTGTGGGATGCTTTGGGGAGATGCCTTGCAGCTCATTTGTATCATCTGGGGAACACCCAACAACTGAAACAGATGCTAAATGAGGATGAGGCTCAAGCACTATTGGACAATCTGGTGCTGAGTATGGAGAGATAGTATGAAGCAACCATTGCATAAGGGGAGGGGTTATCCCATACTAAGGAACATCTACTTGTTATTCTTCCTCTTGGACAGACAATCTTGTGTAACGATACTATAAGTTTAATAAAGCTTTTTTTTTGTTTGATTCCATACTATATGCATTGTATTCATTTTTGCACAACTATACTTTCTTTGTTTAATTACAAAATGCTGTCTCTCATTTCTGAATTTCATGTCTCGGAGGATTTCTTATGGTTATGGGGGGGGGGGGATCTGTTTTAGTTTTGCACATCCTTGTAGTAATTTCAAATTCAATGTCACTATCCTGCATGTTTCCATAATTCATTTGGGTTATGAAATTACTAATGTCTATTTATTGAATTCGATAAAGAGAAAAAAAACTCTGTATGGCTTTTAACCACAAACTGTAGTGATAAATTAAAGTTAAGCAAATTATTACTTTGTGAAATCTCAAATGCCATATAATGTTCTACATTTATTTAATATTATCATCTAAAGTGTGTTTTAGAGTAAATTGAGAGTTGTCATCACAAGTATGACATAAGAAAGGGTTAGTAAAAATTAGCTTTGAAATTTTCAATCTCAAAATATAACAGTGTGAGTACTTAGAGGCATAATTTTAGAGTTTATTTGTTTACCTATGTACTGAAAATTGTTTAATGTTATTGGTATAAAATTTCCTACCCCCTTTTCCTCCCTCTATTGGCTTGGCAGAGGAGGGAAATTTTTTTCTGTGTGAATGTGTTTAATGCATTATAATTCACTAAACCCTCAGTTTCAAATGAAAGTGTTTATTACTATGGAATAAAATAGTAGTTTTCTACTTAAGTTGTAATGTATAAACATTGTAAATTTGTTCTTGTATTTATGAAAAAATATATTCACCAGGAGCACTGTATGCTTAATATTATCCAAATTATTATAAGTTAAAAAAACTTAATTCATTCTTAACTCTAAAATCATAATGCATTTAAAATTTTTTTTATAGGTAAACTCATTTACTGTTGAAACAAAGGGTGCAGGCAGAGGTGCTTTGGGTCTAATGATTGTTGGTCCTGTTGAGCCAAAGATGACTTGCAAGGACAACAGAGATGGATCCTGCACTGTAGAGTACACCCCAGTTGAAGTGGGAATGCATGAAATTGGAGTTAAATATGCTGATCAAGATGTTCCAGGTAATATTGCACTTTGGGATATTATTTCACAGAAATCATATTTTCTTGTCCTGTTGCACCCAAATAATGAATTATCTTGTAAATCTTAATTTGCACCATGCAAAGTTTCTTGAGAAATAGGTGGTAAACAAAATTGTAAAAGCTACATTTACTTTACAATCCAAATATTTTTAAACATTTCCCCATTCTCCCTTTGTTGTTGTTTTCATAGATCATTAAATTCATGGCATGGTATGATTTCTGATCAGAATATTCAGGTCAGAAAAATTATAATTAAAAGATACAACTGTTACTCTTGCTAAACACACAATTTTAACTTTTACCTGTCCTTAAATATCTATGACAAATGAAAAGCACAGAATATCTTAATTTCTAAGTATATGGTTGGTTATATTTAACAGTTAATATTTCCTTCCTTCCTCGGTGGCTCGATAGTTTAGGGTGGACCTTGGCCTTCTCAAGAAGCATTTTCTAGGCACCATCCTTCTTCCTGCTAGTATTCTCCAATTTTTAGTTTTAAAAACTGGGAGTTTTTTTCGAGGACATCAATCCAACAGTTAATATTTACAATAGTTAAATATTGACCTCTGTGTTATTTTAGAATGTCTGAAGTTCTAACCTACACAAACTATTTGCTGGTTATTGTTTGAACTATTCAACTTGCATGCTCTAGATTTGCATTTGTAGAGCATTCTATCATCATATATTGCAGTCTGGAAACCACATGTATTAATATTCACCAGTTGTATTTCTAGTTTGAAGTTGTGTCCAAAATGGCAAATATAGGGAAATGATTCTAGGAAATTAAAATCTATTTCATATTTAGAAGCTTGTGAATGCATTATTTCACATGTATTCCAAACCTTCACCCAGATAAGTAAATCTTCCAAATGTCTCCACTACAATCCAAGCTCATCAGAAAATAACAAATATATTTACTTTTGCAACATCTTACCCCCTTTTCTAAGTAATCTGATCCACTTCTGTTGGTTGAGCAATTGCTGTTTCAAAAATATTTCATCTGTTTCATGTTCTAAAGATGTTTCAATAGCATTCCTTTCTGAAACATGCAATTTAAAGTATTAACATAACTCTAGGTCTTTCTATATAATTTCCATGTATAATGTATTTTCCTAATGCTTTCTTTGAAAACTTATTCTCATGTTTTAGTAATCCTTATGATAGGAAATAAAACTTTAAAATTATTTCTGAAAATTTCAAACTTTTAAGACTTGTACAAAAAATAAAGAAAAGTAAAACTTATTTTCAATAACTTCTTGAACACCAGGAACTTAATTCAGTATAATGTCTAACTTGCATAAATTAATGAAAAAGTCCCAAGCAAAACATTTAAGAGGACAATGTGTGTGTGTGTATCATTGTATAAAACATGAACAACTATGTGCAGTAACTACTGTGTGCAGTTATGGAACTTTTTCATCTATTTACACTTACTAAGAAACAGAAATGGAAATAATTTTGATGTTTTTCATATATATATGTCAAAACTTCTCTACAAGAGATGAATAAACATGATCAAAACTGAAAAGAATTGAAATTGAAAGATAACCAGACAATAGATTTTAAAAGGAAATATGAAGTATGAAAAATGAAATATGAAAAATTAAAATAATAGAGTTAAATATAAAAAAATATAAAAGAATGGATGCTACAGTATTATCAACATTGCTGACTTAGGACAGCTTATATATAAAATAATTTATATAAAAGTATGATTGAACATATTTTGGGACCAGCCAACCTTTCCCCTTTCTGTGTATATATATATATATATATATATTTGGCATTTTTTTACTAGAGTTCATGTGCTCCCCCGCCCCTCCTGTGAATCATTGTCTTAATGGTCCCATGCCACAACTGTTTTCTCAATTCTGTGTTCTTGATGAATGTGGTTAAAAGGAATTATACTTGTCAATCTAATGTTCTATTTTTATGAACTATTTTATTGTAAAATCTTGTTTGGCTTTAGTATCTATTATTTTTTTAAAATTTTAATATGTACAGTTAATTTTTTATGTATAGATTTTTTTTACCATGTATTTAGCAAAATATCTCAAGAGATTACAATGTTATAAAATTTCAAGCAACCTTTATATATATTTTTACAGGAAGTCCTTTTAAAGTTATGTGCACACCTGGTGTGGATGCCAGCAAAGTTAAGGCTTATGGTCCTGGTGTTGAACCTAATCAGTGCCGTGCAGGAAAGCCTATTCCATTTACTGTTGATGCAACAAAATCGGGTAAAGCTCCACTTGATGTGCAAGTTTCATCCGAGAAAGGTAAATATTATTTGCAAACATAAATGTATTTTTAATTTATTTAAAAAGTGATTTTGGAAACTAATTATATTTTTCATATTCACCCAACTCTTTTTTTACATAGTAGGTACGTTCCTTAGAAAAGTGTGAAAAAAAATTGTGTAAAAAAAATACATGCGACTTATGGTCAAATTGGGGATATGCTCCACAATTTAAAAAATCATTCAAGATGAAAATCTTTAAATAATTTCCCCAAAAATTTGTAAAGCAAAAGTTAAAATGAAATCCATGTTACATATTTATTAAAAAAACAATTAATTTTTATTAGAAAAAAATTAAAATTAGTGTATTGTGAAAATTTAATCTATAAGTACTTACAACATATAAAAATTCAAATTCAAATATTGAAATTAGGAATATAAAACTACAAACAACTGTACATCACTACTTGATAACAAACATGCACATTTATTATGAACTGGATTAAGAATGCTATCACATCAGTTAATGTATTATATATGTCTAGCACAATTGTTAGTCTTGATTTAAATGAAGAATTTTGTTTGTTATTAACAGCCTCAGTTTGGTCTTTTTTGTTACAAAGTATGTAATTAGTGGCCGTTTTTTGGTTTCTCAAGTTGATTATATAATTCTTGATATCCTGCTAATCAAAACTTAATTGCATTGAAATTTTAATGCTTGCTGTATGTCAGGATCATGAGTAAGAAAATGATTTTCATACTTGTTGTAAATTCCAGGCCCTTGTGAATTAAATCAGCTGTAAAAAGCTGAGCTTTATCTTTGCCTTTGTCATTACTGACTTATTTGTTATCACAAACTGTCATAAATTTGATCAAATTGTCCTTATCCAAAGGACACAAATCCCCAAATTCTTTGAAAATTTGTACTAGAGCAAAAAGTTTGTTATAAAAAATTCACTAAATTCGTGCATCATGTTATTTCAAAATCGTGTTGAAAAAGAGTTTGGTGTATATAATTTTATTGTTTCATTAATTTTCATAATTTTTTTTGTAAGTAAAAAATCAAAATGAATTGTTGGAATGTGGAGATTAAAAACCCATTTTCAATATAATTTTTTTGGTTAAATTTAAAAATTGTAATTTTTTTAAAGGGCCAATACCCACAAAGCCTGAAATTAGAGACAATGGAAATGGCACTTTTGATGTTTCTTATGTTCCTCCACCAGAAGGAAGCAAGTGTAATGTTAAAGTCGCTTATGGTGGAAAAGACATTCCTGGAAGGTTGGTGTTCTGTTTCAAAGCTTAAAAAATAGTTAAAACAAATATTTTATTTATATAAGATAATTTATATAAGTAATATTTTATATAACTAATATATAAAAAAAATTTTGATAACATTTCAAAGCATTTTAAATTTTATTATATTTTTATTTCTTGATTTTTTTTAGTAATCAAGAGTGAACAATCACATGCATAAATAATTAATCATGAATATTAAAGAGTTTGTTTCCAGAATAACATTTTGAATTAAGTATTCATTGAAATAAATGTTTTATATTGTGGTAACTTGACAAGTTATATAGTTTTGATAAAAAGGAGAATTAAAAATTGACAAGTGATACAATTATATTTAATTTCTAAAATAAATTAGTGAATTCATTCATTTATTTCTGAATATTTCACATTTTTATTTTCAAATCTTTTATTTAAAAATATTTGGTTTATTTTATCTTCCTAGCCCATTCCAAATGAAAGTTAAGCCAAGTGTTGAGCCTAAAAATGTGAAAATTTCTGGAGATGGAGTACTTAATAAAGTGCCAGCTAGTATCCCAGTAGAATTCACTATTGATACCAAAGAAGCTGGAAAAGCAGAACTTAATGTTGATATCAAGGTATATTATTTCTAGAATTATTATTCTGAAGAATTCTGATTTTTTAAAAAAAATTAAATTAGAAAAAGATTTTTCTTAACTACTCTTTTAGACCTGATATATTTAACACTATGCAAATGACAAAGATTAATACTCCTAATTTAGAGAAAAAGTTTTTTATTTGGAACTTTTTCGAAGGTGCATAGTTATAAGTTAGAATTCTTTGCTTATTATTCTTTGCGAGGAAAAAAATGGTGAATGAATTAGTTTTTGAATTTTATTTATATAATTTTCAGTCATTATTACTGTTTTCTTAATAATAAAAGGAGAATTTAATCTAATAATTATTGAAATAATTTCCTTCATATACATTACAAATGAAATTTTGTGAAATTAAATGTTTATTGAAACACTTACTTTAGTTCTTATTTGTAAAATTATATTTCAAATAAAATAAAATATCCACCAATAGCCTCTTCTCACTCTCTTAGTGGCTGTAGTAGCCAAGTTATCATGGTTGTAAATTTGTGGAAGGGGTTGTATGTGTTGATTTGTTAATTTGAATCCAGGTGTTGCTAAAGACTTGAGATGTTGAGAGGTTGATGCAGGCTAAATCTCTTAATGCTCAAAATCTTTATGTTGCCATGAGGTGCCAACTCGGGCATCGTCATCGTTTTTTGATCAAGATTCAGAATTATGAATTCTGTTGTTGGTAACCCCATGTTACTTCAGAGTGAGACATTAATAAAAATCAAGTTGAATTTTCCCTCTCAAGAATATGCTTTTTTTAAAAAAAGTTAATTTTGCATTTCCTGTGTACTTTTATTTTTTGAAACCCAGTTTATGCCCTCTTTCATATATGTCCCTTGCATGCTCAATTTAATATTTTAAGCATCTTTATTTTTAATACTTTTAGTAAAGGTTATTGTCAAGATTTTTATGGAAAGATTCCAAAAGAAAATTCGTTTTCAGTGTTAACTATTATAACTCTTCTTTAAGTTAAGAATATTTATCTTTTTGTGTAGAAAAAGATAATGTGACATGATTTGATAATATGTGTGTAACACGAAAACAAAGTTACGTAAAGCTTTTTAATTTAGTAATTAAATTATCTATTCTTTTTGGTATTCAAAATTTACCTAAATATTTTTCTCTTCAAAATATATTTTTGAGATTAAGATATTTAAATCATTAAATATATTTTTCCGTCAGAGACCAGATGGTAAACCATTGAAAACTCAAGTTGTTGACAACAAAGATGGTACTTACAAAGTTCGTTATGTTCCTGAAGATGTTGGTCCTCACAAAATCTCTGTTAAATATGGTGGCCAGGATGTTCCCAACACACCTATTACTGTAAACAGTTTTGCTGTGGGTCAAGCTGATAAGTGTAAAATTACAGGTACATGATTTTCTCACTTTCTACCAATATAATAACCAATGTACCAATCAATATTTTATGCAACTAAAAACCTCATAGATAGAAACTTTAGCAGTATTTATTGGCAAAACTTGTAAATATATTGATTTTGAAATATCAGTTTTTAATTAAAAACAAAATGGTTTCCTATAATTTAGAGGGTATTGAAGATAAGGTTTCGATTGGAGAAGAATACTGTATCACAGTAAATGCAGATGAAGCAGGTAATGGAGCAGTCACCTGCCAGATCACTAGCAGTAATATGCAAGGAGATGTTGATATCCAAGTAGAAGACAATGGGGATGGTACTTTCTCAATTTTCTATTCAGTTAAAGAGACTGGCAATTATACAATCAATGTCAAATTTGGTGGAAATCCTGTCCCTGGTGGAAGTTTTACCATGCAGGTATGTTTTTTAAAGCAAACTACTCGTATATTTGTTAAGTTGGGCAATAAATTGTCAGAATTTAAAAGAGCAAAATTTATATGCAATTAAAATTTTAAAAAAGGTTTCACCCATAAAAAGTCTGGATAAAATTTTTTTTGCATTCTAAAGCTGTTTTCAGACCTTCAGTATTACTGTTATTTTATTCAGCAAAATGTTAAAGTATCTCTGAAAAGAAAATTCAATTCATTGACTTATCTTTTGGAGTAATAATTTTATGATCCATCTAGAGGTGCATTTTTATTGTAATGTTCCTGGTCTTTTCCGGACTTGATACCCAGATGAAATGTTAGTATTATTTTAACAAGAATTTCTTTATCTTGAGAGAAAGTAATATAATAGTCAATTGACAAAATTGGTTTGGGAAAAAACGATTTGTTTTAAATTTAATAATAAAAACTGGGATGCTAAAAAATAGTATTAATGTAACTTCTTTCTTATATTTGCAGTGTTAGTTACAATCCATTTTATTTTACTTATTTTGGTTCTATTAATAATACTTAATTGTTTCAATACTTGTAGAAGATGAGGATGTAACACATTTGATAATTTTAACATTATAAAACATTAAATTGGTCAGGGACAAATTTTTCAATAAAATTAAGAAAAGATATACTCCTAAATTTGTATAAAATTTAAAAAAATAGGAATATCAGAAAACTTGTTTTGATTAGACCGCTTTCTAAGAAAAAGTTTAACACTCTTTAACTTGCTTTAACAACACAATGGACTAAATTCATGATGGTCACATGATAATATAAACAAGTGTTCTACATTGAATTCAAAACGGACAATAAACTAGCTCGTACTTTTTATTCTATTTGTAAAACTCTGGTAAAATTTCAAATTACAGAATTGGGTAAAGATGCTCAAGAGTTATAAAAAGTAATTTCTGCAAAAAGATTTTAAAATTAAAGAAAAAAAAGTTTTGTTTTATACATGTACTTTTAAATAAAGTGACAAATATTAATTTTTTTTAAAAAAAGTTTCTGTAAAAAGCGTAATTTGGCAACAACTAAGTGCATGAACTGATTTGCTGAAAATAGATAATTGCATTTATCGTAACGATGACTTCGCATGTGTTTTTGAACTTGATTGGCTAAAACACATGGTTTAAAATTATCATGTGATTATGACATCACGTGAATTTAGTCCATTGAATAATGCAACAATGATTACAATGAATTTATACAATAATGCTGTAATTTATGCACTACTGTTTTGTAGTATTTGTCTGTCTTCTTTCAGTTTGTATGTAGTTTTAAGGCTACTTACAGAATTTTTAGAAGCCACATTTAATTTTTTTAGCTTTAATTTAGCTCTCTTATATTTTGTGTATCATTATGGTGAACTTCATGAAATGAATTAAGGCATTTTCCTATTGAATAATTTTAAGTTAATGTGGAAATGTGATAGGCTCATACACAGCCTAATTCAAAAACTACAAAATGTTAAGGCTTTTGGAAGGTTTTTTTTTTTATAAAAAAAAATGCCTTTTGCAGAAATATGCCACAAATAATATATGCAACAGAAAAGACAATATTTTTCATTCTCCAATAATCTCTAATTCAAAAAGGAATGGTTTAAATTTGTTATTTATTTTTTTATTTTTATCTAAGACTTTTTACCTAGTGTCAAAAGAACGAACCAAACATGGAACACATTTCCAGATGCAAAAAATATCCAAATATTCTTATAAAAGTATGAAATTATAAAATATGCTTCTGTATATTATACTTTATCTCTGATTTCTGCATTAGAATGTAATAATGGCATAGAAATTTTTTTTCTAGAATAATTGTTTTTAGTTAAATCATAATGCATAGTTTTAAAACAAGTTCATTTAGTTGTATTGAAGCTCAAAAGCCGATACCAAAATCTGATATAAGATAAAAAAATTGATAGTTAATATTTTAAAGATTAAGAATTTTCAGTATCTATTATTTTTAATTTTTTTTAAAAAAAGCTACTTATTTGTAATTTTATTGCATTGTCAATGTTTTAAATTCTCTGAAGTTAGTGAAAATCCTTGAATATTAAGAATTTGAACCTTATGTACTTGTTAGTGATTACAATGCTATTATGTTCTAATATTACAATATACAGGATTGTTTTAAAGTGTACATGAATTGAAATGTTTCCTTTTATGTAGATAAAAGCTATGAATTAAAAATAAATTAGTAATTGGTTTGATCAAGAAAAAGGAACATTTTAAACATTTTAGAACTGTGCAAAATGGATTTTTTTAAAAAATTTATTTGAATATATGTAATATATCATTAAAACACACACAAGCATTTTTTTCTATTGGTAAATAGAAAAAAAAACCCATTTTATTTAAATTTATTACTCCTGTTAATTGTTTAGAATTAAGTTTTGTAATCTAAAGAAAACAAGGGTGGGTTAGGGACTCCTTTTTTTCAGAATAATATATGTAAAAAAATTTTTGGAATTTCCAATGTAATTTGTAATGTTATTTATTGTTATTTGTAATGTTATTATTATTAATTTGTAATGTTATTTGTAATGTTAATTACAATGTTATTTTGCTTGGAATGGCTATAACTTTGTTATAATATTTATTTTTCTTTACTTTTATTTCTATCTCATTTTTTTATTGCCCAATGGCATTTCTAATTTATAGTTAGGCATTTTAATCAAATTTCCTGTGTAATACTTGAAAACAAAATGGCTAATATTTTAAATTTGCCACTGCCAAATCCAAGGAGATATTACTTTCCTTTTTTTTTTAAAATCATATTTCTAGGTTTTTCAAAATTAATTCATTTCAAATACATCCTTTCGTATAGTTTCATCACTATTCTGTATTGAACTTTTTTGCTATTCAAATTTTGAACAATTAACTATCCAATTGAATTCAGGAATTCATCAGATAATTTATACTTAATGTGTGAAAAATTTCCAGTTCATGGCGATCTAAGAAGTAATAAATATCAATAAATGAATAAATTGTTTGTTTTTTCTTAACACATAAAAAAAAATGGTTGCTAATGCTATTTAAATTTGCACCGTTTTTATTACAGATAGATTTTTAGCTTACATTTTGAATGAATTACGAACTTGGCAATTATTTTTCATGCTGTTTTGACTTTGGAAAATAATACAATCTTTCCCTCTCTTTCGAATAAATTTATTTCTGGACACGTGGGATGCGACTCGATTTCGTTTGGAGCATCTCTCTTGCAGACAATTAGTTGATGGGAGTTGAATATCTTGGCAAGCGCTGTCACATCTCTCCAGACAAAAATAGCATCCCAGCAGTAAAATGGCCGCAAAAGAAAGCTTACATTTGCAGAGTACATCGTTCTTTCTTCTCACGCTATAGTCTTTTACCGCCTTATGGATGATTTGCGTGCCTCGTGGTGAGAGAGCGAATACTTTGCGTACCGCTTACCGATGGATTGGACCGGAGATTTATGCCTTCCATTCGTTAGGGATGTGCCAGGAATAGAACGAGCCCATCCCTTTGTGGCGGCACGATAAATGAAGAGGAATATATTTGATTAGAGAGCGATAAGCTTATGCCGTTAATTGGGGCTGTCGAAAAGGGGTGTACGAGTCCAGTTGGTCTCTTGCCTAACCCGAGTTCAATGATCTTGAAGAACCTTTTTTCAAAAAGTGTGGTTCTGAAGATTTTGTTATTGAATTATTTCTCTCAATGCTTATTTCTGCTTTGGCTGAGTGAGATCAGGCTCAACTGTTAGTTCAATCCACGGTTTATTTTTGGAAGCCAAGATAACTGAATCGTTGGCCAATGAACCGAGGGGATGATAGTTTTAACCTTTTGGTTATTTGGGGATTGGTTGTTAGTCTTTAGTCTCTGAGGGCGAAATCCCTGCCAGAATTTTTTTAATACTGCTATTTTTGTTTATAGTATTAGATTTTCACGAGTAAAATTTATCTTGGGTTCGATAAATAAGTTATCACCCTATATCCAGCTGTATGTATTGTACTAATGTCCTAATAAATGTTGCAGGGATTTATGATTTGAATTTTTGGCAAGGGTGTTAAAACATTCAGCCAAACAGTTGCTCTATGAATTCTAAAGTACATTTTTTCTTAAATATCGCCATTCATTTTCAGTGATCTGCAGTTTTATTTAAGTGACTGAACATTATGAAGCCGGAATCATTTGATAAAGAAAAGTTGGTAATTGTTTAATTCGCATGTGTAGGGTGTGAAAAATTACGTAATCTTGATGTAAAATGAAATTCCGTGTAAGAATCTATAAGCACCAAAATGAAATATTCCAGAGCTAAGTCGCATTGATGCAAAAAGACTATCCTTAAAAAAACGTGTCCAACTTGCAGATATCCGAGATTTTTCTGTCCCTAACTATTTTCTCGTCTTTCTCCTGTCAAAAAAAAAATCTTTTTTTTTTGGGTGGCAGGAGACATTTTACCTTGGTATTTCCGGGTTGTTACGAGTATTTGCATTAAGCCTTCTAATATTTGAAAGATCTCTAGACTGTTTTCGTTTGCATTTCAGACGGTAAATAAGTTACAAAGCACTAAACGGGACATTCTGGAATCTGTCCAAAAGCTCTGAATTCCCTTTCTTCTTTATGTTTTAATGACTCGTATGCCAGTTTCTCTTTTTACGCCCCCATTACTTACCAAGTTCAGTGAGATAAAAGGATCACCCACGCACACGCAACCTTTTTTGCCCCCACCATTCGATTTCACGCTCATTGTAGAAGAGCTAAATACTACTTTCGAATGACCTCTAAGTCATTAAAATCGCGTATCGTACCAGCCGCCTCGTTCAGAAGAAATTGTTTATCTTGCCAAATACCACAAACTATGAATAATCTATAGAAAATGTATTTACGCCGTTGAGCAATGAAGCCGAAAGTCATTCAACAAATCAGAATGGACTTTCAGAAATATTTACGGACAAAAAAATTGGCCAAAAATCTGCAACTTATAAAATTCTGCCACTTTATTAATAAATTTCGAAGTGCTTTCTTGCATAATTTTCAAGGGGAATTGGTTGGAACTATTGATGTCAATTAGGCTTAAGCTCATTTCGAGCCCTGGGCTCGGAACATCTACAGGCCCCCTTGGCACTGGTGTATCCAAGGAAAATTTGCTAATGTCCAGCTTTTCCGGGCCCCAAGCGCTTAATGGATAAACCTGCACTGTAGACAAGAATCCTTCTATATGTATTTGTTTGGAAGATTTTAAAGCGATATCCGAAATACAAATGTTGACACTATCACACTTTATTGAAAAATGTTTTTTGATTAAAAAAGAAAAGAAAAAAACTGCAATTACAAAAGTTAAAAATGGATCTTGTAAAAAATATTTTCAATCTAATGAAAATTGGAAGTTCAGATCTGAACTATTTCATCCAACATCTAAAACTCTTATGCAAAGCAGTATAAATTATTTTAATTATGCAGAATTCATTTAAAAACCTTAAATGAAGAAGTACCTTAAGTACAAAATTTAAATCTTGAATCATTAATATATTTTAAAAAGAAACATTTCATATAATTTAAATTATAGAACGGATTGTTTCTTCTCGTTTGCTATTTTTTTTATATTAACGAACAATTTTGTAAACTTTTTTGTATGCATATTAGTAAAGTATTCGATTGTTAATCGGCATGTACGGGACTTAAGATTCTCTCTCTGAATTTTTTTTTAAAATAACATTCTTATATGTTCTGTGTATCGAACTTTTTTTTATTTTTTAAAAATTTTGCTATGTTTGGAAATAAAGTAATTTATCTTTTTATTATTATTATTATTTCTTTCTTTTTTTTAATGATCAGTGCTCGAAGCAATTTCATTTCAAGATCACCGCTTTCTTTTAGAATGAGAATTTTGATACGGGAACCTTCCTGTAAAATCTAGGACATTTTTTTATTCCTTTAGGGTTGCGTAAAACGGCTATTTCAATTTAATCAAAAAATTGCGAGATTTCAATGCAAAGTGTAGATGCCAAAACTGTTGAACGAGTCTTTGTTTCAAGTTGGCTAGGCAACCTTCAACAAGAGATTGATGAAATCAACACAATTAAGTTGCACATAAATGTATTACATTTTCTGGCTACTTTACATACATTTATACAACTTTATATGCTTTTCTCACCTCTTAAGCTCGAGCGTTGTACGATAATAAGTTGGAAGCTGTTGTTATAGGCTTCTACGGAATCGATCGGTTAGGAATATCATATGCTAAATTTTTCAAGATTGCACGTCTGTCTGAATCTTTCATATTTATCTTTTTGACAAGAAATGGGTGAAAACTAATTACTGTTAAGGTATGTAGGCTAATTATCTTGGTTTTCTTTGGTCTGTTTTTCAATACATCAGTATCGTGACTATTTTATTACAAGTCAAGTTATTAGACTTTGATGGTCAAATAGCAAAATTCGTTGATTCATGGTATTTTTAAGCAAAGCCCAGAAAAACGATTGTTTTCGGTTTCATCAAAAACCAGCATGTAGAATTATAGGAGTTTTGCTTGTTAAATCTAATAAGCCATTGAAATTCTGTCGAATGTGGAAAAATGAGGTACCACTTCAAGTGTCTTCTTCGCCACTTGACGATTTGATTCTGCAAATAGAAGTTCCTAAGTGACGAAATCGTCAACATTTAATCTAAAATTCCCCATTTAATGTGATGTTGGAAGAAGAATTCAAATCCTTGCAAACAGTCTTCGAAAAAAAAATTTAGCCCTTTGCAGTTTTTTTTAAGGTTAATCTTGGATGGTCACCAATAGACCATAATTCTATTTTTGCTCTAAACCGTTAGAAAGTAATAATATATTTGGAATCTGTTTGTGATGATTCTAATTTTAAGGATTCCTTATTTAATTAGATTTCAAAACTGACAAGGTTTAAAAGGTTCCAAAGTCTAAAAAAAGAATTTTAAAATGAAACTAATTACGCAATACTGATGCAAACAATCTATCTTTGGGGAGGGAAAAACATTTGATAAAAATAAACATTTCTGCTTCCTTCACTTGATTAAAGATGGGGTGGTTGTTTTTTCTATTATATTCAACTGCCACACAGTTCCTCGAGATTTTTTCTACAACAGTGTTATGAAGCTTTTATCGTTACTCAGCTATTGTTTCTTTGGAATTGGCTGTTTACTAAATTATCTGGCACGATTAATAAGGAACTGTGTAGTTGATTGTTTATTTTTAAAATAGTAACATTTTCCTAAATTTAGATCTGCTATTGCTCAGTATTTTCTGTTTAAGTCAGATGTTAATTCTTAACTTATTAAGCAGTTGTGTATTAAAATTAGTGAAAAAATATTTTTGCTTTTTATTTTTTAGGTAAATATTCGACATTCTTGTCGATACAATCTTTTAAAAAAAATAAGAATCTCAAATCTGAGCCAAATGATTTTCGAAATTTTATACCCAGGAATTGTCTAGTTTTTTCTCCTCCTGACTAGTCGCGTAACGTACACCCCTGCAACCCCCACCCCGTAACGCGAGGAGCCCAGGATTCTAAGGGGCCCAAAGCCTGACTGATGCCAAGTACGTACCAAGATCCGGTGTGGGGCCCAGAACTTGACTTTGCAGGGGAGGGGGAGGTCCTAGTATTCTCCGTTACACCACTGCTCCTGATTTTGCTTTGTGTTTGGATTTCATATTTCTAACTGCGCGAATGTAAACTACATGTGAAAGGCATTAACTTGGTTGAAGAAGTAATAGACTGATAATTGCAGAGGCTATTTTTCTACTTAATTTATTGAGGATGGCTATATACTAAATATTATTGCACCTGGCGTAATTCATTGATCCCAGTTTATAATTCTAAAGGATCGCGGTCAAAAGCTGAATTTCTGTTTCAATAACAATATTGAATGATCTGAATGCTAATTTGTTGTTCATATACATAAAAATTAGGTTGAAATTATATTTATATTCAAACATAACAAAAAATATTCACTTATATAAAATAATTAGAACTTACTCCTTTTTCATTTCTATTTGGCGTCGATGCTTCATAAATGTAATTTTTACTCTTGTCAGATTATTGTATTACCTTTGACAATTGAAACAAACCTTACAAAAACGTTAACAAATATAGTCTGGATAAGATCCTTAAATTAACGTGTTACAAAAATTCTTGCTGTACTTTAAACGAACTTTTCTTTTACTGTTCGCCATCATTAACAGACAGAAATGTACCACAACGTGTAATGATTCAAGACCACAAAGAAAAGTCTTGTTTCCGAATGTTGCATTTTCACCCCAAAAATCCCCACTTTCTTTTTCCTCCGAGAAACAAACGCTTTTTCAGCGTTTGTTGTGCGGCTTGAAGAAAAGCTATTTTCAACCTTTCTCCAATTCTTTTTTCTTGTTCTTCCCCCGACAAAATGGCACAATTCTTGCTTCCCATTTTCGGGTGTCTGACACCCCGCCCAAGGTATCCAATGAGAGGCTTCCCGCCCTCTCTACCCTCTCTTTTTCTCTCTCCTGATTCCCCTCCCTGCTCTTCTTCAGTAAGATCTTCTTGTACGCCGATTATTGAAATCTTGTGCCTGGAAACGATCCCTTCGGAATATTGAAATTTTCCTGTGAGTATTATTTTTTGCGTGACATGATACTTCCCACCCTCTACATCCTTCTCCCCAGGGGTGGCTCTTTTTTCTCATCTTTTTGTTTCATCTGTGGACTTTGGGAATGAACTCTTCCACTTCATATCTCTGCATGATCCGTTTTAGTATTGGATTACAAAGGAAATTGCTGTTTTTCAATGTTACAGATTTGCATTGTAGATTTTTGTATCTTTTTGTTAAAAGGTTTGTCTGGACATTTTGTTTGCCTTAAGTGCTCTTTTTTTAATGAGTGCCCAAATAATTTCAAATCCTGATTGTTTGATCATACATTCAGAAAGATCTAAAATACTATCTAAGCTAACTGATAATCTGGAAAGTAATTTGTCTTGAAAGTTTTCTACCATGTAACATTTCCCAGATATCCATTGTTGCACCTTTATTGCAGTATCTATATAGATTGATGTAACCTTGTACTGTGTAAAGCGTAACGGTTCATTTTCCAGTAGTTCACATAAAAAGTAAATTAAGGAAAAATCAGGTGAATATATGATGGAAAATGCGTTATCTACAATTCAAAAGACTACAACAAAATTGATGAAGTTATCCTACGTTTGCAAGCTCCCCCTTCCCCTTCAAATTTAATAGTCGTTTGATAATAAGCTGCAGCTAAAAGTTTATGATTTGGCATTTCTTCACAACGTTCTTACACATTTAAGGGAAAATGGATTGTATACCTCTGTTCCCTCTCCTTTTTCCATTAATTTTTAAAACCTGATAATACAAAAAAAAATCTTTAGTTATCTTTATTCGTCAGAGAAACCACATTGTTTTCTTTATTTCTTGTTACTTTCCCTCTGTCAAATATTAATTTTTTAAAAAAAAGTTCATTTAAAGTATGGAATAAAAACCAGTTTTCAGCTTTTAAACTATAGTAAGTCATCATTAAAGTAATCTTCCAAACGAACTGAACTATATTACCATTTTTCTATCTACTGATCGTTATTTTCATTTCAACTAACTGCTATGAGTTTTATTACTTTGTACAATTTTTTTATATCTTTTTTTTTTTTTTGTTAATTTATCAAGTTGTAAAATTGTCTTGAAAAATATTGATATGTCTCGAATAATTTTTGAGAAAATTATATTATTTCAGAGGAATATTTTTTTATTAGTTTTCCTATCATATTGCTTTGCACTGACGGTTTTAGGGTGTGAATTATTTTTGAAGTAATGTAGAAGCCAAATTCATAAGGGAAGGGGTGGGATCAGCTTTTGTAGAGATCAATGCAGCATTCGTATTTAGAGTATTAAATTAATTATAAAATGTGAGGTTTTTTATTATTTTTCGTTAGATAAAATCGAATATCATTCATTTTTGTTTAACGAATTTGTGTGGTACATTTAAGGGCACATACCTTTTTTCCCGAATACGATCAATTTTTTCACTCAGTTCAGCAATTTAAAATCCATCACGGTTAATTCCATTTATGTAAATTGTTTCAGTCTGAATTTTATTAGTCAATTCTTTCTCATGGATGTGTACTTAATCTCTATTTTCCTCTGTGTATCAAATAATACACTGTATTCTTGAAAATGTTACTGTTAACTCATTAATTTTGTCTAATATTTTTCTCTATTTTTAAGAGGTCGTAAAAGCTTCAGCTTGATATTGACTACATTTGTTTTGGGAAAGATATTTTTTATAAGCCGCTGAGGCATTTTTCCTTCTTACTAAAGCGTTAAGGTATTCTGCTACATCATTTTAAATGTTTCTACTACCGACACTTCAAACGAAGTCACATTTCTATAAATTTTAAATAGTAAAGTATCAATGAAACGTTACCTTAACAGAAAATAACTTACAATGTAGGATACATATTAAATATAAATTATTTAGCTGGAAAAACAAATATTCAAGATTCATTTTACAAAGTTGTTCCCAAGATGTTTGTCAGAAAGATTTAAAGCGTATGTCGCAAACTATTTGAAAGAATATAAATTCTTCAATAATTTTATTCGACCAGTTTTTGATGTCATATTCAGTGAAATTTATTTTGCCATTATTAATGCGATTTTGGTAGGAATTTTTTATGTTAAGGTCAATTATATATCAGTTTTATCAATCTCTGAAATTTTTCACCTTTTTTTAATTTTGCGATCCATTTATTAATATCAAATAAGACAATTTCTGCTAAGTAATGTTTTGAATAATTAGAGAATAAGTATCACAGAAAAATAAAATTTTTATTATTTTAGAAAGATAAAGTTAATTTATTGCTGTTTGTTCATATACTGACGGTAAAACGCATTTTGTATGTGTAAAAAAAAAAAACTAATTCTTAAAAAAACGTTTGCTAATTGATTAAGACCCGGTTTTTCGAAGAAAAAAAAATAGGGGGCTTGAAATTTAGTACAAGATTTTAGTACACTTTACCGAAATCGGTCAAAAAATGGATTTTAAATTTTTGATTCGGGGGGGGGGCTACGACTTTCTCTTTTGTTTCTAATTCAGGGAAATTAGAAGTATCATAAATATATTTTTTCAAAAAAATTGTTTATATTTGTGTCTAAATCTCGTCTTAAAATTGAAATTTCTCAAAGGTGTAAATTTCAACATATAATGAATATTATTTTAAAAAACTGCTTTTCTTATAGCTTTGAAATTTTGCACAGATTTTGCACAATTTTGCACAGATACTATATAATTTTTTTTAATGTGTGTAAAAAAAAACTATTGAGAAACAATTAATGGTTAAAATATATACGAATTTTCGGCGTTTTGAAACTTTTTCCAAGATACTTCACAAATTATTTTAAAAAAAGCAAATCTCCAAATATTAAAATATATTCTCGTTTAAATAACAAAAGAAAAAATTCACATAAAAATTCAGGACCGTATGACCAAGTCAGGTTTTTTTTTTTTTAAATTTCTGAAACCTGGTAACTTTTAACGTTACAGGTTAATGTTGCGGTAAATCACCCCTTAAAAAGATAATGCATAATATGAGTTATACATTATCTGTTATTAAATTGTGATATAATTTGTATGCTGCATAAAACTTTTCGGGAATGTTACTGAGCTGTGTGTACAAAAAGAATCTTTCTGTCAGATTAAATTCTTCAAGCTTAGTCGAATATTTGCTTTTTGTCTCTGTCTCAAAATTAATCGGTTATATTTTACAAAACATTCAAAGGGAAAGAAATTTTACTATGTCTTACTTCAGACATCTGTGATTTAAGGGAACAAATACCTTCTCGCGTTTAACCCATTCTCATCAAGCCTCGGTTGGCATTAAACGCTTTTAACTAATTGATTTTCCTTTGTTGTGAAGAGTGCGAACAGGTTTATACGGTCCCTTGCCTTTGTTTATGTGCTCTTGACGTTAACTGGGGCGTAATTTAGTTTTACTCGGGTGCCGCCGCAAAGTTAAATGCGGAACTCGTGCTGCGGTGGTCTGAAGAAAATGCTAATGTTTGCTTTGATTTAATTGATGGAACATTTGTTTATGTAGTTGTTGACACACACTGACCCTCTTTATCATTGACTAGGTTAATTTGACGTTGATGGATCTTTTCTTTTCTTCCTGTGTGAGTCAAGTTTAAATCTTACTTTTGATTCCTTTGAGTCCAAATTCTTTTATCCTTGCTGTGCTAATCAAGTCTATTACCATCAGATGAAGGTGCAAAAAAAAAAAGTATTTTAAACAGTTCATTGTTGCATTACAAGTGCATTGTACAAGTGCATTTTTTGCAATACAAAATTAGATAAACATTTGTACACGTGTTTACATCGTGAAATTCCCTTGAAAGTGCCCAAACAATCTTGCAATCCTAAAATGCTACATTACATTTCTGTCTGAAATATTAGGATTTGATATTGAATTTTATCTTTCATCCTAAACTATTTTCTGTATTAGATTTGTGAGATTTACAATATTTAGTGTTATATTTAAATATGTCGTAAGAAATAGTAATTAAGTTTTTTTTTTTTCTTTATCTGTCTGAATTTGAATATTTTTAAGTTTTAAACCGCGATCTAATGCAAATAAATTTCTTTAAATTTTTGTCAAAGCTGAAATTTTTATTTAACTTTTTAAAACTTTTAAAGAAACCTTTGTGAAATCTTTCTTGTAAAAGATGTACCTCATAAAATCGGCTTTAAATTATAGAAAAGAATCAGTAGCAATTAAATGTATGTATCTATATTTCCCTCATAAGGATATTTTAGGTTTTCATATTTATTATTGTGTCGACTGGATGGATAAAAATTACTTTAGATTGGTGGGTGAGAATTAAATAACTATTAATTAAAATCTTCACATCGCAATTCTCAAAGAATTATTTTTTACATTATATAAGAGTTACGTTAACAGTAAAGGAAAAATTTAGTATTGTGCTCTAGTTGTGAAAGAATGCCAGTTTTTCCCATGTAAAGATCAAATCTAGATAGCTATTGATAGGATAACCCCGAAACTGAGGTACAAAGTAGTTGTGTGATTTCTTTAAAAAATACTCAAAAGCAAAATTTACCATGTGAATGGAATATTATTTTACGAGAACTTCGGAATTACTTCGACAATTTAAGGAATTGGTTTCACATAATTTTTAACTCTCTTGATTCATTACCCATCCTGAGGTTTGAACTTAATGACCAAGCTTATACGATTCCTTATCAAATTTCCTTGAATGAATTGTTCCTTAGGGCCTGTGCAGGAGTTAAACTGACAGCTGCAAATCCAAGGAATTTCCATGTGGAAGCCTTCATTTGTATCTGTGGATAGATTTCATCGGTTTGACACACCGACCTCATGTCTTGTTTCTAGAATGTCATCTCAATGAATCGAAAACCGTATGTCAGCAGCGGGGCGTCTGTAAGAATCCAGTTCTGAAGCCAATAGTTTTTCTGCAACAAAAGTATCCGGTGCTTGCTTGTATCACCCGAAATAGCAGTCTTCCGCTGACTGACTGCCAGGAAAAATGAATAGTATTCGGTCGTCGGGGAAGCTTTTTTCCTCCCCACATTTTGTCCCGGCAACGCCTCATCCGAATTCTTTGTTTCATTCTCAGAATGAGTCTTGAGGAATTACTAAGACCGCTGCAATTTTTTTCTTTTTCTTGCATGCGATATCACCTGTCAGGAAGGTGGAGGCCTTGAGGTTCTCACAACCTCACGTCTCAAGGTTTCCTTATTTTGTCTCTGCCAATTATATATCAAGCCATCTTATTCGAAAAGCATTCTGTTGCGTAATTATCTTCTTGAATTGCTCTCTCATTAATTAATAGAATATATAATCATGGCTATAACCCATCTTAAACACAAAAATAAACATGAGCTTTTTAAAATAGAAGTATTATAACAAAAAAACCTCTTCGTTCAGGCATTCGCGAGCAGCCTTAAAAAATCAAGTAAATTGTGGTTATTTTTCGTTATGTAATTATCTTTAAATGAGGCTTTTTGATACAATATAGCCATTAAAATTACTTATTTCCTCAAATTTACTTGTGGAATTCAAATTTACTTACTCAAATTAAGTGCTCACTCAGATGTTTTGGTTTGAGCTTGGATTTAAGGTAATATACAGAAAATAAGGACTATTTAAGATAATGTAGCTCATTTTAATTTGTACTTTTGGAGAGGAAGTAAAGCTATTGTGGTTGCTAATTTGTGGAGGCGGAGTTTCAGTCGAGTCCTGGGTTCGAATCCAAATACCACTAAAGACTCGTCATGTAGCGAGGCTGAAATACATTTAATATGTCAAGGTTCTCATTTTGGAATGATGTGGGAGTTGGAAGAGTGTGGCATTAACTCGGGTTTGTTCTAGTCACTTAAATTGTTTACAATTACCAAGTTTGTCTCGCCAATAGCCGTGTTGCTTCTTAGGACGATCAATCAATTGGGGGAAAAGAAAGAAAAAATTGAATTTTTTTAAACGTAGTCGTGAAAACATATTAACCTTTAGATGTTCCCATTATGATCATAGAAAACATCAGTTTAATACCATTAAAAGAGAGAATTAACTAAAAAGAGTTATCCAATTTTTTTTTATTGAGTTGTTATAGAATAACTGTATTTTCTACTAATTTTGGGGGTTTACGAAAAAATGAGCATTAAAATGATTTTTTTAAAAAATTTTTATCAATCTGCTTTGGCAATTTAATTTAAGAACTCTTGTTTTAAAATATCTTTAAGAAGTGCAATTTAAAAACCATTGAAATATTGGATGGCAGGAATCTTGGAATCTGTTAACTGAGATGCTCTTCTCAGCATTGAAGCTTGGCCTACCGTTCCAATACGAAGAACGGGTGTCAGACTGACTCGCTTTCGCATTAGACTTATTCTTCTGGTGCATTGTTATTTACTGTTTGGCAAGAACGCTTCCCCTCCGTGTCGTATGTGGCCGCGGTAGCCAAGTGGTCAAGGCATCGGATCATGGCTCGCGTGTCATGAGTTCGAGCCCAGTACCACTGAAGACCCGCCATGTAGGGGAGTGATGCGCGTTAAATCTGTCGAGAGCTCAAACGTCCTCACGTTGGTGTGGTAGTTAGGAGAGGGGGTGCCAGCTCAGGTGTCGTCCGCGTCACTTGACCATGGTCCAAAATTACGCTGTCCGTCCCAAAAGCTCTCGTGTAGCTGAACAGGGCAACGTTAATATTCACTCACTCACTCCTTGTCGTATACTGTATGTCACATTTTAGCTGACTGCCCGGTGTTTCATCATCGCCTAACTTTTTTTTCATTCGCTGTTTTAAACTAGTTTGGCCTGAAGGGTAAAAACTCCACTTACAGTTTATTTGCTTACCTTTTTAAAATTGACTTTTTGTATCGCATTTAAGATTTTACTACTTGTAAACCAGCATTCTTGAAGTATTTTTATAAGATTTTTTACACCTATCAAGCAAATATTTGGTTTAAATGAGCCAGAATTGGCTTTTGCGCCATAAATCTTTCAGCCATTCCCTCACTGATTTTGAGGTGACTCCTTGAGTATATAATCTTCGTTAAATTTCCTTGCTTTTTAAACTTAGATTTTTATAGTTCTTGGATGTTTATACAATCCTGAAACATAAAACTTATTTTGATTTTGAATCGCATATTAATTTTAAATTATGATTTTAACGTTTTATTTCCGATATCTTAAAAAGGAAGTTTAAGGTGATTAGTTAATTCGTAAGTTTTGTACGATGCGTGTAGGAAGTGGAGGTAAACACGAATAGATTGAAACTCTCGTTATTGTTATCTGTGTAACAAAGCGAGTAAGAATTGAAAACAAATGCCATCAACACCGAAGATCTCTTTCACCCGAGTCATCACTTTCCGCTTAGTGAATTTCTTGAGCTGCGTCTTGATTGCATCCACATGGAAAGATCTTCACTGGCATCCACTTTTTTTGCTGCTTAGGAAGCTCAGTTAAAACAATGTGGAAACAATGCATTGCTCAGTGGAAACAATGCTTTTGTTTTTGTGAGCCTCATTAAGTTGAATAAACGCCAGGTAACACAGTTTCTCGGCAGATTTGTCTTGAATATTATCCAAGGTAACTATCACCTATCCTCACATTGGACGACCTTGCCCTATGCAGAAACCGCTTAATCCGCGTCTGGTAAATCTTGAATGAATCCGTTTCCAAGCACCTTCTCTGTTGATAACGTTTATCCCTAATTACTGAAGGTACCTACGTCGCTTTTAATGAAGCCCCAAAGAATATTTTCCACCAGAGACGAAAATAACGAACTGCAAAGAACATTTTGCTTCCACTCCTAAGTCATAGAATCATTTGTCTTGCTTGTTAAGGAATTGGAATATTAAGTCTTTCCTTGTGCAATTTTAAAAGTGTAAGACCTTCAAAATCAGGAAAAAGAATTCTTAATATTTTGAATTTGTATGCGTATTACACATAGACCCGTTTTGTCTTTTCTTCATAATGTACTGCTGCAGTAGCCAGGTGGCTATGTTGTGGGGAGTTTTGCCCTGTTGACATTCAAATCAAATTGCGGATCTTAACTTTCCATTGAAGATCTGTCGTACGAAATGTGGTTGCTGTATATTCTAGCATGAAGCTAAAGGAAAGAAAATATCTGCTGTACTGCCATGCTCGATCACTTGACCGCGGTTCTTGATTGTAAGATCCATTACCAAAAGTATATTCATGTAGTCTATCATTCTCTCACCAACCTACCTCTCATGACGTGGTTTTAAAATTCCATTTATTAAGAAAATATATAAAGCAGAATATGGTAACGCTATTATCTAAAAAAGATTATTCAAATTAAAATGAGTAGTGCTTTAAAATAAACTATTCTTTATGTGTTAGAATCATAATATGGTATTATTTTTTATTTTTATCCAATGGGCTGCGGATTGATATTTTTACCATTGCAGACCTCGTACATCCCCAAGAGCTGGCATCACTCTTTAGTGCGGTGCCGTATAGGCGGATACCAATCGCCGCAGGTAATTTTGACGCCCAGCTTCCTCCACAGAGGAAGGCACTTGAGCTCTGACGATGCGAACTTGCACCAGGATTTAATTTTGCCGAGAGCGCCCAAGCCAAACAGACACTCTAGGGATTTTTTACATGCCGTATAATCATACGACATGGC
The DNA here is from genome assembly GCA_019973975.1 of Trichonephila clavata. Classification (NCBI taxonomy): domain Eukaryota; kingdom Metazoa; phylum Arthropoda; class Arachnida; order Araneae; family Nephilidae; genus Trichonephila; species Trichonephila clavata. The sequence goes on from BMAO01035006.1 coordinate 301,591, forward strand.
TGCTGTCGATTTTCTGCATCACGAAAATCCACCGACTTGGGCCGGGATCGAACCCGCAACCTTGGGTGAAGAAGGCCAGCGACAAACCAACCACGCCACCCAATTATTATTGAAACTTTTATTTATTTATTTTTTATCGGAAAGTGTTCGGTTACGGGCTAATTTTAAAAATGAAGCGAAGGCAATTTAAAAAATTAATTCATTAACGCATGCATTTCATGATGGCTTTGAAAAACTACTAAATCTGCTTATTGATTCATCATCGTATTTTTTTGAAGTCTTTCTTGAAGCAGTTTGTTCTTTATACTGTCTTCATCCGTCGACAAATCAACTCATTTTCAGACAGAAAAGTGACCAGATTTTCATTGTAACTCATACATTTATTTACAATCCTGCATCATTAAATTTCAAAAATTACAGCAAAATTTAAAGTATTTGTGTATTGAAAACTTTATATATAGAAACAAAAATACGCAGTTTTTTCTCTTTCAAATGTAATGTGAAACACTCATTTTATTAGTTATACTGTAATATTAAATATCGAAAATATTTTATAACAGAAAAAATAGAGATAAATTCATCCATAGAAATTAATCATATAATAAAATACATTCTTCTATAGCTATAGTCTTCAAAGTCAGGCACTCAGCGGCATCGAAAGAAATAGCCTTATATAAGAGTATACGAATTATATGGGGTGCATAATTATTTTTGTGTTAAGGGTACGTGATCAAAAAAGCTTAAAGTCCGTAGTTCTATAAGATAGTGAAATCAGAATACAGAATCAGTGTTAAGGCTATATATCTATGCATACATAGGCCGCGGTAGCCTAGTGGTCAAGGTATCGGAATCGTGGCTGGAATGTAATGAGTTCGAGTCTAGTACTGCTGAAGACTCGCGCCTCTGCAGAGGGAGCCGATGCACATAAAGTATGTCGAGGCTCAAATGTCCTCCCGTTGATATGGTTTGGAAGTTAGGGGAGAGAGTGCCAGCTCAGGTGTCGTCCTCGTAACTTGATCGAGGTTCAAAATTATGAGATCCATTGTCACAATCGTGTTTTACAGTGCGACGTTAAGAGGACGCAGTACGATTCAAATAACAAAAATCCTTCAAAAAATCAAATTTAATTTTTTTTTAGCTTAAATTATTCTTTACATACTTTTCTATAACTTGACAAAATTTGAAAGCTCTAAACTTAAAACACACAGAATTATGATAACTGTTACGTTCGTTTTTATTCATACCCCTATGGCAAAGCAAAACTTTAAACTTACTTATCTCGGAAAGATAAAATAACTAGTTTGTCTTCATTTAAAATGCTAATTTTTTTCTATTGTGCCTAATGCTTTGAATTTTTTTTACCTATTGCTAATAGTACATGTAACAAAAGTTGGTATGCATTTTTGAATCAAAGCAATACATATTTTTAGCGTGTTTTTCACGTAGTGTAAAAAAAGCGCTATTAGGACGCAAATTTCGTTTTCGTCCTCGTCTTCGTTCCATATTTTGTCGTACTTTTTTCTCAGCCAATAATTAACCGATTGACCTCGGGTTTTCGGCATTGGGTCGCATTTGTGCCCTAGATGAGCCGAATCATATTTAAATTTAATAATTTTAAAAAAAAATTAAAATTTTTTTTTTTTAAGTATAGTACTATTTTCTGTTAGTAAAAAGTTCATTAGTTGCATTATTGTAAAATACAACATGTGAAAAACGCGCTAAAATTACTTGGCCATGCCAATGATTGATATCTTGTTTTAAAATAATTAAACTCAGAATTTGTACATTTTTTAAGAAATTTTCAATAAGCATTCATAAAAGAAGTATTGTACGAATGCCAATCATGTTATCGCAAATTCCATACAAACTTTTATTATACATAGTTTGACTTACTTGTAAATCAAATTTCAAGCATGTATGTAATTTTTTGCAGGAGGAGTAGCATTTTAAAATCACTTCAAAAATTCTAAGTTTTTTCCTTAAAAAATTCAATGGCTAGCTTTTTATGAAATTTTGTGCACAAAATCTGTTTTACATAGTATACACACATAGGAGACAACCAAAAAAATTTTGAAAATCCTTAAATTAAAAATTCTTGCGTAAATCGTACCATGTCCCCTTAATGAAACTTACCAATATAAGTTCCTGAAAGTATTGCCTGCACCCACAAAATGAGAACTTTTTTCATAGGAAATGGTGCAACACCTTCCTCTGTGAGCCACAAATCATTTAAATGCCAATGGGTATCACATGAGGAAGAAGTTAAAAGCACGAATTGCACAGCCCTATAGACTGAATGCTTAATTATTATGAAAAAAATGTCAGAATATATAAGTTTCGGCTTACCTGAAAAGATCGTCTTTTTAAGTTAATTTGTTAACCACCGTCGTTAGTACGAGTTTTAAATAAAATAAACTACTTCTATTCTTAGAATTGTGGGAAAATAGCATTTTGGCTTCCGTACAATTATCATTATTTTGGAAAACTCGGAAAATTTAGTTTGTGGATTTTTTTTTAGGAAGCATTTAAATTTCTGACGTCCGTGATAGGCTGTATACTAAATTATTTTAAGCAAATGATTAATCTGCAAAATCTTTAAATTTACATTCAGTTATAATATTTTGATTATTTTTTTTACAAATAGTGTTCATTTGAAGTGCTATTTTTATATTTATACGATTTGTTTCTTATTTTGAACTCCTTGAGGTAAATGATTAGATAATTTTAAGAAAATAATGAAATAATAAATAGAGTTCTTTTTTCAATTCCTCTTCACTCATGAACTATTAAGTGGAATTTTACGAAATATGAAACATGTGCTTAAATGCATAAGAGACCAGTTAGTTGAAAAAAGATATGAAATGAAAACACTATATTTAGTTAACACATTAGCACATCCATTTTTGTCGTCTGAATTAGGTCGAAAATCCCCCCCCCCTGGAAACTTCGACATACATCTAATATATTAAAGAAGAAAATAAAAAGTAAAAAGCTTTTAACTTTGCAGAATTGTTCTTTATTACTTGTTCTCTGTGCTTTATTACTTAATCTGAGTAAGCTTTGCCTTCGTTTAATAACTGAAGTTGTATTGTTTCTTTTATTCATTACGTTTTGTGATTATACACAATTATATAACGCGCTATGACGTTAGGGATAAATAAAGGTAGCGTGATATTTATTAATTTAAATATTTAGTTTACTTACATCACAGCTATATTAATGACAGTATATACATTGAAGTTATTAAAAATATTGCTGAGATCTTTTATCTGTTTGTGAGGGAGGAGGTCACATCCATTCTGCTAAAGTTTGCAACAATCTCTTTCTCTGCCCTCTCTAGGGTCTTCGATGGTAGCGGTCGGCCCCTTTATCCTCGAGTTACATTCGGTTCGTGGGCGGAGTAGGGATTCTCTCACGGTGTCAAAGGTTACCCTAAGACAAGACAGAGCAATATTTTAAGGGGGCAAGGGTTCATAAAGACGCGATGTCATCCACGAAAAGAAGACGATTTACAACTGTGTGACGGGATACGTTACACCGCGCGTTTTTGTTCGGGAATAATTTCAGATGTCTGCCTATGTAATGAAATAATTTTAGAAAGCAATTTCGTCTTATACCCTTAAAACCCAATTTTGAGGTTGTGATTTCTGATAAATTTTTTGATAGATTGAATTTCACCTTTTTTCTGCCTAATATTTTGATGAATTGCATTTCCTCCATTTTCAGTGGCTTACACAAACACATTGTTTGTTGGTTTGACTTACCTCGTAGACCAACAGATTTTTAATTTTTAGCATAGAGAACAGAGAGAGTCTTTGTTTTTAGAATGTACCCCGTTTTCTTCCATATAAAAGAAATCTGTGTACTCCATTGCGCATATTTAACGTCTCCCTCCCACCTAAAATTAGTTCCGTTTGAATCAGAATTTCCGTACTTTCTTGCTATAGTAAGCTGAAAGACACACACACAAAACCAGACCATTAATGCAGAATTGAAATGACACTTATGCATTCCTTGCCTCATCATGATATGACAAATGAGGAGCGTTAGAGTAAACTCTTTTGCGCCCCAACTCTTCGTCTTCATACGGCCTCGAAGAGCGAGACGATATTTGTTTTGGAAGCGATGCTAAAAGCCGTGACAGCACACACAGCTTGTTTACTTTTCAATTTTTTTCTTTTTTTTTTCTTCTACCACCCCGTCTAAACTCACGACAAGCTCTTCTTCCCTCCTTTTTGACATTGGTGAAGGTATTCATGAAGTTTTTGGAATAAACAGGTGTGTTGGTTTGTTTCTGGGAAGGCATTCAAGTGAGCCGTTGCTATTATGCTAAAATTTATAACGCTTTTACAGTTTTTCGAGTTTTTGTAATTGTAACTTTTTTTAATTATAAAGGATTTGATGACTAGTAAGTTTTTACAAATTCCCTTTCTATTTTCTCTTGGCTGTCGATATTTTTTCTCGAAGTTATTATAGAAATGATTTCTGTAATTATATGTGTACTTTAATGTTTTACAAATCTGAATTTTTAAGGATATTATGATTATTTTTTATAGTTTCTCACTTGGAAAATAATTTGTATAAATTGATATTATAAATACATAATTTCATTAAAAATTTTCAAAACCCATTAGTTACTTGCGTCTAAAAATCATCATGGCATCTTTTTTTTTTAAAAAAAAAAATCTCATTCGGGTGGAATACTATACTTGAAATAATTTGCGTTTATCAAGTTTTTAGCAATTTAAAGCTTTAATTTCTTGATAACTTTAAGTTTTGTTTTTCAATTACTGAGCGTTACACTGCATTAATTTATAATAAATATTATGTTAGTATGATAGTTCATCCTATTATTAAGAGAAAAATTAACGAGTTAATTCTAATTATAGAATAGGTTAAAGCAGCCGTTCTTACTTTTGATCGCCACCCCTCCCCCTTCCTTTATGTATCATCCTGACATCGTGGCCCCTCAAGACGTTGAACCCTCTCTTTCTGACTCCCAACACATGCTTTAGTGATTTAAAGGTTCCTCAATAATCCTCAAGACTGTTGCTGCTATTTATATGGACTTTTTAACACTTTTTTTTCTTTTAAGAAGACAGTAAACATCCAATAAAAATGTTATGAAATACTAATTTTTAAGTAAATAAAATGTACTTAACTGTATACATTACAATTTTTGAAATAGATCCAAACGTTATCGTATTGGTGCGCTATGAATTCAGTTTTTAATCTATGCAAACAGTGGAGAACATAAGGGCTCTCTGCAAAATCATGTTTTGGGCCCCAATCCGTATCTTATAAAGGATTGCAAAACCATATGTAGTTGGTCAGTCTGGCTTTGGGCCCCCCAGAACCCTGCTCCCTCCAATTCAATATTTTTAAACAATTTTAATTTTTTAAAAATATTGAGTATTTTTGATCGATATACATGTTTAAGTAGAGTTTTTTTCATTGGCGGAAATTAAATTATCTAATCTAGGATGCACTGGCGCAGCTAGTTCTGAGTGGGCCCTGTATCAAAATTCCTTTATAGCTTTTTTTTAGATATGAGAACCCTGCTAGTAGTACTGTAGATACACATGTTGGGGCCCCGTATCATTGATACGGTGGTAGGTACGCCCCTGCTTGGATGGCACACATTACAATTTTACCGCGAGGCCTTTCAGAGTCTGCAAAAGCGGGAATCTTAACATTAAATGAGAAACCTTTTGGCGGACCTCATAGAAAGACTGGTGGGTACACGGACCACAGTTTAAGAACCTCTGGGTGAAAGTTTTAAAGATAATTTAGATTCATTCATCAAAATAAAATTAAATTTGCTTAAAAATTAATACGTGACAAAATTGATAAAAATTTTCCTAAATATTTTTTAATCCTTAAACATTTTGTTGAAATTATTTTCTAACGATGCGCATTAGTCTACTATAAGAAAGTTATTTAAAAATAACCTTATAGTATTTAAAATATGAAGTACTCTTAATTTACATTCAGAAGTTAGAGAAAACATGCCCAAAAAGCAGCAAGAGAGTACCCCTCCCTCAATTATTAAAGACGATATCTTTTTCTTTGACTTGCGGCTTCAAATGAGTCACACTTGCAGCTCTTTTCACCTGAATCGCTATTTCTAGCTCGTTTCCACACAACACTTCAGGTTGTCACTTATCGGAAGTATCCAAATGAGGGGCGCGTTGCTTGGTCTGATTTATGACATCTAGATGCGGAAGATTTCTAATCTTAGCATAACCGACGTTTATCCAGTGGAGCTTCAATCATGACGAAAGTGTGAGAAGACACCAAGAATGAAAATGGAATAGAATGGACTTCTGTTTGATTCGTTCCGTCGCTTGGGGCCCTGCCAAATGGCACCACACGAGGGAGATCGGGTCCGCGGAAGCCTTGTCCTTTCACTCACTTGGCGAACACCTGTTGTTGGAAAGGATGAATTTATTTCGTAATTTGTTTTCGAGAGGTAGTGCAAAATGGGTTCATTTTAATGAATGTTTGTGAACTTGTTGCGATTTTTGTAAGATTTTCTTCATTAAACTGACTTTGTTGTTTCTGTAGGTAATTAGGGAATCATGTCTATAAATAATCAATTCTATTTGGAGGGGGGTGAATTTATGTCGGGTTAAAAAAATTTCTAAGTGCTGCTGTTTTAGTGTTAGTCTCACAATTCTGAATCGAAAGAAAACTACAATTTTTGTTCCATAATGTAATATTCAGAAGTTCTATCATTTGTGCCATGTAATGAAATATGTTTGAATTTTATTAAAATTGAATCCTCATTTTGAAATTTGCCTTGGTGAACTTTATTAAAAAAGGGCATTGTGTAATTTACATTCATTACTGTACAATACATCATTACTACAATGTTTTGGTGCTTGGGGAGGGGGGGGGGTTATAAAAGTATTCTTCCACTTTTTATTCATAATTTTACTACAATCACTTCTCTTAAATCTATTGGTATGTTCAATCGTACAATTTCTTTTCAATACAGTGCCCCAATAAAATTATACATTTTTGAATGATTATTACACAAACAATTATTATGATACAGAAAAATTTCAAAAATCAAAATGTTAGAAAATGTAGGTTCCGGCCATTTAACGAAAATGTTGAAATTGTGGCTCATTTTTGCTCAGCCAGGGTTGATAACGTTGACCAATGGAATCCAAAATGTTCCTAACCATTTCTATTGGTATTTGAGTACCGCTCACAAAATTCAATTATCCTCTTCGTTGAGAACGTAGAGACTAATCTATAGAAATAAAACTTTTCCATTCAAATGCGATGGATGCTTGCTTTTGGAACTCTTGTCTCACCCTTGCCGAGTAAATTTTCTAGGGGACTAATGAAATCTTTCAACGATTTCTCTTTATCTTGGGGGACTTGTGAATGATTGTGGTCTTCCAAAATGGTTCTGTTGGACATTTTTAAAAGTTAATTTTTCCTCAAACTGATCTCACAAATAAATAATTAGGGATCTGTTTAATGCATCTCGTTAAAACTCCTTTCTAAACTGTCTTTGTACTTCACTGATGATAGGTCTTCCAGTAACATTTAATAACGAATTTTCTTTCCTCAAATTTTAGTCTGACTCCAGCCTTTAATCAGCCCGAAAAAAGGACTGAAAGTGTGGTTGTCATAAACATTTAATAAGTGTATACATTTTATTGGGACACCCGGTGTTTCCGAGTTTACTTGCTTATTCTTTCTATTTTTATGAGCATTTTAAGAAATGACTGCCTGTTCCAAATAGTTCTGGCAACTTCATGGAAGCTTTAGTATTCCTTTTTTTATTTGGAAAAACTTGAGATCATTAGATCATGGCTATCGATACTATCTTGTCTGAAAACAGCTTTAGCAATTTTTACTCATGTTTACAATTCACTGCATTTCTTTCCTAAAAAAATACGTAAAAACTTAAAACATTAGAAATAATGAGTGTTTTTTATTTGGCAGGCTGTTACTGAAAAAGTTCAGAGGAAAAGTGTCACCAAGACCCGTACCACTCAATCGAGGACCACTGAATTCCGAAGTGTTGAGTTACATAGTATCGTTCTACCACCTGGTACCGGTCAAATAACCGGTAAGCAACTGCCCTTTTTCCTTTCTATTAATTTTTATTTTCTAAGTTAAAAGTGGAGCAGTAAATTTATAACTTATTACTTAAAATAATGGATACAAAATATATTAATATTTATTGCTGTTTAGAGTTATTTAGTGCATTTTCCTTTATCTAATTTTGTTATTTTAGCTGAAGTTAAGATGCCATCTGGAAAGTTTGATAAGCCACAGGTGATAGATAATCAGGATGGTACTATTTCAATCAAATACGATCCAAGGGAAGAAGGCTTGCATGAATTACACGTCAAGTACAACCAAGAACACATACCAGGTAAGCAATTGAAATTTTTTCCCCTTAGAATCGCTGATTTTTATGTTATCTTCTAACCTTATTTTAACGTATTTTGTTACCTCGCATACTATTATTTTAAGTTTAGTCTTCATATTTTTTTTCTGGTGTGTATACAGTTTTTTTTAAAAAATTTTCCCGGGTTCTTGTAGGTAGTCCATTTAAAATCTTCGTTGATTCCATCACAAGTGGCTACGTCACTGCTCATGGTCCAGGTCTAAGTCGTGGTATTGCTGGTGAACCTGCTAATTTCACTATTTACACCAAGAATGCTGGCGCTGGTAATGGTTTTGCGATGTCTACATTTTTAAATTCTAAAATAACTATGTTGTAAACAACTCTAAATATTGTTCATTCCTCAGGTGGTCTGGATGTGGCTGTTCAAGGCCCTTCTCAAGCCGAAATCACGTGTCACGACAACAAAGATGGTACAGTTGCAGTCAACTACTTACCAGCTTCTCCTGGTGAATATAAAATCTCAGTTAAGTTTGCCGGAAAACATATCAAAGGAAGTCCATTCACTGCTAAGATCACAGGTTAGTGATTGACAATGTTTGCTAGAAAATTATTCTTGTCGATTTGAGATTACTTTTGCAATTGACACTCTTTAGTCATTGTGGTTTTTCGTACCTGAAATGCTATCATTTTTACTTATAGGGGAAGGCCGTAAAAGAAATCAAATATCCGTTGGTCATTCCAGTGAAGTGTCATTGAAAGTTCAGGAGAAAGACGCCAGAAATCTTAATGCTAGTATTGTTGCTCCATCGGGTCTTGAAGAGCCCTGCTTCTTGAAGACATTACCCAACGGACATTTAGGTAAAATGTGATGTAAATACATCTTTTTGTAACTGAACTGATTAAGTTGAATCATGTATTATTTTTTTTATTTTGATTGGTCTATTCATTTCGTTATTAAATTTTAAAAAAAACATATTATATATTTTTAGATAACATATGTTTTTGTTTGATCTGAACATTTTAAATTTTTTTTAGGTATCTCCTTCACTCCTCGTGAGGCCGGTCCACATCTAGTGAATGTCAAGAGGACAGGTAACCACATTCAAGGCAGTCCTTTTACCATTAATGTCTTGGACCAAGAAATTGGAGATGCCACAAAAGTGAAAGTCATTGGAGACGCCATTCGAGAGGGTAAAACTCACGTGCCCAATGAATTTAAAATCGACACCAAGGAAGCTGGTAAATATTTACTTTTAAGATCCTTATTTTTGAGTTAGAATTGCAATTACTTCTAAAAAATTGTAATGCGTTAGTTTTTTATGGCTTACGTTCACCAATAAAATTAACATTGTATTGTTACTAATAGGTATTAAAGCAAATGCTGTTTCTACTTTTCAGGTTTCGGTGGTCTCAGTCTTTCAGTGGAAGGACCCAGCAAAGCCGACATTCAGTGCAAAGATAATGAAGATGGCACTCTCACAGTGAGTTACAAACCTACTGAGCCCGGTTACTACATTGTGAACTTAAAATTCGCAGATCATCACGTTCCTGGAAGTCCTTTCACCGTGAAAGTATTGGGAGAAGGTTCCAACATCCAGAGAGAGTTCATCAAAAAGCAACGTGACTCCGTCCCAGTTGCTGATGTTGGAAATGAATGCAAACTGCAGTTCAGGTTACCAGGTACAGTTCGTAATCTTTACTTCCACCAAGCAGTAGATTTTTTGAGGTGAATTTGTTTTGAAAAATTTATCTTAAATTTTTTCATAAGTCTAACTGCTGAGTTTTTTCTACCTAAGGTGCCAGCGCTTTCGACATGTCTGCCCGTGTCACCTCTCCATCTGGAGTATCTGAAGACGCCGCCATTTCTGACTGCGACGATTGCCTTTTCAGCGTCCACTTCACACCCAAGGAGGTTGGCGTCCATACTGTGAGTGTTCGCTGCAAAGATATGCACATCCCCGGTTCGCCCTTTCAATTCACAGTCGGTCCTTTCAGAGACCATGGAGCCCATCGTGTACATGCAGGTGGACCCGGTCTTCTTAGAGGCATGACCAACGAAGTTTGTAAGTGCAGCTTTTTGTATAGTAAATATTTAAAGCATTGGCTGTACCATTTTTCAAAAAAATTTTGCTGGTTTTTGATATTTTTCTTAAATTCAAATCTTATTTTGACATTTTAATAAAGAACATGATTATACATAATATAGCTAGAGTTACTGATATTCTTTTGATGGCAAAAATCTAATTCTCCTACGCAGAATCTTTTTCACAATTATATATTTCGATGCTTCATTCCAGGTGAATTCAACGTGTGGACTCGAGAGGCCGGTGCAGGTAGTTTAGCTATTTCCGTTGAAGGTCCCTCAAAGGCCGACATCGATTTCAAAGACTGCAAGGATGGATCTTGCTTTGTCAAATACAAAGTCACTGAACCAGGTGAGTTGTGAAATTCTTGTTCTGTAACTTTTTCACTCTTTAAGCTTGTTTTTCATATATTTGTCATTATCTGTGTAAATTTTGTTCTCTTAGGAGTATCTATTCTTACATTGAATAAGTTCGATGAGAATGGCTGATTTTTTTCTGCTTTTACAGGCGACTATCGTGTGGGCATAAAGTTCAACGAGCAACATATTCCCGACAGCCCCTACCACGTATTCGTCATGCCCCCAGCCGGCGATGCAGCCAAGATTGAGCTAGCCCACGTTCCCGAAAGTGGCTTACAAGCCAACAAACCCGTGTCCCTGGCCATTCTCATGAATGGAGCTAAAGGAAATCTGGACGGAAAAGTGCTTACACCTTCGGGAACAGAGGATGACGTTTTCATTGCACCTCTTGATGCTGGTAAGGGTTTAATGTTATACAAAGTGGTCCCGATTTTTAGCTATCTTTAGCTCAAATGTCCTCTGTAAAATGTAATTTGGAGAAATGTATTTATTTTGAATTATTTTCATCAATTTAGATCAGTGGGCCATGCGTTTCGTCCCTCGTGAGAACGGTATCCATCTCATCCACATCCGCTGTGACGGTATCCACATCCCCCAAAGTCCTTTCCGCCTCAGAATTGGTCAAGATGATGCTGATCCCGCAGCCGTCCAGGCCTACGGTCAAGGTCTCAAGGAGGCCGTCTCAGGTGAGTTGAATTTTAAAAAATTATATTAGTAACACAATGATTTAGGCTTCAGCATTGCTGCTCGAGAATTTAACTGATATTAACTATTCATTCTGCAGGTACGAAGACCGACTTCATCGTAGATACTTGCAGTGCCGGAACTGGTACTCTAGCTGTCACCATCGACGGACCTTCTAAAGTATCTATGGATTGCACTGAAGTAGAAGAGGGATACAAAGTGCGTTACACACCCCTGGCTCCAGGAGACTATTTCGTCACTGTTAAATACAACGGATATCACATTAGCGGTAGTCCTTTCAAAGTTCCATGCTCAGGTACTTAGACATTTTGTTTTTCTTTATTTTCTGCTGTATATATTTTTAAGAAACGTTGAAAAATAATCGTACTTTTTAGAAATTTCCTTTTTCTCCAAAAATTACTGTCGAATAATGTACAACTATATTTTCGTTTAATGAATAATCAAAAAATTAAAAGTTTAGTTAGAAAGTATGCATCCAAGTTGAAGTATTGGTATGGTGCGGCACTTTGGAGAGTGGGGTACCACACACAGCTCTGGAGTCGTCCTTTTCACTCTTGGCCGTTATTCAAAATTTGGAAGTCTCTCATCAATTGCTCTTGTATGTCTTTGAAATGGGTCAACAAGCAACTAAATTTTAAGTAAACTCTGATCTAATGGAGGATGCAAATTATTTAAGGGAAGATGTTTTTCATGCCCCAACTGAGATATTTTCAAATGACTCTCTTTGAAATTACTTTAAAACTACTATACTAAATTAAATTTTTTTTTAAAATTGGGGATGAGATGAAAAAAATCTTATTTAAATAAATTGTTAAATTTACGGGGAAGTACCAAAATGAGGAGCGAAGAAAAGAAGTGCGCAAAAATCGTAAAATATTACTAGAGCTATCTTTCCTTTTATAGATTTGTTTTCGTGCACGCATCAGCTTATATGCCTTTGCTTTTTGCGATGTCAGTGTACCTGATTTATAAACAAATCATTACAGGCTCTTATACTTTTGTCGAAGCATGTTTTATTTCGTAAATCGCATCTTGTTTACCCACTTGCAAAAGCAACACCTGTATGCATGCCTAATCCTAATTTAAGTCTGTGTCATTTATTTACGCGATATCGGTAAACTAAAAATTGTAGACAGGGACATAAAATGATTATATATACCGTAAAATCTTGCGTATAACACGTACCTATGCTTTAAAGCTGCAATTTTTAATTTATATATATCGCCGTATAACGCGCATCCCTTTTTTTACGAAGAAATCTGAAATGTACGTACGCGTTTTGAAATCATTTATTTGAGGTATTATTCCAAGTTAGAACTAGAACCCTTTAAGTTCATAAGGAAAATGTCATTTCTTTTAAATAAACAGTATTTTGATCTATGTAGAACTCTAATTTTTTTATGTTCATCCTTTTTCATTTTTAAGGCTATCATTTTTATACCCGCCGTATAACGCACACCCTTAAATTTTGATCTTATTTTTTGTATTAAAAGTGCGCGTTATATGCCGGATTTTACGGTAGTTATTTTCAAAGTATTTTAGTTATATTAATTTCTCTAACACACAATAGGTACATCCTGATCTTCCTGGCTTTGACCGTCTTAACGCTTCCCATTTGACTCTGGACAGTTGGGAACCTATGATTTAAACGAATGTAATTTTTTCATTTACTATGCCTTGCTTTGAGAACTTCAAATACCTTTCTTAAAAGATATTTATTGAATAATTCACGACGCAAAATATCCCTTAATCTTTATTGCTTATATTTCTACTTCTTTATTCATCCGTTGTTAGTATCGCGATTGACCTTGTAATTACTCTTTGTGCGCTTATCAAAAACTGTCATTGGGTTAGCTATGTGTATTCGCCGTATTTTGTGTGGTGGTAATTTAAATTGTGTATTTTGTGTTGCAGGTAAGACGCTGACAGATGTAGGCTCAAAAGAACAGTCCAACGTAACCGTCGAGACCTCTGCCAAACAAGCCAAGCAAAAGGCCGATCACTTACCCAGGTTCCGATCAGATCCCAATAAAGTCACCAGCAAAGGAATGGGACTGAAGAAGGCTCATCTCAACAGAAACAACCAGTTTACTGTCAACTGTGGCGAAGCAGGTAAGTCGAAACTGAAATTATTAATTGTTGATTAAACGAGTCAACAGTTTTCTTGGAGTCTTTGAATTTGTTTTATTAAGGCAAGGATAAGTTCACACGAAACAAATGCAAATTGGAATTCGCTAAACTTGTCAATTCAGGCTATCTGTCCATTGTGTCTGTATGCCATTACATCTGGTCAGATGAAATTTGGCAAACAGATATTTCCAATACGAGACGGATAACTAGAGAAGTTTGAGGCTTTTAAGTACAAATTAGTATATATGTGACAGGACATGGTCGAGTGGGGTGATTTTTACGTATTTCATTATCCAGGTTGTGGTTGTTGTAGTGATGGGAATTATTCAATGCAAAGAAACATCTTTTTAGTTAGCATCCGACTTGTATTAATAGTCACACACGCATATAAGAGTTACTGAACAACAGCATTTCGACTTCACTTAAAGCAGAAACGAACGCAAAAACTACATAACGAAGACAAAGGGCTTGTAAGGTACTTAACGAATACAAACAGACTAAGAGAAGGAGCTTTAGAGTTCTGGCTTTTTGAGGCAACAACCCCGCACATCATGACTTCTTCTTACAGAGGCTATGATTGGCGGAAAGCTATCCCTCGATAGTTTCGGATGCAATCTTACTTTTAAAAGATGCAATCTATAAACTTTCAGGAAAGTTTTACGATTAAATCCCGGTTATGTGGGTAAGCTAGTTGTATATTTAAGCGCGAGTCCTTAAGGAGAGGACCATCAAAAATAAAAAGTTAATCAGGAGGAAATTAAAGGGGATTATTACATTTATTTATATATATATATATATATAGCATTTCGAAGGGGGAAAGTGTGAGTAATGCCTGTGAGACCGTGTTTTAAAACACAAAAAACGTTTACTATTAAAATAAGTCTGCACTTATATTGAATGTAAATAAAAGTACACGGAGGCGGGGTCTTCAAACTCTCTCCTTCCCATAGACCAACAGATTTTTAATTTTTACCACAGAGATTACTCGTCGGTGCTTTCGTCTAGGTGTTTTTAAGAATGTAAACCACCGTAAGAGAAATCTGTGTGCGCCACAGAGTAGGCATAGCAACACAGACATTTTAAAATTGAATCGTGACAATTTTGATAAGTCATGTTTTTAAGACTTATTGGTTCAATGACACGGTTTTTATCTCTTTTAGGTAACAACCTCCTTTTCTGTTCTGTGTATGGTCCCAAGGGTCCATCTGATGAAGTTCACGTGAAGACCATTGGCAAGAGCTTATATCAAGTCAACTACACAGTAAAGGAGAGGGGCGATCACATCGTTGTTGTTAAATGGGGTGATGACCACATCCCCGGAAGTCCATTCAAGGTCGAGGTGTCCTAAACTGACTTTTCACGAATTGAGAAACTGGTACCTCGAATGCCGAAAGAGATCTGTTTTACTTTTATATTCAATGTTGCCAAATATTGTTTGTGGGGGAAAAAATTCTTTTTTGCTCGTTAGAGGGGTGCGTCCGTAGTGTTTCTCTTTCTCTTTCTTTTTTTCCCAAAGAACTAGCCATACCTTATTCGAATATTGGTTGGTTGTGTTTGTGAAAAATTATCATTATTCTATGAATTTTTTTCTTCCTGTGCAATGTTTTATGACTGCCAGAATTTCGTGTCAAAAAAGTGGATGTTACTCTGTGTCGTCGAATCATGAAGGAAAAAAATGAATGTTGCTTTCGCCAAAGTGCCTTACTTTGTAAAGTTAGATGATTTGAAAAATTTTATGCTGTGTTTCTTCGTATCTGTTTTAATATGTGTAATTCAACTCCATTTTAAGACGTGTTAATATTCTTCATTAAATATTTTAATGAAATTGAAGACTTTTAAAGTTATATTTAATGTGGTTATGAAGACTTTTAAAGTTATATTTAATGTGGTTATAAATGAAATTCTTAAAGGAATACTCAATGTACTTAAAAAAACTTCAATGAATTGTATTCTAGTAAAGTTTATGATGTTCCCATTCATTTTATTGTGTTGCTCACTAGCTACATTTTATGCGTTCTTTATTAATATACAAAAAGTAACTTTGCGTTTATTTATTACGACTATGTTGATTCATTATTGCTTTTTGCGTTGTTGAGATTTCTTTATCAAGCATTTATGCTCCCAATCATTAAAATTTTAGAAATATAGTTATGCCTTTTTTTATCATGTGATGTTTTTAAATAGATCAAATGTTTCTTTTTTTTCCTTCCAATTTTAAAATTATTTATTGTGCTTTCTGCATTGCTGAAATAAAAATTCTGAGATTACTTATATATTTCTTGTTTGATTTTATTTTCGAAAAACCTTCAGTTGTCACTCTTTAACACCCAATTCTCTCAAATAATCGAGATATTTGATCTAAGTGATTCATAATTTGTGTGTGTCTTGAGTGTATGATTTTCTCATAATAATATTGCAACTTTTTAAATCTCACTTGGAGGTTCTTTATTTTTAACACGCTTTTATAAATTTCACTTGCATGTAACGGAATCTTGGAACTCTATTTTCACCCACTTAAAAAGATCAGATTAATTCGAAATTTTGCACACTTGTCAAGGACCGATGATAATACAATAACTTCATAATTTTGTTCCATTGTCCTCATCAGGATCGTCAGGAATCACGATAATCAGATTTGGCGACAATTCCATATACCACTTCCAGATTTGGCAACTTATTGCCCACACAATTTTCAGATTTGGCTTTTAATTCGATATACGATTTTCAGATTTGGTGACTAATTCCAGGTTTAGCGACTAAAAGAAAAAGGTGTAACCCTTTCAGCGAATGCTTTTAATTAATACACATGTGGTTTAAAAAATAAAACAAACAAAAAAGTGTTCTGTATGTGAGAAAATGGAGGGTGGGTGTGTGTAATCAATTTCTTACTATAATATAAGCATTTTTCTGAAAGTGAAAATAAAAAAAATGCTCGATGTGAAAAAAATCATTTATGTTCTAATGCTAAATATTTTTAATTTTTATAAAGCAATACGTTTAGAAGTGATGATACGAATTAACATTATAGCAATACGTTTAAAAGGTGAGAATACGATTGGCACTTAATATTACATGTTTTTATTAACTCTTTTCTTTAATGTCTGTCCGGGTGGAATTTTGTAATTGATTTTAAACTGTGTGACTTTTTTATAAGCTGGAGACTTGAAATTTGGACCATATCTCAAAGTGGGTGACAATGCATGAAAATGTGAAAAAAGAAAAAAAAACGAAAAGGAGGAGTTTTATACTTTTTTTAGTCTGTTATAAACACATGGCACATTAAATTTTTTTTAATTGGAACTTTTTTTCTTACCACACATTTTATTTGTTTGACCTGTTCTTTTGAGACAATCTAATATAATGATACGGGACTCATCCGAGGTCCCTTAAACAAAGAGAATAAATACACTTCAGACCCTTTAATTAAAATCCATTGAAGAGTAAGACTTATTTCAGCAGCCTCGTAATTCTGGCTCCAAACATCAAACTCAAGGATAAATTCAACAATGAATAAATGACAGTTTAAAAAACAAACAAGCTTTTATTGTGGATCGAACTAAAAAATGAAAAATAAATTATAATTTTAAAAAAACTAAAGAACACGCTTTTATACTGAATCGATCTAAAAAGCAAAAAAAAAAAATTCTTAATATAAGAATAAAATGATGAACGAGAAAATTAATGTCATTGGGGTAAAAGCGGGGGGGGGGGGGTTCTATAAATGTATCAATTGTTATAGTTTCTAACTTCTTTCAATTCCGAAATTGCACCCCACGCACATTTATAGAACCCCCCCCCCCCCCCGCTTTTATCCCAATGACATTAATTTTCTCGTTCATCATTTTATTCTTATATTAAGTTTAAAAACAGCTGTAGAACTTATTTAAACAAATCAAAAATGGCGTTTGAATTGTAAAGGAAAAGATATTTTAAATCAGTGCTCTTAGTAATGATGATCAATTTAATAATTGAAATGTAAAATTACTTCTATAGTATTTTCAAATTATAATCGTGAGGAAAATATTGAATTTAAGTATACATTTCCATAAATTAGTTTTACATATTAATGGCTAATACCGAATGCACATAAAAATTGAATCTTGTTTCTGTTAATTAGTTGCAGGAAATGAATTAGAATTCTTTTATGTATAAAAGTATTAGTAAATTTCAATTTTATTTTGTATTATCGGCAACATAATATAACTTGGGATAATATAACTTTACGATTTTGATACAAAAATTTGAGATCGTGTGTAATATTTTTCAGATAATTATCTTTCATGCATATTATTCTAAATCAGCCAGAACTTTAACACTTTGAATAGAAGTAGGCAGCAGATATTTCTCTGCATAAAAAAAACCAGCCAGTAATTCTTAAAGCTTTTGAACATTTAGATATCAAAATGTTATTTATAGAGCTAATAAGAGACTTTCCGAGACCTACAGCATTACTGACCGTAGTAAATGCTCCCTTCCGCAATGGGTCTGAACACTACCTCGTCAAAGCATATGCAAAGATTTCCCAAGTTAAAAAGAAGAAATTGTAGCAGAAGGCTCAGCAGGCCGGTTTCCGTAAAGGTTTGGCAGGCGTCTCGGTTCATGAAGATATCACAGAAATTAATTTTTACCAGAAAGAAGTAAAAATCTCTGAAAAAGTGTATGAAATAATGAAGCCTCTGAACGTAAACCTGTTCAATAGAAACGATTGAACTTTTCAACAGTACTCCGCTCCTGATCGTAAGGTATAGACGACACAGTGGTGGTTGAATGAAAATGTGGTGGACAATAGAACACGAAGGTTGGGGCCTTCCAACTGACCAGATTTAAATTCACTCTACTACAAATGTTGGTCATTATTGAAGGCATAGGAGTGACATAAATGGCATCCCAGTTAGAACAGTCCAAAACGTTCCTTAAGGAAAGCAGTGATGGAAATCTTCATGGAGGTCGTGTTTGCCTCGATAAATCATTGGCGAAACTTAAAGCCGGTGTGAAGTCAAAAGGTAATAATTTTGAATAAAAGGTGAAATGTGTTATAAATCCTTACTAATATTATAAACGTGAAAGTTTGTATGTATGGATGTTTGTTACTCTTTCACGCAAAAACTTAATGGATTTTAATGAAACTTTACAACAATATAGCTTATACATCCGAATAACACATAGGCTGTAATTTATAAAGATATTGTCTGAATGGTCCAAAATATAACGATAAATGTCAACTAGCGAAAAATTTTGCCATCTGCAAGCTATTCTGGCGTGCACTGTAAAAACCATTCGAGTTATATGTATATAATCACGTATACAAAAAAAGCTCGCGACAGCAAAAATCTATCTTTTATGTGAAAGCCATTATCGCCAAAATAGTGAACTACAAATACAATAAAAATTGATAATTTATTTCAAGGCGCGTTTTTTTTATGATTTTATTATCAACCGATCACTATAAAAATTGGCAAATATATGTATTCTTTTTGGAAAAGGTTTTTGTGCAATTCTTTTTGTTGTAGTTCCCCACCAGGTGGCTCTATAGCACATCAACTTCTGCATCGTTCAAGCGGCCGCGGTGGCCGAGTGGTCCAGGCATCGGATCATGGCTAGCATGTCATGAGTTCGATCCTAGTACCACTAAAGACCCGCCGTGTAGGGCAGCGATGCACGTTAAATCTGTCGAGAGCTTGAACGTCCTACCATTGGTGTGGTGTGGTAGTTAGGAGAGGGGGTGCCAGCTCAGGTGTCGTCCGCGTCACTTGACCATGGTTCAAAATTACGCGGACCGTCGCCAAAAGCCCTCGTGTGGCTAATCAGTGCGACGTTAATGTTCTCCCACTCTGCATCGTTCAATCCATCACCAAGTTGCCAACAGGATCGCCAAAAATGATGCCAGCTTGGCTCTATTGCCAACATTTCGTTATGCTTCTATTGAACCGCCATTATAATGTAAGGAACTGCGTCGCTTGCGAATATTACAATTTTAACATAAAATAAATACAACAGAAAGTAATATTAAAGTATTACACTTCCAGATATAAATTATTTACACTATTTTAAGCGATCATTTCACAAAATTTGTAAAAATGTGTTACTTTTGCTGAGCAGAGATCAGCTTAGGAAGGTGTTTTCAAAAATCGACTCACAAGAGAGTTACGGGGCGTTATAAATAAATAAAAAAAAAATCCTTTTATCAGTTATTAGATCTACAGACTTAAAATGTAATGGGGTTTTTTTGCAGCTAAGATATGCAAAAAGCTTTTTTTTTTTTGTTACATTTGCAATTCACGTAAAATTAACTCATTAAAAACTTCTTTATCCTTCAATCTGTATTGTTTAATTTTTCAATTCACCCATGCGAAGAACGGGTATATCAGCTAGTTTAAAGATAAAATAAAACTTAAGGAAGATTTAGTTTTAAATTTTTTTGATTGCAAAGCTCCTTTATAATTGTATCGGAACTTATGGTACGATTGGGTCAAGTGAATAAATACATATCAGTTTTCTTACAGCAAAGTGTAGAACATTTCTTTAGTGCTCATTTGCCAGTTGCAGAGGATTACTGAAAGTAATGAAAATGCATTTATAGTTGAATAGTGCATGCTTCGTTCTAGCGTATTCTGGAGAGGAAAACTCTGGTGAGTATGTTTGAGTTATAAATTTTGAAAAAAAAAATTCAGCTAATTTTTCTCAAATTGAGTTGTTGGAAACGTTTTGATTTCTCAAGAATATCCATTGAGCAAAATAAAGGAATTGATGAGCATTAAAAAGCATTGCCACTTTATCTTGCTTTTTGTTGAAGCTAGGAGAGCGACCGATTGGCAATATCTGCTGAGGTATTGTCAACTGGTATTGAACCGTGGCCACCGAACGATGCTAATAAATGATGAAATTGAAAATATAAATTATCTTTTAAAACCTATTACTTTAATATGTTGTACTGATAGTTTTCTTACTTTAATAAAGGAAAAAGGATAACTTCTAGTTAAATTTAATTTCCGGTCTCATAAATGCCACATTTATAGGATTTGAGAGAAGTTGTAAATTTTATATTTATGCTTCGCTTATTTATGTTTTTATATATCTGTTTATATTGAAGACAAAAATTTTAAATTTTTTTTTATTATATATTTTTTATTAATAAATTTTTGTTACAAACACTTCAATTTTATTTATTTTTAGATATAGATATTATAATAATTATGTTTAATGTGACTAAAATAAAAAAAAAAAAAAAAAAAAAAAAATAAGTAAAAAAATGAATGCTTTTTACTTATGAAGCCTTGATTTATTATTTTTAAAAGTGCATCCGAAACAGCCGATGCTCTACTTAACTGAAAAGTGAGATAACTATCATAAAAAAATTATGGCGCGTGTCAGCGTATTATCATGTGCGCGTAACTCTGTTATGTCTCATGAAGAGCATCGGTCGCCAGTAACCAAAACAAAGACTTCATTAGCTCAGCTTGGCGTTCAATTTGGCGTTCATCTTGGCATTCAGTTTCACGTTCACCCGTATAGTTTACGTTCCCGTAAGAATACGGGAATAAAATATAGCCTATGTTACTCCCCGTTAATGTAGCTTTCCATTAGTGAAAAAAATTTTAAAATCGCACCAGCCGTTTCCGAGATTAGCCGGAACAAACAGACAGACAGACAGACAAAAATTTTAAAAATTGGTTTTTTGTTATGAGTACCGTATATACTTTTAGTGCATTAAGTAAAAAGCTGCTAATTTGAAATTACAAACAGACACTTCAATTTTATTTATTTGTATAGATTAGAAAGTATATAATGAGAGTAATAAATCAGGAGAAGATATGTATTTTACATAATTTTAAGCTTGAAACAAGTTTCAAAACAGTTCATCTTGTATGTTAAAAAATTTATTCACAATAATAAAATTTTTAACTGATACAAGGTCTGTAATGCATTTCTTGCGTTAAGATATGTGTAGTTAAGCCTTTTTTTTAATAAATGGTAAATTTTTGGTATATGGGAAATGATAGTTTCCAGGTTCTAATTAAAAAACCTATATATTTGCGTGTTCATCTTATATTTCTCATCTTCATTCATTTTATATTCTTGTACTTAATTTTGTATTTGAAAGACCATAAAATAACGAAAGTTTCTTTTAAAGTTGTATTACTTTTCCCGGAATATTGTAGTAATTTTTCTGTCCAGTTCAATTATTTGTTTCTATGTTTTCAGAAATGTAAACAAGATATCAATCATTGGCCTGGCCAAGTAATTTTAACGCGTTTTTCACATGTTGTATTTTACAATAATGCAACTAATGAACTTTTTACTAACAGAAAATAGTACTATACTTTAAAAAAAAAATTAAAATTTTTTTTTAAATTTTAAAATTATTAAATTTAAATATGATTCAGCTCATCTAGGGCACAAATGAGACCAAATGCTGAAAACCCGAGGTCAATCGGTTAATCATTGGCTGAGAAAAAGGTACGACAAAATATGGAACGAAGACGAGGACGAGACGAAATTTGCGTCCTAATAGCGCTTTTTTTTACACTACGTGAAAAACGCGCTAAAAATGTTTTCAAAATTCGAAATAAAATGTAAACTCATGTCCAAAATTATGGTCATAAATATAAAATTTGTGAAAACTGATGAACTCTATTAACTGTGTTGCCACGGAATTTGACTCGGAAACTTTTTCCATGGTTAGAAAGAATATAGCATCATAACAATATGGAAAAGGTTTTAACTGTAAATTAAGATACAAATTTACAAAAGATGTGAAATCATGAATCGGAGATAAAGCATTTACCTCGGAAAAAGTCTGTCCAATATAAAGTGTGACCACAGTGAACTGCTATTCACGTCTCACAACGAGCTACCATACTGTTTATGAAGGTGTCAATAAGTATTTGTGGCATTAAAGCCCATTTTTCCAAAAACAAGATATCAATCATTGGCATGGCCAAGTAATTTTAGCGCGTTTTTCACATGTTGTATTTTACAATAATGCAACTAATGAACTTTTTACTAACAGAAAGTAATATATACTATACTTTAAAAAAAAAAATTTATTTTAAAAAATTCGTTTTTTAAATTATTAAATTTAAATATGATTCGACTCATCTAGGGCACAAATGCGACCAAATTCCGAAAACCCGAGGTCAATCGGTTAATTATTGGCTGAGAAAAAGGTACGACAAAATATGGAACGAGGACGAAGACGAAATTTGCGTCCTAATAGCGCTTTTTTTTACACTACGTGAAAAACGCGCTAAAAAGGGACTTTTAATTCCTGAGGGGTCTTGGGAGCAGAGCTAAGCTGAGAAATGGCTTTTCCTAGACCATCCCAAACATATTCAAAATAATTGTGATCTGAAGATCTCGTAGGTCAATCCATACGGTGAATATCCGCTCCTTCATGAAATTCATCAATAATATGATTTCAGTGTGCCCACGCATTTACGCTCATAAAAATGTAGTCCGGGCCCATAGCACCCAGAAAAACCTCACATAGGCTTCCAGGATCTTATCCCTATAGCACTGTGAGTTGATGGTACCCGCATCGAAAACGTACAGTAGTATATGACAGCCCAACATTATGCAACCTCACACAAGGATTCATTAACCCCCAATTCTGTCGATTTTTGTTAAGCAGGAGAAATGAAAGCGAGCTCCATTTTTTATCCAAATGAAGACTCGACGGGAATCCCTTTGTCTGGTATATTTCGATTTATCACTGAAAAGAATACGCCCCCATTCTTGTGGTATCCACGACTGATGTTTTCGGCTCCACAATATCCGGTCTTTCCTGCTAGTCAAAGGGACGCACAAGACTGGACGCCGGGCGTAAAGGTTAGTCTCTGCAAAACGGCTGTGGACTGTTTGCTTGGAAGTTCTTCCGGACACAGGAGCAAGCTAAGGAGACGTTGTCCGCCTATGTCATCGTGCGCTTAATGCCAAGTAGCGATCCTGTGCAGATATCGATGCTTTGTGGCGATCTTAGCTGAAGTTCCTAGTGAGAGTACCACTTGTTTCGAATTGATTCCAAAACCGGGAGAGCACTTTTTTTTGGGTCACTTGTAACCATCACTCCACCTCCGCTTAAAACTGTAAATTCTCTGCCAACGGCTGTCCAGACTCTGTCAAATGTGCCAATGACTGTCCAGACTCTGTCAAGTGTGCCAGTGGCTGTCCAGACTCTGTCAAGTGTGCCAACAGCTGGCCAGTCTCTGTCAAGTGTGCCAACGGCTGGCCAGTCTCTGTCAAGTGTGCCAACGGCTGGCCAGTCTCTGTCAAGTGTGCCAATGGCTGTCCATCTCAAAAAATCATCTAAATGATTATGAGAAGTCATTGTCACTGCGAACAAACTTATTTATTTATTTGTTTTAATGCAATATTCACAAAATTAGAGGCAAAACTTCCACATGTGTTTGAATGGTCTCAATCCCGTAGTTCTGCAAAAACTAACGGTAAACATCTGTGGCTGCATGAACTGAAGAGAACTAATTCAATTGTAAATTTCTTGGTTGTTTGGGGGGCAAAACGTTATTAGCGTTTCATATTGTTTACCTATCTGCAGAACATAGTGTTACAATGTATCTCATATGTTTTATCTATTAACAAGCAACATTAAAATCCACTTGCTCTGTTATGATTTGTGGAACATCGTTTTAACCAAAAGCAACAATATTCTGAACACGCATTATAGATATTCAATGTCTTTCTCCATCTCATCTTACTATCACCAAACATCTTTTCCAAAATTGAAGGCTGATATTGTATACTACCTGTTCTTCAAAATATATAAAAAACAAAAACAAATTCCATCTGGGAGCATCTTAAAATTATAACGAAAAACATGTTTGTGACCTTAATTGGGACATGAGTATAATATTTCATTGGACTCTCTTTATAGGATGCATTATAATGTATTCGTATTAAGGGGTCCGGCACTTCTATATGAGTCCATGTTAAATTACGTAAGTTTATGTACCTTTTTCTCAAAAACTACTCGCTTCTCATAGATGAAATTTTTACAGTAGGTTATATGTACTATCAATAAGACTTTAATAGAATGTTTTGTCTTTTTACTAAAAATTAAAATAATTATGAAATTTTTAAAAAATGTCCAATCCCCCCCCTAAAATTTTGTTTAAAAAGTCGTTATCTAAAAAAGTTTGCAAGATTTATCTTATCCGCTCCATTAAAATGTGTAAACATGTTGAAAATATACTTACTGAAAATTTGAGGACCCTACATTAATTAGTTTCTGAGAAAAAGGTACATAAAGGGAAAAATATTGCATTTTGAGAAAACAGGTTTTAAAGTAAAAATTTGTAATTTTTGACGATTTAACTTTTTTAATACTTTCCAGAAGCATATGAAACATTTTTTTTGCCCTCTGCTTCTACAAAAGACTCTTCTAATTTTCTTTTGTTCATTATTTTTAGCAATCTAGCCTTTTTTTGTATCTCAAGATGCTTTCGTTGGGCTACACGAATCCTACGTGCATCTAATTTTTTAAAGCATGAGACACAATTAAAACTTGGTTCAATACCACAATGTTTTAAAATGATTAATTTGGCTACATGACCCATATTGAATTGTGCAATTGCCATATTTACCCCTCTAATCTTAGAGTTTTTAACTCCACAAACGTAGATTTTGGAATGACTGACCATATGGTATTATTAACTGACTCATTGGGGTTTTGAGTCTTTCCATGTAGACATTTTTTTAATAACCTAGGGTCAGCTAAATCTCTAAAAATTGGCTTAATTTCATTCATGAGGGAAGATGGCACATGGGTATGTTTTTTGTGATCCTAATGCTTTTCGTTGTTGTTGTTGTCGTGTCCTTCCCGCAGGGAAGGAATGAAATTTGCCATTGCCTGTGAGACAGGTTGGACTTCTTAATGATAGATGGCGACACAACCTATCTCCACCTCCACAATTTTGGCATGAAGCTGAAGCTGAGGGAAATATTCTCCAGCCCCCTGCACTCGTGGTTTCTGCTCCGACCGCCCACAAGACTTTCGGACCCACTGATTTAACGAGCATGTACTCCGTCTATACTCGGTGGTATTTTAGTGGCATCGAACCCAGGCCCTCAGGTCTGGAGTCTGATGCTCTAACCACTAGGCTACCCACGGCCCAATGCTTTTCGTTAAATTCAGCTTTTGCTTTCTGAAACTTGCATCATGAATTTGTACCCGAGGGACACAATCCATGTTGAGGGCTCTCATTTGTAGACAAAAGATGGAAATAAACAGCCCAAACAGCAGTTCTCATGTTGTGGAAATCATTGTTATTGTTTCTAATGGCCATACCACAATACTTCTGAATTTTTGAAATTAAAATGTTGGTGAGTCGGTTGCGTCTACTTAGGCTTTTTTCATCACTTAATTTTTTTCCTCTGTTTTTTTTTTAGATCCAAAAGACTGGTACCCATACGCTTTTGGATACGCTTTGGACGCCCTCTAATTTTTCCACTTGAGTGTCATAAGGATTTAGGGTTAGTATTGATGGAAAACCTCTTGAATATCTATCGCCCAAATATTTTGTGTAACGAATGCCATAATGAGCTTCGGATCTTTCAAATATCGCTGTTACACCTTTCACTTCCATGCCTCCACTTGTTTCACTATAGTTGGCAATATATGATGGTTCATGAACAGAATAAAATGCAGTTTTGCACCGACAATGTTTCGAAAACACTTCAAAGTCAATAACTTTTCCAGTATCGACACTCGTAGCTGTAACAATACCATTGAGGGACTGGTATCCTCTTTTCTGCCATGAACCATCTAAGGCAATAGCAATGTCACGGCTACCTTCTATTCGTGTTGCCTCCTGAACAGAATTTCTCATTAATTTTTCACAGGTTAATTTAGAAGAATCGAATAACAATTCTGTATAAGTACGGAATTTTTCAGGTGGAGATGGCAAGTTAATAAGTCCACAGAATGTTTCTGAAGCTGAACGACCTCTTCCAATAGATCTGAAAGCAAATACCAATCTGATATTTGAGTACAAAAGTTTATTTTTATTCTTCAATTTAGTTGACGCATGGAAACCATGTTTTTTGCGCAAAAACTACAACAAAGTTCCATGTAATACACAATTTCAACTCTTTTAGAAGCCTCTAATGAGATGGAATGGCCACAGTTTTTACAAACAGCAAAGTTCAATAAAGCTTTATTCAATAAATTTAATTCTATTAAAACATTTTTTCATTACTTCCTTCCATATCTTCATATAAACTGTTGTTTGAAATAAGTTTTCGTTTTGAAGCACTTTGAATAACAGTTTCTGTGCTGTCTGATGTGATAGCTGGAACATTTTGAGCATTCATTTTTTGAACGCCAACATTTTTGAGTTTTTTAAATATTTTTTTAGATCTCCCCATAATTTTTGTCGTTAATAAAATACCAATAAATAATTTAATGTAAAACGTGGATTAAACAGAAAAAAAAATCTGGATAAATAAATTAGAATTTTCAATTAACAAGTTCAAGCAAGAATAATCCCATTTAACAACAAACCAAACGAAAAAAATAACCGTGTTGAGTTGTCTTTTCCTTTCTTCAGAGAAAAATCTTTTTATTTATGTGTAAAACAAAGGTTATATTAATTGTAGACAAAACAAATCGCGCTGTCATCGAAAAATTAAGCATGATGAAAGGCAGGTGCTCCTCTAGGAGCACCTGTCACGCGTCAAGGAAAGTGGCTTTTCTTTAAAAAATAAATAAAAATACTTCTAATTATTGTATTTGCATACATCATTTTAAGCAGAAATATTTGAATTTTTCAAAAATATAAAAGACAAAATCGATCATTTTTCAAAAATTCATGTGCCGGACCCCCTTAATTAATACATTATCTTCCACCTCAAATCTAGACTAGAAATTCCATAAATTTAACATTAACGAATTCAAAAAGGTTGGTAGACTTATTGAAACAAAATGAGTAAAACTTGAGTTCATAAATGCACATAAGAAAAATTTACATTAGCAGGATGCCTTACGCTAAAATAAATTAATGCTATATATTTACCAATGAAAAAAATAGAACGTAAAACTCGGTACATTTTTTTTTTTCTGATTGAAAAATACTTCAACATCAGTATCCAATTCTGACTTCACTATCCTATAGCGAGTAGGTCATTTTAACGTATTCCTCCTTCCTGTTAGGATAAGTTCATTTAATCTGGCATAAAATAAACTAGCATGCAAAATTTAAGCAACAAACTTATTTTTCAACATACAGCTGCGAAATGGTTGAAAAGGACTTTTTGCAACCAGTACAGTGAATCAGCATTATAGCACCATAGGGGACATCACGGCACGCGTTCAGTGCCAAGTATTTCCATAAATTCCCTACAAGTGAAACCTAAATCGTAGTCGCCTATCCGGTATAGTGGTTGGTGCCTTAGGGCCTGGGTTCGAATTCCGGAGAAGGCATGGATGTTTGTGCTGTAGTCCTTCTTTCCTTTGTGATGTGTGCTTCACGCTTACTTCTATGTAAGCCCCTGTGTGACACTTTGTAGTGCACAGGGTTATAAATGTTCTCAATAATAAAAAAAAAACTGAAATCGTACGTTAGTAATGGCCATCAAAAACGCCCTCTGAAGCAACACGAAGGCTATTGTCAACGTATTTTGTAATTTTGAATCACGGTCATGTGACCAGGGCCATTTTTAACCTCCCTGGCGCTCTAGGCACTTCAAATTGTTACGCCCCCCTATTACCATAGCGCCACCATTTTTTCCTAGCCAGTTTTGTTTCAAGAGATTTTCCTTTCTCTCACTCTTTTTCCTTCCGTTGTTTCGGCTGTTTGGATAGTCTTTTAATTACCAACCAATTATGAACCCGCCGTATCCCGGACTGGCAACCGGAAGCATAAGGAAAGGATAGTGGCATTTTCCACTCTTATTCATTCCTTACCTATGGCATCATGGACAACCCACCTACCCTTTTGTAAATTAGAACAGTAAATTTATGAAATCGGTTAAAATTACGGTATCGAATACACATTATTGTAGGAACTGTTTTGCAATTATTTTTTTCATCGCTTATCGTGTTATTATCATCTTATTACTTTCAGAATCCTTATTCTTTGTTGAGTCATTGTCCAACAAAGAGAGTTTTG
Organism: Trichonephila clavata; assembly: GCA_019973975.1. Taxonomy (NCBI): domain Eukaryota; kingdom Metazoa; phylum Arthropoda; class Arachnida; order Araneae; family Nephilidae; genus Trichonephila; species Trichonephila clavata. Next base: position 330,371 of record BMAO01035006.1, read on the forward strand.
ATCATGGCAAAATCATTAATGACATCATTGCAATCAATGATATCATAATTGTAATCAGTTTTGAGTGCATAGCAACATCAAACGGTTAAGCCTTTCTTTTTCCATAGTAGATCTCATTTCAGTCTCCCCTCAGGGGGCTCACCTTCTTTAGGTGGGTACGGGTGTCACAATCCCGAGGTGCCCTGTGATCTTTTCCTTTTCCCACGGGGTTTACCGCCTTTGGTAAACACGGGCTTCACGAACCCGGGGTACCCTAGTGATCCTTCTTTATTTTCGACCCTCTTTCTTGTCATTCAATTCATTCTTTCTTTCTCTTCCCGTCTAGACCACAGATATTAAAACAAATGTTTGGCGCAGTATAGCCGAAATCGGCTCTTGCGCCAATAAACCTCAAAATCAATCAATCATTTCAGTCTTTACTCTTATAAGGGCAGAAATGCTTTTCTCATGACTCGCGCTAGGTGGTGATAAGTACGAGCTGTAATTTTAATTTTTTCTCTTTTTTAGGCCTGTTTCTGTAAAAAAGCGTAATTTGGCGCAACTACGAAGTGCATGAACTGATTTGCTGAAAATAGATAATTGCATTTATCGTGACTATGACGTCACATGTGTTTTTGATTTTGATTGGCTAAAACACGTGGTTTAAAATTATCATGTGATTATGATATCACATGAATTTTGTCCATTACTTTTATTTTGAAACGGGCAATTTGAAACAAAATGTAAACATTGAAACACAAATCAAGAAAACCTGTTAAACTAAACATAATATGTTACTTTGAAAGATATATTTTTTTCATTTACAATTATAAATTTTGGAAGTAAAGTTTAAAGTATTTCGATGTCAAGCAACGAGAGTAACGGCATAAACATATCTTAAAATTCTCTGCAGTTTTTGTTAATTGTTTTATTTCCAATTACACTTTCAAAATTCTCTTTTACGCCATGAGCAGCTATTTTTTTAGGTATTTAAAATTTAGACAATTATTTAAAAGCAAAATATAGATTCATTTCCCCTCCCCCCCGTAAAATCCATTGTAGAGGGCAGTGATTTTCATTAATTTAAAGGAATTCGATTCCTAGTGGCCAATCAATTCCAACATATTGCTGCCAACCCCTAAATGCAAATTTGGGTCTCGCGTAAAATATCATAGATATTACTGTGTGTTTGTTTTAGTCAGAGCATGTTTTTCCTAAAGGAATTTCGATTTATAGTGTAAAATAGTTTTTAGATACACAGTAGACATTCAGTTAAATAAAATTAAATATTTTTAAAAATATTTTATGCCTTATAAGGCCATGAATTATTTTAATATTTTTACTGATGCTAATTTTTTAAATTATTTTAAAGCAATATTTGATATTTTTTACCAAGCAAATTCATGAAAACATTAAGCCCATTTTTACTATAAGAACTTTTTTTCTATGTTTTTTTTTCTTTCTTTTCTTTTTTTAAGACTAGGGTGAAGGAAAAATGCAATTTTTAAACTTTCCTACAGGATAAAAACTAATCATAAAGAGCAATCCTACTTTCAAGTATTATTTAAACAAATACATTAAATACTTATATTGGGCTAGTGCATAGAATCCGACCCAGGTTAACTCAGAAACAAGCTTTGACTTGATTTAATGTCACCGAATTTTTATAATTTAGGGTTTAATATATTCTGGATTCCATCCCAAGGTTAAACTTAGTTATTAGGAGTAGGAATGCGTTCTCGATAGACATCATAAAATGAATTTATGGTACTTGCATTCGCATAATACCGTCAAGCAAATCCATCAATTCAAAGGACGTCGACAGATGCTGTGATATAAGCCAATAGTAGAAACCTTTCCCGTTCACGTTCGATCACAGTAATAATGACAGCATTTGGCGCCTTTTTTTGAATTGGCGATGTCTTGCGATATTGGTTGACGGTACATAACGTCAGTACTGAATTTATTCTTTTGATGTAAAGTAAGTGGTCAAATTAGAAAAATTTTAGAATTGTAGGTGACTTGAAGCTTCAAGAAAAGAGCCGTTGGAGCATCACCTACGTGATGAAATTCGACATTGATTGATACATGAAATACATTTAAAAAAATTTTTTTCAGGCTATGCGATTTATTTTTAGTATGCTTTTTTTCCCTTGTATTTCTGAAAAGTACGCCTAGAAGTCTCGATCTAGGCGTTAGAAGTGCAAGTTAAGTTGCACGAACTTAAAATTAGTAGCTAAAAGAGTGGTAAGTTGTATTTTAAATTCTCTATATTAGATATTAGCACAGAGAAAGCATATCTATATACATATAACAAAGAGTAATGTGAAAAAATTGTGTTAGACTGGGTGTTTTTTTTTATTTTTTCGCCTTTTTCTTCTTTTTCTTGTCTTTTTTATCTTTTTTCTCCTTCGGCTCAGGTGGTTCTTCGGGAGGAGGAGGTGGTGGTGGTGGTGGTGGAGGAGGAGGTGGTTCCTCATAGAGAGGACCCTTGATCAAAGACCTTGCGGATTCTAGGTATCCCAGCCTTTCACGAAGATGATTTTCGATATCTTTGAATACGTCAAAGGCTAAAAAGAATTCATTCGTTTAGATGATCTACGAAAAAAGCTTAGCATTTGGCTTAGCTTTGTAACATCTCGTCAAAAAATATGTTATAGAATTAAAGCTACTTAATTAACTAAGCTTAGTTAACTTCTATTAGATATTATTGGAAGGCGAAGTTAATTCTTTAAGATCATATTAATTCCGTAATGATATTTTATAAGCACAATAATCTAATCTAAAATCGACATTTTATCAATGTTTGGATTGGCTGGGCTTGGCGCCTCCCCCCCCCGTCCTGATCATTAAGTTTATCGGTACTTACGTATTATTGCAACAATGCCAACGTCCAGAGTAACTCGCCAAGTTGGTAACCCCGATTCCTATGAGTCGTACGCGGTGAATCGGCAACGATGTGTTTCGTTTCAAAAATGCCAACAATAGGTTGCGATAATATGTAAGTACCGAAATAAATTCCAACTTCTAATCACTTTTCATGTCAAAAATTGTGTTTGAGTGTACGTGGGAACGCGGTACAACCTGTAAAAAAATGATTATATTCAAGCATGCGTGAACTATATTTTGTGTAACATGTGGGGGAATAGTTTTCCCATTATTGGCTGCATTTCGCGGCATTTAGTGACGTTTTTTGATTTGAAGGAATTTGCCAACGGTATAGCACGTTAAGTACCGATAAGAGTACTATTACTATTTCAGCTGCTATGTGACTCAGTGGCGTAGGGTGGGGGTGCAGAGGGGTCGATAACTCCGGGTGGCATACGAAAAGGGGCGGTGGCAAGCACCGCGGTATTTAAATTCAAAAAATATTTCAAACTCTAAATTGGATAAAAGATATCAATCCTAATGCCGAATTTGTTCCTTCCTCAAACCATTCTCCAAAACCTAGTCTGCGTACATGCAGCTTCAGTTTAGGTAAATTCGGTGACTTTCTTTGGTACTCTAGAATGCTGCTACTCTTGTTTTTTTCTACGTCAACGCACCCATGGGAAGTTCTTCTTGAATTCACAGAAAAAAGGTATGAAGAGGATTCAGGACACACGTTGGAACGCTAGACGTGATGCTGTAAATTATATTAGACACCATTACGAAGAAACTAACTGCATTGGAAAAACTGGCGGAAACGAGTGAAAGCTTTATTACACGCACAGATACAGGAAATTTACTAGTCGCTATGCGATTGCATTCATTTTTATGTTACTTAGGCTTTTGGAAACCGGTACTGTGTGAAGTCAATGATGCTCAAAATTATTTGCAAACAGAGGGACTAAATATCCATCAAATGTACTAAAAAAGTACGTGCTTTACAGACCGTATTAGAAGCAAAACGAGAAAAATTTTGGATGACGCTTTAATATATGCTAAAAGTTTATGTGGAGAGCTTGAAATTTCTTTTGAACCCCCAAGATTAATCAGGAGGAAGCCTATATTTGGCGACGGAAGTAAAGATGTTCAGTTATCCTACGAGGATGACTTGAAGCGAACAATGTTTTCTTCAAAAGACAGAGTAACTGATAAAATTTGAGAAAGATTCCAACAGTTGGAGAATCTAGAGCAAAAATATGCTTTTTTAAGGCCTGAAGTGATATTGAGCATGGACGAGCTTAGATCAAGCCCCTGAAGACATAAATGCAAAAGCCCTCGTGTAGCTGAACAGTAAGACGTTAATATTCACTCACTCACTCAAGACATTAATAAAGAAGAATTCCAACTTGAGCGCGTACGTCTACAAGCTTTTGTAGCTGCAACAGACCCAGGCTGTAAAAAAGAACTCATTAGGTCCGGCTCTCTATCTCTGGGTTTATTAAAATATATTATTGAGTTCAAACTTGAAGATGACTTACTAAACATTGTCATAATGTTGAGAATTTTTTTAACATTTGCCATCAGTAATGCCAGATGCGAGAGAGAAGCTTCTCTAAGCTAAAATTAATCAAAAATTATCTCAGATCGACTATTTCCACGTTAAGGCTAACAAATTTAGCTTTTCTGGCAATGGAACTTGACACACATATTGATATTGACAATTGTATTTAAGATTTTGCTATGAAAAAAATATGAAAAGTGCATTTTTAATCAATAAAAAAATTTAAAGCTGCTTTTTTTTTTTTTACTTTTACTACTTTTCTCGACTAATAATTAAAATAGAGGTGACAAATTTCCGGTCGGCCCCAAGCGGCGAAAGCACACGCTACGCCACAGATGTGATTGAACTCTTAAATTCAATACAGAAAACTGCGTGGTTAAAGTTTAGATTACGGGACATCCCTTGGCGCGAAGTCAATTTTTTGGAGACCGGAACCAGTCGCCAAGCTACCTATATGTAGTGATAGGTGCTCCAAGAGTAATGAAGCGAAACCGAAATAATGAAGAGCCGAATTCTGTTGGCATCTTGATCAACATCGCCAAACTCAGGGTCCTCCTGTTCTACTTATGGGGTTTTTGATACCATTTTTTTTCTCTGTCGTCAAAGGTGGAGGTTACAGGTATTTACGTATTATCGCAACCTATTGGCGACATTATATGAAACGAATCACACGATTGCCAATTCAGCACGTACGACACATGAAAATTGGGGTTAACTTGGCGAGTTATCCTGAACGTTGGCGATGGTTGCGATAATACGTAAGTACCGAATTTTACCCGAGAAACCAAAAGCACACCGAGAAAAAAAAACCCAGCCAAATGCGCCATTTAGGCGTCGAAATATATGGTATGGCTTTAACAGGAAGGTACTAATTGAGGTTTTTAAAGCAAAAATAACTGGAACGAATTTTTGATAACGGTACGCTAAGAATTTTTTTGTCAAATTGTTGTAAAATGTCACTAATTTAGGGTAACACTAATTTAGACTAGACGCCAAAGATCTTTTTGGTGTGATTTTAGAAACAGGCCAAAACGAATAGCGTACTGATATCAAATTAGTTTCAAATTACTTTTTGAAAGATTTAAGAACACGCTATAAATATACACAGTGGTGTGGTGCAAAAATAAATCACCAATTTAGCGGTATTTCCGTTCTGTGTTTACTATCAGTTATAATTATTTCACGTATCTACCTCTAATGCCCGTGCTAGCTCTTTTCATATTCTTCACGTTCTCCATCCACGCTTGTTGGGTATTCAACAAGTCTTCCATGATCATTTTCAACTCCTCCGTGAAATGATAATCATCAGGAAATTCGATTTCGAATTTTTTCACCTCCTTTGAACTTATTTCTTCTTCTCCTTCAGGCATAAGCTCAGCCTTCATCGATTCCAATGCCTGTTGCATCCGTTCCTGTTTGCCCAATACATCGCCCACTCTCATTTCTAGATCTTCGATTCTCTGTGACACAGAATCCAAAGACGAAATCAGGTCCTCAGGGGCATCATCGGGGTCCTTTCTTTCGGTGCTTTTGTCAGAGCTGACCTCACTTTCCATTGAAGAAAACGTTTGGTGTTTAAAGTACCTCAATTAAATGAATGGAATTTATTTGTAACTTGGAGTTAAATTTATAACGTTACCAATTAAATTTAAAAAAATTTAGCATGCAGATAAATACATTAAGTTTTTTATGTCAAGTCAAGAAAATAATGAAAATGAGGATTTTTGAATACGTGAGATAAAGATACAATTTAAAATGAATTTTACATAATGCAATGTTGAAAGCATAATGCTTAAAAGCACTCAAAACCGTGAATTTTGCTTTCATCGGTATGGCTTAATGACTGAATACGTAAATATGCAGTTTCAATTCATATATACAATTATGAAAACAGATATAAAAATGTACTAGCTATACTTATTTAGTGCCTCCTATCTGGCGCCGCACTAAAGAGTGATACCAGCTGCTGGGAATGTACTAGGTATGCAGTGGTAAATTAACAATCCGCAGCCCCATTGGATAAAGAAAAAAATATTTATTTTTTGAAGTGTTTAATTTTTATTATTTGGTAACTACCGTTTAAAACGTATGTTATTATAGTGCTTCAAAGTGTAATTACGCTAAACCTAAATCAACATTTTTCCGTTTAACAATTCTTTTTCACCGAAAATTTGATTATAGAAGCGTCCGGAGAACTTTAAGCCTATATCCAGGACGCTGGCCCAAGTGTAGTATAGGGGTGGGGGCTTTGCATTTGGCGATTTTGATATAGATATTATGATGAGATAACTAATTCATTCTGGATTCCGGGCATTTATCGCTAAGTAAAGTAGGTTGGCGATCGATTTTTGTCGCCTAAAGAAACTGACATCGCCAAGCCCCCCCCCATACTACACTTTAACCCAGGACGCTTGGTACTTACGCATTATATTGTCAACCAATTCATCCAATGAAAAGACGTCGCTAAAATGCCAACATAGGCAGCCAATAGAGGAAGAACAGTCTCATCTATGTTCGAACACGACAGTAATATTTAGCTAAAATTTTCAGAACTGGTAATGTTTTTTGATTTATTGAAATTGGTCGACGATATAATACGCAAGTATCGGGATATTATGTTTGGGCACTTTTTTGGAGATTGACATATGAATCGCAACAATGTCAACGTTCAAGATAATTTGACAAGTTGGCAATCCTGATTTCACATATGTCGTACACGCTGAATTGGCAACCATAAGCTTTCTTTCTTATAATGGTTGCGGTACCCTTTTCCGTTTTGGGAGGCCGTTGGTGGAGGTTAAATTTTTTTCTTGCCCATATTAAACGCCAAACAGAAAGTTTTGTGTGTGTGTGTTTTTTTTGTCTTTTTGCACATGCACCATAAGCACTAACTCGTGAACTGTGTGGTAGGTTTACCACAATTAATAAGTTATTACTGGTATTTGGCGATTTTTTTTTGTTGCATTTTTACGGTCCCCGAAACGGTTAAGTATTCTCCCTTTTTTTTGTTTGTTTTGGCATCTATTTTCAGTGATGTATTTTCCACTTGATTCGGTTTTTAATTATATATATGCGATATTTATATATATCAGTGACGTAACGTACACCTCTACATTCGTGTGGGGGGGGATAGGGCAGGATTTTAGAGGGCCCCAAAGCCTGACTGACGCCAAGTACGTATTGAGCTTGGGGTCCAAAACTTGACATTGCAGGGGCCCAAATATTCTCCGTTACGCCACTGACTGAAAGTAAATTTTTTTGGCCTACCTTTAAATTATAAAAAGTCAAACTAAATCAAAATATAAGCATTCTTTTAATTTTTCTTTTGCACTTTCAATTTAGCATGATAATTTTTTTTTCTTCCTTTTTTAATGAAGCAAAATTCAAATTTTCAATTGTGAGTGTAGCAGTTATTCTAACTACTAATTCATTAATATATAAACTAATAGTTAAGCCTAATATTTAGACTTAGTTCTTTATTATAGTACGAGGGCATTTCGAAAAGTAAAGATACACCGTACACCAGAGGGGAAAAAAAGTTTTGGCGAGCAAGTTGGCAACACAGGTGTTAACCTTGAAACATTAGCTTTCTCCTTGCGGTTGTTCGGCATTTCAACTTTGATTCTGGTTGGAGTAGGTCGTGTTTAAAATGGCTGCGCCGATTCAGAATCCCGCCAAATGCGAAGTGCGCTCCGTCATACGTTTTCTTCATGCAAAAGGGCAGCGACCAGCGGATATTCACAAAGAAATTGTTTCTGTTTATGGGAACATTATGAATCGACAAAATGAAACGAAATGGTGTTGTCATTTCTCTGAAGGTAGGACCGATGCTCATGACGAATAAATAACAGGTTGGCCATCTGTGATCTCTGATGCCCTTCTTCAGAAAACGGAGAAAGCAATTCGTGCGAATAGACGCCTCAAATTGAAAGAATTGCATCAGATCATACCGGAAGAGTCAATGACAACTCCTTATGAAGTTGTGACTGTCAAGTTAGGGTACGGGAAATTGTGTGCGCGCTGGGTTCCAAAAATGTTAACGGAAGAACACAAAAAGAAAAGGATGGGCTTTGCACTGGACTTCCTCACACGCTATGCAGAAGCAGGTGATGAGTTCCTTTATCGCATTGTGACAGGTGACGAGACGTGGGTTTATCACTATACACCTGAATCCAAGCAACAATCAATGCAATGGCGCCATTCGAATTCACCAAAAGCCAAGAAATGCAAAACTTCGATTTCAGCGAAAAAAATCATGGCTTCTGTTTTTTGGGACAGACAAGGCATTCTTCTGTTGGAATTTATGCCTCCCGGAACGACAATTAATGCTCCTGCATATTGCCAGACTTTGAAACGTCTTCGAAGGGCAATTCAAACCAAACGCAGGGGAATGCTGACAAATGGAGCCCACTTGCTTCATGACAACGCTCGGCCTCACACAACGCTCGTAACCAAAGCACTACCATACAGCCCGGACCTTGCGCCTAGCGACTTTCATTTATGCCGTTACCTGAAGTCACATCTTGGTGGAAAATCATTCAACGACGGTGATGTGATCAAAGATGAAGTTGAAATGTGATTCCAACAACAGGCGGCAACCTTCTATGACTGTGGGATACAAAAGCTTGTGCACCGACTTAACAAATGTTTGGATAACGGGGTGATTATGTCGAAAAATAATAAATAATCCAGTTAATAAGATGTAACTGACGTTTTCTAAATAAATGTTTTTTTTAAGGAATGCGAGCCATTGTATATTTACTTTTCGAAATGCCCTCGTATGTTTCGGTATTTAAATGTTAAAAGAGGCTTGAAAACTGCTAGTTTGAAAAATTTTATTACTCTTGTGCAACTATTTCACTCCCTTTTAATATCTGACCAGATTATCAAATCCAGTCGTGTGGAAGTGAGAAACATGCTTACCATACAAGTGGCGTAATAGAGAATATTAGCCCCCCCCCTGCAAAGTCAGGTTTTGTGTCCCAAGTCCAAACACGTACTTGGAGTCAGTTAGGCTTTGGGCTCCCTAGAATCTCTGCCCCCCCCCGCATTGCGGGGGAGTACGTTGCGCCACTGTACCATACCTATACCATAACACCAAGATTTGATTCTTCTCAAATATGATCATACATTGAAATTTTTAAATTAATTAAAGCAAAAACTAACTAGTATAAACAGTTATTTTTTTATATAGTCTTAATTTTGCAACGCTATAGGCAAAGCTAGTTTATCCATTGGGCGGCCCGTATAAGTTGGCCTTAACCAGATTTTCTGGTTATAAATTTTTATCCGCCAGTTCCAAGGTAGATAGATCTTTTGCGCCCAGACCCGAAATGAGCTTAAATCATCACTGACTACCGGCCACTGACTGATTATAATTGAGCATTCCTCTTTCAAATTGCTACAGTAAAAAGGAACCCCACAGGCCAGAATGATTTAGAATTTGAATTGAATCTACTTGTGGAAGGGGGAAACGGTATGGCATAAGGAGAAAAAAATATTGGCGTTTTCATTTTTCCTTTTTGTGCGGTTTTTGGCTCAAATACAATTAAAAACAGATTTTTCCCATCCAATGTAGTACGACCTTGCCGTGACGGATGGGTTTTTCATTAAAACTGCTACAATTGTTGAATGACTTGGAAATCATTTTTTTCCCCTGTCAAGCATGAACATTGAACAATACAGTTAGTTTAATGTGCAACTTATGCCAAAGTTGTCGAATCCACTTTCGTTTGGCCGCTTACAGCGCCATCTAGAGATATATTTTGAAGCCTCCCCCCCCCCCTTAAGCCCCTTTTCAAGTATATTCAGTTCAAATTTGAAGTCATTCTGACAGTTGTTCTTCCTTGCAGCATTTTGGAAGTAACTTTATATAGCACCCTGTACATTTCCTTTCCAAAAATGACATTTTGTCAAAGATAAAATAAAGAATGGATTTGAAAGTGTTTCTAATCAGATTTTAAGAGCATACACAGTAATAATTGACAGGATTAAAACACACAAATTGTTTTTTAAGACACTATTTTCAATTCAATGATTTTATTGATCACATCAATCCATTTATACTAAATGCTATGATTCTATACGAATATAGACATGTTTACATATGTATATATAATTAGATATTGCTTTTAAAAATCTATTTTAATGGAAAAGTACAACATTCTTAAAACATCTGCAGGGTCAATACAAATATAAGTGCAAAATTCAAAAATTCCAGCACAAAATATACATAATAAATTAATGCACAGCATTTTTATTCATAAATGTGTGGGCTAAAAAATGGCAACATTCTTTATAAAATGTTTATATATAAAGTTTCATAAACATACAAAAAATCATAAATTTCATATTTATAAATAAGATAGTTTCAGTTAGAAAAACTTTTTTGACTCATTCTGTCATGTAAATAAAATCTGTTACACCCACAAATAAATCTAAATTACATATAATTTTATATAAATAATTAATGTAATAAAGCATCATACTTTTTTTATAATACTAAATTATCAAAAGTCTTAATTCAAATGTACCATAATCTTTCAATACACAATTTGACATTAATATATATATCAAAATCATTTGCTTTGCTTAAATATCTTATTAAAAAAGTAACTGTATTATAGTAATGGAATGTTTTAAAGATATATTGATTAAGAATGTTAATATTTTTGGAAACTATAACCAAAAGTTGAAAATGATAAATAAATGAAACATCTCATGTATTGACTACTTTCAACCTTTGATTATGATTTTCTTATTGCTTATTGAGAATTATAAATATTTAATTTGATGAACCTTACAACAATTAATCTGTCACCATTTTTTAAAATCTATTTATAGTGTTTATATATTTTAGTTTCTTCAATAAGTAAGAAATCAGTATAACTTTATATTACTTTAACTTAAATTCAAAAATCAAACAAAATGGCTTGGTCGTACAATTCTTAAATAAAAACATTAATTAAAATAGTATTAATTAAAGGCATAATTAAAGATTAATATTGACCTACTTGACATGAATAAGTCATAGAAATGCTAAAACTTAATGTAATAGCATGTATATGTCATAGATAAAGATTTTCATTCACCCACCAATTGATTAATGGAATTAAAAAAGAAACATTAAACATTTGAACTTGAAAAAGAAATCTGATTGTCAATAACTTTTTGATGCAATTATAAAATTTCCTTTTTTATTTTATTATCACTCAAAAGATTTTAATACTGGGAATAAATTCTTTACAAAATGGAAATAATTACAGTATATTATGATAATATTGATAAAAAAACATCCATACAAATATAAAAAAATGAAATAAGCATAGTTTTAAATCCAATAATTTATTATAAAATTTTTTTTAAAAAAATAGAAAAACTAAACAAATAGTGTCATGAGCCTAAAATTTACTATGTGAAGGTTCACAAACATTTCGATAAGAATTTCTGCATGTGTAAAAGAAAATGCATCTGACTAATAAAATAATTCTGAAGCTTAAAAAAGAGGAGAAATTGCAAATTAATATACAGTTCCGGGGGAAACTATAGCACAAAAGCATCTGGGCAGAGTAAAGCCACATAAAAGAACATTTTCAGCAACACTTAGCCTTTGTATGTACATTTGTCCAAAATAAACATCACAGCATTATATATTTTTCAACTTTGGCTTTTCATACACTCTATCAATGAGTGCTTTTAAAATACTGCCTGGAAGCCTTTGATGGGTACTGATCATTTTTTCGATAGCTTCAGCGGTCTGAAATGAAAGTCATTAGTTTATTAATATTAGTAAAATAATTTAATTGATTGTTTTTTCTAATTATTAAATGCAGCAATTATACATACAGAAAACATTACATTACAAGATTATGATAACATAGGAAAACTAATAATTAAATTATAATGAAATTTAGATACCCTCTTAGACATGCATTTTCATAACAAGTATTTAAAAAAACAAGATTTCATAATTAATCTTAATAACTGAACACACACACAAAATTGTTGGAGCAATAGTTCATATGACAATGTTAAAGGTTTAATTTATTAAGGTTACTTGAAATTTCAATGGAGCTGTTGATCTAGTTTGGGCATATGATTTGAATCACCGATTTACCATTCTATAAACATACTCCTGGCTAAACCCATTCTAGCACAAAGTTCTAGTGCAGATTCCTCTAGTCATAGGAATGTGTAGCCACCTATTGGATCATCAGGGACCATAGGGAAGCTGGGTTCCCCTGTCCAAACCAGCCTGGCTTTTGCCAGGCCTGCTTAAATGTATGTAAAGGTTAAAGGTACTGGTTTGTGGAAAGGGGGACTGGAACAATGTCCATATTCACAAGAGTCTTAGACAATTGAAAAAAGAAGTCCCTTTTCCGACCAGTTATTGCATAACTTTACTCCTATCACCACTGTAGCAGAAAAAGTTATCATAAAATGCAAAAATATCTGAATTAAACTTGCTTTAAAATTTTTTTTCTCCCTAAGTATGTACACATGCAGGAGATTTTGGATGCATGTTGGATCCACCTGCATATGTACATGCAGATGGGGATGCATGTTGGATTTGTAAATGGTGGTCTCCCACCATATACAAATTATAGTGTTTGCTTTCATCAAGCAGAAGGCAATAATGTAGCAGTGACATTCAAAACAAACCTAAAATTTTGATACGTAGAGTAGTTCTTTTTTTCATAACAATGGTGCTGTAACTTAACAGCTACTGGAGCAGTTTAAATGGGATATGTTTGATCACTCTGGATATAATCCTGATTCAGCACGGAGTGATTTTCATCTCATTACTGAAGAGCTAAGATACCAATTAGAACCCTCCAAACTATATTAAACTATTATCTTGCATCACTAACAGCACCACTCTTCAAGGGTTTTGGAAAGCTCATCTATGGATATGACACTTCACGCCAATTATGCCCAAAAGTAAACATAACTTTTGATAATCAATTAATTTTGCTTTTTACATGAGAAAAGATTGAAAGGTCATCAGAAATTGAAAAGAAAAGGACTCTTGTTCAAACAAAGATTAGTTTATAAAATTATTAACACATTAATTCCCGCATGCCCCATTGAATTTACATTTTTGTACCATTCTAAAAATAACTTGATTAAAAACATTATAGATAAACTCAAAATAGTCTTTTCTAACAAAAGTTGACATAAAGAAAATCAGAAGCAGAAGACTAAATATTTTCTATACACAGTGAAATTTCCAGAAGCATACAAGCAACACGAAGCAAGTACATTAATAATTTAAACATTAAAAATAGTATTGCTTTTCCTATAAATCTTTTATGTTATATATGAAAATTAATAATGACAAAATGATTTGAGGTTATTTTTCACCTGATTATGCATTTATTTTTCTCATAAGAAAACATTATTGCACATTAGAATTTAGAAATTGATTTAAAGTAATAAATTAAATTTTGGAAATATAAAGCTTTGCAGAATAGCAAAGATATTTTAATAGTTTATAACTACAAGGAACATGTTATAATTATAAGAATCAAATCAAATTAAATATGAAATGAATAACTAGACGTTAAACAGAAAAGGCTGGAAAGAGTCAGACATTTTAAGAACAAAGTAAAATTTCATATTCACAATATTAATACAAAATGATGAAAGTGAAACAGAAGAAAAAATTTACCTTTGCAGCTAGCTCTTCTGGGGTCATATTTGGATCATATGGAATAGGAGTACCAACATATGTTCTAAAAAATATAATATTGTAAATAAATATACTTATTTTTCACAGCCCTTTAAAAATTAATCAAAAAATTAACCTTAAAGAAAAAAAATAAGTAATTACATTAAAATACATTTACAGGGCCTGATTTCTAGAAATGTAGATCCTGGATTATATTTTGAAAGTGGTACAATTATTGAGATATTGGAGATTATATAAAGTATCATAAATTGATTGATTATACACTTTAAATTGCAACTCATAACTCTAAAATATTATGTAGAGCTATTTTTCTAAGTCAAAAATTAAGAACTGTAGCAAAATATAATACTTGAATATGTAAGAATATAAAAATAATTATCTAAACTATATATAGCAACAGACTATAATATTATGGAAAGCAATGAAGGAGTAGAAATTATCCATTTTAAACTAAAATACAAAAGAATAAAATAGTGGATGAAAAACAGTTTTTAATTAAACTTACCTCATTTTTACTGGAAATCCACCATAAATAGGAACAACTGGTAATCTTGTTTTTTCATATATTTTTCTTAACCAATCTAATAAAATTTTAAGCATATTTATAATTCTTATTCTTGTCTATAATTCCTACTCTACACATATATAAATAGAATTCTAGTAATACTTAGTGCAAAGAACTATATATGAAACATATCTTATCTTAAAACTTGAAAAAAATATATATATTTCTAAAAAATATGTAAAATTAGTTGAAGTATTATTTTCTGTGGCCAGAAAATTTCAAAAATTACTTTGTAGAAAAATTTATAATTGATAATGATTTGCAGTATAGGAGGAAAAAAAAATATTGCTTCCAGTTCATAGTATAGTATAATGATTACATAATAGAAAAATGGAAGTTTGTTATTGAAATGTACATATTCCATTTAAAATGCTTTGAGATACTTATATACATTTCAATCTAACATTAAAAATAAATTATACATGAAGTATTTCAATACATAGTTAATAAAAAAAAATGTACATAAAAGAAGAAACTGATTCTAATTATGTCTTAAAAGGATAATGAAATCCTTTTAATAGAAAGTCATTATTTGTGCATTTACAATAAAATATTTTAAACATCCCAAAATAGTTAACTAAAAATGCAGGTTATAATAAAAAAAAATTCTAACACATAAATAATAATACAATATCAGTTTATATCAAGAATCAATCGATTTTGTCACCCATCTGGTATAGTGGTTAGTGAGGCTAACTGCTGTGTCGTAGGGCCTGGTTTCGAATCCCAGAGAAGGCATGGATGTTTGTAAATGTATAGTGCCTCTGTGGCATGGCAGTACTTTAAATAGCCGTTGAGCTACAAGTCTTCTTGTGAGGTTGGTGGAAAGGGAAGAGAGGTGTGAAGCCCCTGATTACTCCCAGGGTGTTCTCCCTCAAAATTGGGGTGGAACCGAGCCAAATTGTACTGTCACCTGCATGGTGCTCAAAGCTATGGCTAATGACAGGCGTACAATATAGCCTGATACCCTGAAGAATTTTATTGGCTTCGATCTGACTACATCAGACAGGTGGCATTAGCAATAACAATCTATTTAGCTTCAAAATATAACTTAATTCAAAACTCATGAATTTTCCTTCAATATCACTCTTCAATATGAAAAAATTTTATATATTTTTCAACAAAATACTAATACACAATCAAAAGTCATAATAAATCTGTTGGTAAATATTTAATAAATTTACAACTACATATTAAAAAAAAACATTATTAATAAAATTCACAAGACTATGAGAGATGCAAAACTCTAATCTCTTTTAAATGACTAATTTGTTATTACTTTTAAAAAAACTATAAATTGATTGACTGTTTATTAACAGCACACTATAAAGTAACACGAAGGACACTACTAGCAGATCTTGTAACTTAGAACCAAGTCAAGTGATGAGGACACGGCAGAGCTAGCCCCTCTCTTCAGACATCCACACCAAAGCCTACACTAAAACTTTACAACAAGACAGATTTAACATAAATACACCCCTTTACATAGCAGATCTGAATCCATGACTTAACAAAAGGTATGTCAGCCATGAATTTAAAACCATGTGACCACATATTTAACACAGCTAATAAGAATCTATAATGAAAAATTCTCCAAAATGTTTCCATAGGATTTATTTCTTTAAGATTAAAGCGATTTTTCCAAATCAGAAAAATATATAATACTATTATGGATATTCCAATTTAAGCAATGATAAACGAAATAATTAAAGAGAATAACTTACGACTGCCAGTTTTCACAGATCGAAATGCTTCCCTAAGGTTCTGAGTAAAAACTGGGATGATAGGCTGAAAAAAAAAGAAAATATCACATACAATCAGAACATTCATCACATAACAGGATATGAATAACTAAGAGCATGAAATGTTAATTCATAAAAAGAAAAGAAGTTTCTTACTACTTGAGCTTCTAAAGCTACTTTTGCAAAGCCAATTCTCTTTCCCCAAATGAGGCGGTATTCTTCATCTCCAAACTGAGCTTCAAGGACTCCTCCAGGTGCAAGTGCAACAAGATGACCTTCTTTCAAATATTGGACGCAAAGTTGATAAGATCCCGAAAACACGTGGCACACATCCATCAACAGATTCCACCCTGCAAAAGAATATTTATTTCAACACTATACTTTTCAACACTGTCAACACTAATTTACATGAAAATATAAAATAAGACAAAAGTTAATGCCCAAGAATTCTAAAAAGTTTTGAAATCAATTGAAAGAAATGCATATATACAGGGTGATTCTCTACCAAACTGTTAGGAAGTGTAGGAGGTACAGATACGACTCGAAATCACATAGGAATGCCATAGTTGCAAGCTAGGGTGCAAAGAAGCAGAGAAAAAGAAACAAATACTTTAATGGAGACATAAAATATTTTATTGAGAGGTTGTACTACAACAGGTGTTTGAAAGTGCATGAACTTCTTCTGGATTCACCTAAAGTGTTTGGTGCACGAGAATTCTGTTGAAGAAAAGGCTCTAATATCTGTAGCTGCTGGTAGGATACGTTGCATGCTAGGAATCTCCCAGAACATAAGAAATTCCATGCAGCATCCCTCTCATGCCTACCAGACAACTTCTGGCCATAATTTTGAGCACCTGTTGTAATACAACCTTTCAATAAAATATTTTCTGTCCCATTAATGTGCTTTTATTTGTTCTTTTTTTCTGCTTAGCACTATAGCTCATAACTGCAGCATTTGTAACCCTACATTTCTATAAAATTCTGAGTCATCTATGTATCCCCAACCAGTTTGTCGATCTGGTAGCAAATTCCCTTGTATATCTTCACGACAACCTGAACAGAAATAATTGTTTAAATAATAAACATAGCAACAGTAAGATCCTGAATATAAGTTCATTTTTAGAACTGAAACTTTTTAAATTCAAATGAAAAAGCCTTATAACTCAACACTGCAAATTTAGTTTTGTAAATTGTTACAATAAAATCTATAAAAATTTCCTTTCCTAAATCTGAAATTTTATTTTAAAGTAAAGATCAGAAATGGATTTTATAATAAAAAAGAAATTTACCAATAAAAATTTAATTCTGATGAATAACACATATATAGACAGATGTTTCTCAATTAAAAAAAAGATTCTTATAATATAATAAATAAAAGAATGAAAATAAAGTATGAAAGTTGTATATAAAAAAGTATGAATAATTATTTGAAGCATAAGAATTAAGTGAGATGATAGTTAAAAAAATAACAATGCACAAAACACATTGAAATGAATGTTTAAATAA
Source organism: Trichonephila clavata (assembly GCA_019973975.1). Classification (NCBI taxonomy): domain Eukaryota; kingdom Metazoa; phylum Arthropoda; class Arachnida; order Araneae; family Nephilidae; genus Trichonephila; species Trichonephila clavata. The sequence goes on from BMAO01035006.1 coordinate 348,283, forward strand.
AAAAATACTTGATTGCATATATTTTTTAGAGTGGAAAGAAAATTCTATTAAAAATTTAAAGTAATTTTGAGTATATTCTTAAAAATTCACATTATAAAATTTTATGGTTATATATAATTCTTTACTATATTAGCAAGACCTAACTGCTTTTTTAACTCATACCATTTAATGTGTTAGAAGAAACAAGACTTCTAAATATACAATACTGGTAAATATCAATCAGATTAAAATAGCATCAACGGATTTCTTTTATATTTATGACCATAACTTTTTTTCTGAAATATATTAAGATTGTATAATTTCAAATAAGAATTATGTTTTAAGTTCAGAAGGTAGTAACATGATTTAAATAGGTAAGTAAAAATGAAAAAAATGGAGTTAAAATATAACGAAAAATTAGTATTGTCCCCATTTGTGATTTGTTTTATTACTGAAATTACAATGGATGATGTTACACACATATTAATAAAATGAGTATTTATAGAAGTAAAATGAATTATAAGATTTAAAACCTACCAGGAATTTTAAAAAGAAAATGATCTCCCACAGACCTAATACATCGTTTCTTTATAAGAATAGTCTTGGCTAAAATGTAATAATAGTCAATTGGAATAGCTCCATGATAGAAAACTATTAATGCACCTCCCTCTTTCGAATCAGGGATGTTTTCTAATCCAACTATCTCATATCCTAAAAAATAAATTTTTGTAAATATATAATTTAAAAAAAAACATTAAAGACAAATAAAAAATATTAACCAAACTCAATGATTCAAATAAACATAAAATTTTTATGCAGAATAAGAGCTAAAGTAAATATGAAATAATTCAGACAATAACATAACTTTTATGGAACCAATTTGTAAAAGGGAAAAAAAAAACATTTTTTTTTAAAAGAATTTATTTGAATACTTGTTTTCAAAACTAAATTTAAGTAGTATCACTTTATCTGAACTCTTATGAAAATTGTCTAACCCATTAAATATACTTTTCTAAAACTTAATAATGTTGATTCAAACCAAAAAACAAAATTTAATTTTTCACATTGGATACTGATTAATTTGATATTCAACCAATTTTATATATATATATGTACTTATAAATAGTTATGCAGTAAAAAGCATAGTTCCTTTCTATAAGAATTTCTTTTTAAGAAAATGAGAATCTTTTAAAATAACTGGAGTAAAAGTAATTTATTTCAGAATTTAGTATTTATGAAGCAAGCTTGTTTAATTTTTCTAATTTCACATTTTAATCATCATTTATTTGTAACAGAAATTTATGACAAAATAAATTAAATTTTTTTAAAAAAATTTCTTTTTAAGCAAAATTCTATTTTACTTATATACTTTTTACTCCTACCTTTTGTGGCACGAAATGAACACATTTCTCATTATTTATTATATTGACAATAAAATAAACTACACTTAATCAACACCTAAAAATTTTTTAAGTCCCCCCCCCCCTCTTTTAAAATATCAAAAAGTTTTCAATCAGAAAATTGTTAAAAATCATTAATGTTTATCTAGAAGAGAAATAAAAAACAAATTGCTTAGAGAACGAAATGCACATACACAAATTTAAATCTAAATATCTATAAACATGCTTTATTTTTATTAAAGAATTAGGTTATATATAAGCAAAATGTTTCATAAGTCAAAAACAAATAATATTTACTGACACACAAAACATAGCTTGCATTTATAGTACCATTGCTCTTATTTCTTTACTAAGTGCTTTTATGCACATTCAATGACAATTTTTTCTTTCTTAAGTATGCTATTTTGCTAATATTATTTAATTATTTTTCTAAGGTTTGTTTTAAACTCATGACACACCAGCCACGAGTCCGATACCTTGACCACTTGGCTACCGTGGCCACATTTCAAATATCAAAATATGGAACAATCGATTCATTACACAAACAATTAATTTTGAAAAATAAATATTAAATGAGGTAAAAATAAAATTTACTGAATAAACTGTGTGTGTTTATTTACATATTCATTTAAAAAAAAAAATTTCTGACAAGCATTAAGTTTTAATCAGTTGAAAAATATAAGAATAAAAAAAAAAAAAGCATTTTAAACAAGAAAAAAACTTTATACAAGAAAGAATATTTCCAAATACTCATAAAGACTTTGAAACATTTTAATTCATAAATCTTTCCTTAATTTCTCGTTTTAGAAAAGTTAACAATTACTCATTAAACAAGAAAACTATATTCAATGAAATGGTAATGATAAAAATGAGAAATTCCAAGATATCTTAATATAATTATTTTTCTTTTATTTACATTACCAACATCTTTTCATTAACGTAAAACAATGTAAATGTAACATAAAAAGATTTCCTTCCTAGAAATGAACAAAATATGGGAAACACCAGAGATTTAAGAGGGGTAAGAAATGAAAGAGAGGTGATTTCACATTTTTTTCTGTATTATTGGATGGTCCTACAGTATCAGTGGAAGAACTCATTGCTGTAGATCAGGGGTCGGCAACCTGTGGCATGTCTCCACTCTCTACAAAATTATAAGATAAAGCTAAATCACTATGTCTCTCCTTTCAACGCCTCGCAGATTTTTATATAAAGGTTTTATTTCTTACTTCAGTTCTCTGCCATAAAACTATTCTGCTGAATCAACTTGCATGTAGTTTGTGTGCTTTATGTAAAAGAAAACATCTTTTGTGTTTAAATGTTACTCATTATTAGTGTTAAATATTCAACACAAATCAAAATTATTGCATAATAATTGTACAATGAAGTATCATTCATTACTGTACAGTGAATAAAAAAGAAAGTAGTTCGTCCTTTACCTACCAAAAGCTTGGGCATCGACAAAAGAAAAAACAGATGTCTTAGGTATAAATCAAACTTCTGCTTAACAAACGTTTTGTGGGAGAAATATAATAAACAAAAACTGTTATTCTATATCAACATATTTAATTTGGATTGAAAATAAATTTGGTGAAAAAATCCGCTTGTGGGATAATTAGGTACAGGGAGGGAATCTAATTTCATAACAAATGCCCTTTTAAATATATATTAAGAGCAACTACAATTTTTTGAATGGTGTGTGTGTGTTTAAGAAGTCATAATTATTTTATTTTATACTTTCGGTGCAAATCAAGCTAATAGAAATATATATTAGATTACAATTTAATTTTTTCTCTCCATATTCTTCTTATGTTCTCGATTAGTCATGCCAATATACGAATAATGAATATGATTTCAGTAAAAAGTTGAATATAGTTTGATGCATGTCATGATTTTTAGGTTACTTTTAATTTTGTCACGTTGTTAGTTTTATTGTGAAAACTTGTATTTTTTTGTTTAATTATTGTGACCTTTAATAGTTGGATATTGAATCAAATGGCGAGTAAAAAAAGAAAGCTTGATGTATGAAGTTCTTGGATGAACAAATTTAGATTCATACAACAAAAAAATCACGCTGAAAGTATGTCATGTAGCGAAAGTGTTGTATGTCGTATGTCAAGTGTACAAAGACATTTTCAAACGAAACACCATACCACATTTAAGAATTCTAATGAGAAATGTGAAGTTTAGAAAGAGCTGTTTCTGGGTATAAAAAGGAAATTACACTTTTATGTCAAACAATTTCTGCTTTTGGTTCCACATATCTATGTGAACAAATTTTTTCTCGAGAAATATATTTTGAGTCCACTAAGAAATTGTTCAACAGCTGAGCATTCAGAATTCTGTATCAAATTGAAAGTCACAATTTATACCCCTGACATTGTAACATTAAGTAGAGCTCTGCAAGGTCAAGGTTCACATTAAAATTTTAATTTTTTATTTAACTATGTTGTATGAACACTTATATTTTTTGTTTATTTCTAATTTTATAAATATTTTTAAAAATGCATCACACATGCACAATTTTAAATTTTATTTATATTGAAGAATAGTCATATTTTATGTTTACTCATTTTAATAAAAATTCTTAAAAAATACATAATTATGTGTACAGTTTTAATTTTTAATTTATGTTGATAGAATAGTTATATTTTTATTTGTTTATTTTTGTCAAATATCTTTAAATGATGCATAATTAACATATAATAAAACTCTATAAATTTGTATTTTTCACGTCTACTTCCTAACTGCAAGTATTGCCGTGGGAATCGAATTGTTTAAAATATTTCCCATTGCATGGCCCGCTGAATCATGTTGGTAGGTTGGTGTGGCATGGCACAGCTAAAAGGTTGCCGACCCCTGCTGTTGATGATGATCATGTGTGAGCAGCACCAATTGTGGCAAAGAAAAAATTTTGTTCACAGCTCAAAAAACACCAATGATACAAATTTCGAAGATAGAAATGGAATTAATAATGCAGCTCCTCTGTTCCTATCTCATTCGAAATGAAAAACATCATAAAAAGTATATGCAGTTATTTAGATGGCACATTCCAATGGTGAAATGAATAACAAAATGGACAACATCGAACAATTTAATGCTAAAAAAGACAATGCAAAGAAAAGTATTAAATTACTTTTAAAAAACTTAATAAATGTTTTTTTTTTCAAAAACCTAACATATTTTATTTTACTCCCCTCAGTTTTGTGTTAACTGATTTTAACTGTAAATTTATATGTAATTTTTTCCATTAAATTTTTTATGTATATTTTAATAAAGGAAGTTTTTAAAACAAATATTTTGTTTTTCTTTTAAAACAAAGTGAAATCACACAAAAAATTCATATCAAATTTGGCACCCATATAATTGCTTAATTTATATTAATATTGCAAATCTTGGCTCATTTAACACACAATATAGTAACTATAGCTCTCGACTACCACATGTTAACGGGGTCAGAATATAATAGAAAAATAGAATTCATCTATAGTACCTAACCCGAACATAAAAAATATGCATAATAATAATAAAAACAAAAAAATACGATAAAATAAAAACAGTAAGTTTGATAATTCCGTTGTGAATTATCAAACATTCTGTTAAGAATTTTTATTATAAACTTTTGACAGTATTTCTTCACATAAACACTAGATTATTCCTTACCATGCCACAGCCAGCCAAGAGCATCCCAGGCTGTTGCTAAAGTATTTCTGGCACCATCCCACACATCTCTGTTGTAGGCTTCACGAAGACGGTAACGATATCGATAGGCTCGGACAAAAAGCGCAGAAAGGAAGAATAAGATAAATAACACAAAAGGGAACACAAAAGCAATCTGAAATTTAAAAAAAAACATTAAATAAACAAGATTACATTATATATCTGTAAAATTCTCTGTATAATTAAAATATTCAAATGATCACTACAATAATTTTGTAAAGGTTCTTATTCAATTTTCTTCCTTAACTAGTTTTTGGTTATTTATGTACTATCACAACCTTGAATAAAACTACACTAATTCTAAAAACAGAATACACTGATGCAAATATGGAGCATAGTCTAAAATTACTAATTAATAAATAAATAATAGATAAAAGAAAAAAACCAATTTTAATTATTTAATTTTATCCCTTTTTATTTTATTATTATTAATTATATTATAGAAAGTTATTATAATAATAATATATAACATTATGAATTTTATTGTTTAAGAATCTGGTGAATCCGAAATTCACATTTTGATATTTGAGCTTACCATATCAACAAATGGCTAGGTTTAGAATGGTGGCAAGTGGAAAAATATGAAACAAAGCACACGGTTGACAGTTCAGTGCCTACGACAAGTGCAAAATTAGGGTTGCCAATTCGGTGAATTATTTTGTAAGTTGGCATGTTTGTGATAGTACACCAGTACCATTTTTTGAATTGCTTTAATGAATAAATGAAATTATTTATATTTCCATCTATTATATCTATATTTTTTTGTACAAAATAAAACAGATATCTTTTGCACTTTATCCTAAAATATTACCCTACCTCAAAAGCTCAGTGCTATTGAAAAATAAATATTTCATGAAGATGCTTTGTTTTCAGCTGACCCATCATTACTATCTCCTTTTTCAAATTACATAGAAAAATTACATAATGTTAACACCATGTTATCAATGAAGTTATACAATATATTGCAGCAATTCACATAAACATGAAATTTATTCAAAAAGTATTTTTTATATTTATACAAAAATAAATTTATAAATCTTTTAATAGAAAGAAACATTTCTAATTCAAAGTTATTTAAATTATTTACAAAATATATCTTGCTATTACAAGAAACAATTTAATAGTATTAACTGTTCAGTAACACAGTTCTGTTACTTAAATTCAATGCACTTTGTCACATCTGATTTTAAATATTTTAATGTCTCTATATCTTATAACTTAAAAATAATGAATAGCAATTTTTTAAATCATAATTCGTTTCATTTTCTATTAATCACAAGTAAACACATATGTTAAACTATAGTAAAACATTAACAATTTGTTTTAATAGTTACATCAGATTGAAAATACTTACAATTATGGGTGTAAAAAGCCACACTAGCCATGAAAGAAATGGAATGTCAATGTACTTTTCCAAATATGCCAGATTTAAAGTGACATATGTATAATTTCCAATTTTCTCCACCAAATCATATAAATAAGTAACCATGGCAGGACGATCCTTTATCATATGGACGAGCAATCAGATGTTTGAAGGCTCCACAGATGGGAATGATACAAAACATTTAAATCTTTGAGCCCAAAAAAAAAAAAATTTCATGATACAACATTTATCTCAAATTAAAGGAATTATTCTACTTAAAATTTAAATTATTAACAACAACAGTTTGTTGGATAACAAAACTTTTGATCATTAAACACATTAACAAGAAAAAGTCTTTAATAGTGAAATGTAATTTAGTTACATCTAAAGGGAGGGGGAAAAAAAAGAAAATTTCAGAATAACAAACTTCTTTTTAATTATACAAACATCTTACAGAAATAAAGATATAATACTAACATATTAGCCTCACTGTAGCCAAATTGGAGTCACGTGAATCATGCCATTTTCGCGCAAATCTGATTGAGTTTTTTTTTCATGTTAGAAAACATTAGAATCTCTGTTGTTTTGATATCAAGATGTGATTTGTAGGAAGCCAATTTTGCTGCAGTGATGTTAATAGTTAAGTACCATAGATATAATTATCATAACGTAAGGATATTGATACTATACTACATTAAAAGTCCTAAATTTGAAAAATAATATATATATATATTTGACAACACTGAATATAAAAAATAAATTAAATTTTCATATGCTGATGGAAAATATCTCAAGAAACACAACCATGATTTTTTTTTTGAATCAATCACTATTTCAATATATATATATATTTCGCTCAAGTGTAGTATGGGGGGGGCCCTTTCGATTTGGCGATTTTTATATAGATATTATGGTGAGATTATGAATTCATTCTGTCTTCCGGGCACCTATCCCTAAGTGAAGTAGCTTGGCGATCAAATTTGGTCGCCAAAAATAAAATCATTATTGCCAAAGCCCCTATACCTCACTTTAACCAATATATATTTGCTTGTTTTACTTAATATTCACATTAGTAGATTTAAATTTAATCTTCTAATGATAGAACCTTATTCTTGGTCTTATTTCCTTTCACTAGAGCCAGGAAGTATAGACAAATTGCAGGTGAAGATTGACTGGCCTGGAAACAATGTTTAAACCTGCAATCTTAGTTCCTAAGGTTAAGAGTTTACCTTAGTATTACTGTGACTAACTTATTATTTTTTTAACCAATATTGTCTTGTTTTACTTCTATTTTTGCACTGCTTATTTAGAATTATAACTACTTAGTATATACTATTATTGATTCTATATGTGTAATCAATTTATATACATATTTCTTTAATTTATATAAATGAAACACAGTTATACAAATCGAATATAAACTACAAAAACTTTTGATTATACATATTTTTCATACATAAAAAATAACTCGTGTTCAAAATTAAAACGTCATACTTACTATCAATGTTACTTTGCAATCAAATACGGCATGCTTTACGGATGTGCCGAAATAGTTAAAATAGATGCATAACAAACTAAAAACCCTCTTTTACAGTGCATACTTTGTTATCTGAAATGAATATAAAATTCTTGTATACTCTTTGCTAACAAATAAAAATCATCCAAGTACTACGCTTTAAATTTTGCATTGTCAGGAAAACTACTAACATCAAAAACAATTAAATTATTTAAAAAATCATAGCGTTTTAAGCATGATATAGCACTGAAAATTAATATTCAAGTAGTAATTACTTAGCATATTTTTTTATGAAACATCTGGTGACAATTTGTTTACGAAATCATCCGTTTCAATTTAATTTCAAATTACGCAATGTTCAAAATTTCAGCAAGGACAAATGACAGCATGAATGTTTGTAAACTTTGTTTCCTCCTAAACACAGTTGCAGTTGAGTAGAACAAGTATTGTACTCTTCTTATTCGAATCTTCAAAGTAACTTATCTTGGGAGACAAAGAAGTCCTTTAGGGAAATATCTCTTTCATCAGTAGTTTCATTATCCTTATTATAGTATAGTCGCTTTACATTAATTTTAACAAATTGCCGAATTATATGTAAATCCAGTCTTGTTTAAAAGGTCTTTTTAATATTCTTAAATTTAAAGATGTGTTTCGAAGGCTAATTTCCTTTCTTGTGATATATAATGTGATATAAATATGGGCTATTTTCCTCGAAAACTTTAAGAAGCTTTCCAAGAATATATCCCATATTTCTTAAAGATCTCTATTCCTTAATTAAATTGCATTCTTTACTCTTTTCTCAGATTAGTTGTATGACGAAAATAGCAATTTAAGATAAATGTCTTTACGTACTGATTTATTAAAGTTAGAACTTTTATTTAAGAGTTCAAAAGTATTTCCATAAAAAATCTCATTTTACATATCCATTGGCAATACCAGACAATTTATAATCTAAGCAGAAGGTTGATCTATTTTCAACAAATTTACTTCATTTTACATTTATTTGTATAAAATGTACTTGAAAAAATATAGCAATTTTTTTTAAACGTTTTCTTGATAATTATGCGATTTAAAAAAGTATTTTTAATTTCATTAAATTATTACAGTGGACCACAAAAGTGTTCATACACTTGCAATTTCCGATAAAATTTAAGGTTTTCAACTAATAAAAATTAATAGATTGGAAATTGTAATTTTTTTTATGATATCTGCAACTTGTTCTTAATGGAATGACATAATCAATTTTTTAAAAATAGTATAAATGTTATTTTTAAGAATTTAATAATCAAAAAGCTACTGAAAAATTACGCCACAAAAATCTTCGTACACTTAACAAATATCTCAGCATAGCTTTAAATATTGTATTTCTTTCTTAATTTAGTACTTAGTAGGATATCTTTTAGTGTCCGCAACAACTTTTAAACGTCTTGGTACAGATTTAATTAGTTTTTTGTAATTTCAGCATAGATTTTCCTAGATTCTTCTGTGATTATTATTTTTACTTCACATTATGTGTTTATATGTCATGTTTTTTTTTAAATCAAATTCTTACCAAATATGTTCTACAGGGCTAAATAAACTGTGTCAGTTCACGGTATACGAAGCGCTATTTGTGTAATTAAGAGAGCAGAGTGTGTTGTTGTGTCTGTAGTAATGTATGTATAAACTGTGTCTGCGCAATCCCAATTGCGCTGCCTGAACTGCGCATGCCCTGCAACTCCAATGTAAATGTACAGAAGTTATGAGAAATTAATAAACGCAAGTTCACAAGAAAACTGTGTCGTGATTGTGTGTCATGAACAATATGTGTTAGAGACTCTTTCAGTCCACTTACGTGTTAGAGCTATCGAGTGAAACATTGGTCCTATGAGGCCAGAGTATTAACCTATGGATTAAAAAAAAAAATAAGTGAAAAGCCAAGTGCGGCAAACAGTGATTTGTGTAAACAGCCAAGTTCGGCAGCCAGTGATGTGAGGTGAGAGCAATGTTCTTTGAATTTTTATGAGAATTTTAATTATGTCTTTAATTGCTAAGTTGAAGAAAGACGAGTTAAAACTTGTCGCGGAGGAATTAAAACTAACTGTGCCAGATAATGCAAAAGTTCTTGATTTGAAAATTTTGATTGAAAGTAGTGAAGTGTTTAATACAGACACAGAATTAGTTAAAACTGTTATTGACTATGCCGTTGAAGAAACGAGAATTAAAAAATCTGCGAGTGAATTAAATTTAGAGTTAGAAAAAGTTAAATTAGCGCATAAGCGGTCAGAAAGTGAAGCAAATTTAGAGTTAGAGAAAATTAAGTTAGCGCAGTTAGAGAAGCAATTAGAGCTTGCTAATATTCGGAAAGATTTAACACATGATTCTTCACTTTCAACAGTGAGCGCCACCGAAACATGTAACAATATTAGTATCGAAACGTTAATAAAAAGTGTAAAAACATTAACTATCTCTGTACCCTCGCGTGTTGAGTCATATAATTTATTTTTTCAGTCATTAGAGAAAGCATTCAAAACGAAAGAGGTTCCCGAAGAATGGAAATCGGAAATTCTTTTAAATATCTTAGGAGAGAGAGCGAATAACTTAATGTGTCAGAGGAAGAATTGCGCAGTTATGAAAAACTAAAACATTTAGTTTTGAAAGAATTTCAGCCTACACCGCAAGAATGCTATAATAATTTTCGTAAAACTCAAAAATTAAATTCAGAGAGTTATGTTCAATTTGCGTCTAGGTTAAGTGCAACATTTGAGTATTACTGTCAGTTACGAAATGTTAATGAATTTAAGTCAGTATGTGAATTAATTGTTGCGGATAAAATGATGAGCACTCTTGAAAGAGAATTATTGACTCATATTAATGTAAAACAAGGAGAAACATTTTTTAAACCCCACGAGTTAGGGCGAGAATGTGATATTTATTTATCTTCTAAAGGTAAAATTAAAAGAGAGTCTAATACATTTTCCAGGTCCTTCACTGGAAATGAAAATAAACGATTTGAGTTCAATAAACATCAGAGATATAACAGCTCGCGAAGTCAGAGAGGAAGTTCGAGCGTATTTTTTTCTGAAATAAAGAGTGAAAAATGTGTGTTGTGTAAAAATGAAGCACATGCTTTGCAATTTTGCCCTCAGTTTAAAGGTTTTTCGATAAATGAAAGAGTAGATTTTGTTAAAAACAATAAAATGTGCTTTAAATGTCTATCCCCAGAATGTTGTGTAAAACAGTGTCGCTCTAGAAATTGCATAATTTGTAAGAAGCCGCATAATAAATTGCTTCATTTTCAAAGAGAAATAAAAAGTATCCCAACTCCCCAAATCGGTCCTTGAAGAGAGATCGCAAACGATGTCTTTTAATTCTTCTGCCCCTCCGTTCGTTCCTAATTCAAATATAAACAAGCAAGAAATCGTGGCGACTACATTTAGTCATAACAAAATTAAACGATGCTTACTGAGCACACCTCGCGTATTAATTAAGGATAAATATTCGAATTGGCATGAATGTAGGTGTTTGTTAGATGGAGGTAGTATGGTTTGTCTTATAACTAAGGAGTGCGCCAATAAATTACAACTGAAAAAAGAAAAGATTAATACTTTGATCTCATGTTTAAATGATGCATCTATGATTGTTAACGGTTGCGTTAAAACGACAATTTCAAATAAAAATAATACATTCGTGAAGGATTTAAATATGTTAGTAGTTAAGAAAATCACAGATTTTATTCCAAGTAATACGTTTAATACTAGTGTTAATTTTTCAGATGTAGTGGAGTTAGCTGATGAACGTTTTAATATTCCAGATAAAATAGACATGTTGTTAGGTGCAGAAATATTTTTTGAACTATTGAGACCGGAAAAATTTAAGATAAAAAATTCAGATCTAATTTTACAAAACACGGTTTTTGGTTACGTTGTAAGTGGTAATGTAGATTCATTTAATAAAACTAAAGTTCATTGCGGTTTAGTTAAGGACGAAGATTTAAATAAAACGTTGCAAAAATTTTGGGAAGTAGAAAATGTGGAGATAGTGCAAACAAAAAGTAATGAGGCTAGTTTATGTGAGGAACACTTTATGAAAACACATTCTAGAGACGAGGAGGGACGGTATATAGTTAAAATGCCCCTTAAGGGTGATCCAAATTGTTTAGGGAATTCCAGGGGCATTGCTCTCAAACGATTAAATGCATTGTGGCTTAGATTGGAAAGGGATCCACAATATCTAAAATTGTATAGAGAATTCATGCAAGAATATGAACAATTGGGACATATGAAAGAAGTGAAGGTAGAAGAAAATAATTCGAAGATGAACTATTTCTTACCTCATCATGGCGTCTATAGACCCGAGAAAAGTACTACTAAGGTGAGAGTGGTCTACAATGCTTCTAGTCCTACAGATAATGGATTATCACTGAATGATATTCAGTACAATGGAGGAGTCATCCAAGATGACTTATATGCCCAGATGATTAGATTCCGTACTTACAGATATGCACTGACTGCGGACATCAAAAAAAAATGTATCGAATGATCCTAATTGATTCCGAACAACGCTGTCTGCAACAAATATTGTGGAAGGACAATAAACACGACCGAGTAAAAACATATGAGCTTCAAACAGTCACGCACGGGACGACCAGTGCCCCATACTTAGCGCAATTGTCCTATGATGAAGAAAATAAATTCCCGATAGCAGCACCAGTCCTTCGAAGCAATTTCTACATGGACGATGCGTTATGCGGGGCGGACACCTTAGAAGAGGCTAAGGAGCTACGATATCAGTTAATTGAAGTTTTGAAAAGTGCAGGCATGGAATTGCATAAAATCCGGGGAAATCATCCTGAACTTTCGCAGAGTATAAATGGAATCTACGATTTTTCTAAACCAAAGGAGACCAAAACCTTAGGTGTGTCCTGGGACCCAGGAAGAGACACTTTTTCGTTTAAAATTGACGTGATACTTAGTGATTCGTATACCAAGAGAAGCGTTTTGTCAACTATTGCGAGACTGTTTGATCCTTTGGGTCTTGTGGGACCCGTGGTGTCCAACGCCAAGATGTTTATGCAGAGACTTTGGAGACTTAGTATTGACTGGAAAGATCCACTCCCAAAGAAAGTGTATGATCAATGGCACCAGTTGTTAATTGGGCTAGAGAGCCTAAATAACATAAATATCCAAAGACGTGTAGTAATTGAGAATCCTACATCTATAGAGATTCATGGATTTTCTGATGCGTCAGAGCGCTGCTATGGAGCTGCAGTGTATTGCAAATCAAAAAATAATTCGGGAGTGACTTTAGTGAGATTAATTACTAGCAAATCGAGAGTTTCACCAATTAAGAGTCTAACTATTCCAAGATTGGAACTGTGCGCCGCTGTCCTTTTGTCCAAACTTGTGAAAAGAGTGATTGATGCCTTGAAGCTGGAATCAGTTAAAGTTTATCTGTGGACTGATTCAATGATAGTGTTGTCTTGGCTACAAAAAGAACCGATGGACCTTAAAACATTTGTGCAGAATAGAATTGCTAAGCTTCAAGATTTGTTCCCTGTACGGCAATGGAAACATGTGCCATCCAACCAGAATCCTGCAGATTTGATTTCTCGTGGAGTAGATCCTGACAAACTTCTGAACCAAGAAATGTGGTGGAACGGTCCAGAGTTTCTATCTGGCAGTGATTATCCGAACAAACCTGTGCACATTAGTGAAAACAACGATGCGTACAATTCAGAACTAAAGAACAGTGTCCGTGAAAAACTTGAGAATGAAGTGCCAGTTTTTAACATTTTTGTGAATGACTTTGTGAACAATTTGTGTAACCTTAGTAATAACTATTTAACCATTTTGCGTATCTTAAGTTATATTTTTAGGTTCGTAAACAACCTGAGGAGGAAGGTCAAAGCCAGTGGCCCACTAACAGTAGATGAATTGGAGAAAGCAGAGATCTTCTTAATAAAAAGTGTACAAAGGCAAGAATTTTCAGTAGAAATAAAATGTATAGAAAAACAAAAACCTATCTTGCCAAAAAGTAAGTTGAAAAGTCTCAATCCATTTTTGGATTCAGATGGAGTGCTTAGAGTGGGTGGCCGATTAGGTAATACAAATTTTCCTTTTAATCAAAAACATCAAATTATTTTGCCTAAAATCCATAAACTGTCATGTATGATAATTGAATATTTGCATAACAAATACTTTCATGTTGGTGCTTTTTCACTTTTGAATTATGTTCGCGAAAAATTTTGGCCTCTCAATGGTCGCAATCTTTGTAGAAAAATTGTTCATAAATGTATAATCTGTTTTAAATGTAAACCTGTTATAACATCTCAAATAATGGGCAATCTGCCTAAGGAAAGGGTTACCACTGACTACCCTTTTAACTGCTCGGGTGTCGACTTTTGTGGTCCTTTCTTCATAAAAAACAAAAGCCAACGCAAAGGAAGTTTGCATAAAATCTATGTTTGTATATTTATCTGTTTTGTGTTTAAAGCTGTACACATAGAAGTAGTGTATGATTTAACTTCCGATGCATTTATTGCGACTTTAAAAAGATTTATTGCACGAAGAGGGAAATGTGCAAAATTATTTTCTGATAACGCTAAAAATTTTGTAGGAGCTAATAGGGAAATTAAAAAACTTCATGAAATGGTTAGCAAACCAGATGATCAATTAGCTAGATACTTAGCGGCAGAAGGCATTAAGTGGAAGTTTATACCCCTAGATCCCCCAACTTTGGTGGTCTATGGGAGGCTGCTATTAAATCATTTAAATATCATCTAAAAAGAGTTATGAGGGGAATAAATTTGACTTATGAAGAATTTTTAACCGTAATAGTTCAAATCGAGGGTATGTTAAATTCTCGACCTCTTTGCCCCTTGTCTGCTAATGAGAATGAGTTTGAAGTTCTTACTCCTGCTCACTTCTTGATTAATAGATCCTTGAATTCTATTATTGAGCCCAACTTAATAAATATAAAGGAGAATTACCTTAAGAAATGGGAAAAAATTACTAGAATAGTGCAATTAATGTGGAAATTTTGGCATCGCAATTATCTTAATCAAATGCAACAAAGGAACAGATGGATGTTCGAAAAAAATAATGTAAAAGTTGGAGATTTAGTACTCTTAATTGAAGAGAATTTGCCACCATACAAGTGGTTATTAGGAAGAATTATTCAAGTTTATTTAGGAGTCGATAACAATATTCGTGTAGTTAAAGTGAAAACTCAATTTAGTACTTGTAAAAGAGCCATATCTAAAGTTTGTGTTTTGCCAATGCCAAATGATTAAATACTGTTGATAAAATTTATTTTTTTGTGTGTTTTAATCAATTCAAGTGAATTGTTCTTTTTTTAAATTTATTTTCAATGATATAGTGCATTTCTTTAAGTGTCTTTTGTGGAATTTGAGTGATGAACAATTTAGATATATTTTGTGTAAATTATTAATACAGTGATTGCATGGTGTAACCAGTGCAATGTGGGGCGGTATGTCAGTTCACGGCATACGAAGCGCTATTTGTGTAATTAAGAGAGTCAAGTGTGTTGTTGTGTCTGTAGTAATGTATGTATAAACTGTGTCTGCGCAATCCCAATTGCGCTGCCTGAACTGCGCATGCCCTGCAACTCCAATGTAAATGTACAGAAGTTATGAGTAATTAATAAACGCTAGTGCACAAGAAAACGGTGTCGTGATTGTGTGTCATGAACAATATGTGTTAGAGACTCTTTCAGTCCACTTACGTGTTAGAGCTATCGAATTAAACAAACTGATTGAGGTGGTGTTTTCAGAATTTGGGGACAGCTATAGATATATCAGCGGTGCACATTGTAAGCAATGCGCTTGGCGTCATTATCCTGTTAAAAAATGAAGTCGTCTCCAATATCCAAATTTTGGGCGGATAATTTCAAATTTCGCTTTAAAATATTTAAATAGAGCTGATGATTCACAATACCATCAAAAATACCAAATTACCTAATTCTGAGGCCGATTTACACCCCCATGCAAGAACACTTCCACCTCCACGGTTCATTGATCCAACTAGATTCTTGGGATCAAGTTTCAGAAAATTCAAAATTGATAGCAAATTGATTAGAATGACAGAAAATGCAACACATTTTTGGTTCCGATGAACATGTAATAGTTTGTAAATGAAAAAACTAGGAATTTAATCCCATGAATATATGTGGAGCAAGAACTTCACCACCTGCATGATTCAGCATGGAGGTGGAGATGTTTTTGTGCGTAGGGTGTAAATTGGCTTCAGGATTAGGTAATATGGTATTTTTTGATGGTATTGAGAATCATGAGCTCTACTTAAATATTTTAAAGAGAAATTTTAAATTATCATCCCAAAATTTGGATATTGAAGACGAATTTATTTTTTAACAGGATAATGACGCCAGGCGCACTGTTCTCAATGTATGCCGTGGTGTCTCTATAACTGTTCCAAAATTCTGAAAACACCTCCTCAATCAGTTTATTTAGCCCAGTAGAACATATTTGGTGAGAATTTGATTTTAAAAAAAAAGAAAACATGTGAAGTACACATAATGTGAAGCAAAAACAATAATCACAGAAGCATGGAGGAAAAATCTATGCTGAAATTACAAAAAACTAATTAAATCTGTACCAAGACGTTTAAAAGTTGTTGCGGACACTAAAAGATATCCTACTAAATACTAAATTAAAAAAGAAATGAAACATTTAATGCTATTGCGATTTTTGTTAAGTGTACGAAGACTTTTGTGGCGTAATTTTTTAGTAGTTTTTTGATTATTAATTCTTAAAAATAACATTTATACTATTTTTAAAAAATTGATTATGTCATTCCATTAAGAACAAGTTGCAGACATCACAAAAAATTACAATTCTAATATATTAATTTTTATTAATCGAAAATATTAAATCTTATCGGAAACTGCAAATGTACGAATACATTTGTGGTCCATTGTATATAGTTATTTCTTATAAATGGGTCCGTGGGTAACCTAGTGGTTAAAGCCTCGGACTCCAGACCGGAGGGCCTGGGTTCGATGCCCGATGACACTAAATACCACCAAGTACACACGGAGTACGTAATCGTTAAATCAGTGGGTCCGAAAGTCTTGTGGGCGGTTGCAGCAGAAACCACGAGTGCAGGAGGCTGGAGAATATTTCCCTCCCCTTCAGTTCCATGCCAAAATTGTGGAGGTGGAGATAGGTGGTGTCACCATCTATCGTTAAGAATCCCAACCTGTCTCACAGGCTCTGGCAACTTTCATTCCTTCCCTTCGGGAAGGACACGACAACAACAACATTTCTTATAAATGATTTTGTTATTCGATTTTACTAGATTCTTTATTTGACAGTGGTAAATTTTTAGAACAATTGTATTCAAATGAGAAAACATTTTTAATGTAGAAACTTAAGAGGTTGATATTTGTACATAAAATGCTGCAATTAAATTAAAAACACAATGATCAATATTGCGAAAAAAAATTTAACATTCTATTTTATATGAAGTAAAATAAAAAGAAGTCACAGACAACAAGTGTGTTTTATGAAAAGTGTTCTATAAAACGGCCATTGTAAATTAATAATATTGTAATTGTAAACATTGCTTACAGTTTTAGAGTTATAAAATTTCTTTATACACTGCTGGCCACCGTAAGTGCAACACCCTGAAGGAAGCACACAAATAACATGATATTTACAACATGCATTAACGGAGGTGAAATATGCAAATGATTAGAATTTCAGCGCAGACACACATCACGCACACCTGTGGCGCCACCTCAAAGCGCTATTTAAGGTTTGGAGATTTCAACGATTTCAAGTTCGGCAATTGTGGTGTTTTCAAAAAACGATCAGTTATGTCTCGTAGAAAACAGTGATCAGCTTTTGATCAAGTATCCGAATTCGACAGAGGAAAGATAGTGACCTACCGAGATTGTGGATTATCTTTCAGGGAAATCGGTAGTCGTGTTGGATGAAACCAAACAACTGTAATGCGGATATGTGACCGTTGGATGCAGGAGGGTTCCGAATTGGACGATCGCATCCACCTCAGTGCACCACTTCACGTGAGGACAGCAAATTATGCGCATGGATGTGACGAAGTCACATCACGAACCATAGCACGCACATTGAGTCTGTAACGCATCATTCAGTGTCTGCGCGTACCATTCGACGCCGTTTACAGCAGAGTGGTCTGTCCGCAAGACGTCCATTGCTTGGTCTACCCCTGACGAAGAACCACAGACGTCTCCACCGCCAATGGTGCGATGAAAAAAGAATGTGGGTGGCAGAATGGAATGAAGTTCTTTTTACTGACGAGTCACGCATCTGTCTGCAACACCACGATGGTCAGATTCCAGTCTGGAGACACCGTGGAGAGAGGATGCTGAACAGCTGCGTTATGCACAGCCACACTGGTCCTGCACCGGGTATTATGGTATGGGGCGGTATTGGATATCACTCTCGCACTCCTGTAGTACGCATTGCCGGTAGTTTAAACAGCCAGCGCTACATCTCCGAGGTGTTAGAGCCAGTTGTCCTTCCTTACCTTCAGGGCTTGACCACAGCCATATTTCAACAGGATAATGGGCGACCACACGTGGCACGCATTGCCCAAGGGTTCTTTGTCAATCACCAGATTCAAATGCTTCCCTGGCCGGCTCACTCTCCGGCCGATAGAAAACATGTGGTCCATGGGTGCTCAACGATTGACCCAGATTACACCCCCAGCTTCCACACCAGATCAACTTTGGTAACGTGTGGAAGCTGCTTGGTCTGCATCCAAAAACACATCCAAAGTCTCTTTGAATCAATACCAAGGCGTGTGGCAGCGGTGATCTCCAACAATGGTGGCTATTCTGGCTACCGATTCTGGCAGGAACTACACTTCACAGAAGTCTATAAATTTAATTATTTGATACTTGGTCAACATGTTATCTACAAAATAAATTTTGTTGGGCTATCTCTTGTCTTTCTTGGTGTTGCATTTACGGTGGCCAGCAGTGTATTTCTATAATGCGATCTGATAAACGTAAGGATTTCACCATATAATTTAAGAAACGGAAGAGTGAAACTAAAATAATAATGATGATAAAAAATGAGATTAATTTGTTCTTGCAAATCAAATTAGAATGGAACTTTTCTTTAAAATGGAAGATCAACATTAAAAAAAGTTTTGAAGGAAAACGATAACTTGTATACATATTTAAAAAAATTTCTATACTTATATGGAAGTGTTTACATGTAGTCTATCTGAACGTACAGGAAATATACATTTCAGAAAAATAAACAATTTTAAACAAACAATTTAAAAATGTTTCAATAGCTTAACATTTGTACTACTTTTACAAAAATTAATATTTTTGAACAATTTTTTCCTATTATTCCAAAAAAAGGTTTCTTACAATTTTGTGTTTGAAATTAGTGTTACAAGGTGGTACTTTTATTTAAAACCTGAGAAAATAAATGATAGTTTGAAAAAAACTAAAGAACACGCTTTTATACTGAATCGAACTAAAAAGTAAAAAAAAATCATTCTTAATAAAGAATAAAATGACTAACGAGAAAATGAATGTCATTGTGGTAAAAGCGTGGGGTGCTTTGTACTACATTTTTACACTAATTCAGCATTTCGGAATAGAAGTTAAAATTATGACAATTCATGCATTTATAGAACACCCCACGCTTTTACCCCAATGACATTCATTTTCTCGTTAATCATTTTATTCTTTATTAAGATTTATTTTTTTACTTTTTAGTTCAATTCAGTATAAAAGCGTGTTTTTTAGTTTTTTTCAAACTATCATTTATTTATTGTTGAATTTATCCTGGAGTTTGATATTTGAAGCTGGAATTACGTGGCTGCGGAATTAGCTCTTCAATGGATATTAATTAACGGGTCTGAAGTGTATTTATTCTCTCCGTTTACGAGGCCTCGGATGAGTCCCGTATCTTTATATTAGATTCCGTCTCTTTTGAACAGGTCAAACAAATAAAAGTGTGTAAAGGAGAAAAAGTTCGAATTAAAAAAAATTTTAATGCACCATGTTTTTTATGGACTAAAAATTATAAAATTCCTCCTTTTTGTTTTTGTTTTCTTTGTTCACATTTTCATGCATTGTCATCCACTTCCAAGCTATGGTCCAAATTTCAAGTCTCTAGCTCCTCGGAAAGTCACACAGTTTAAAATCAATTACAAAATTCCACCCAGACAGACATTAAAGAAAGCGAGTTAATAAAAACATGGTAATATTAAGTGTCAATCGTTTTTTCACCTTTTAAACGTTTTCCTTTCATGTTAATTCGTATCATCATTTCTAAACGTATTGCTTTATAAAAATAAAAAATATTTAGCAGTTAGAACACAAATTTTTTTTCACATGCACGAGCCTTTTTTTTTATTTTCATTTTCAGAAAAATGTTTATATTATGGTTAGAAATTGCTAACACACACCCACCCTCCACTATCTCAGATACAGAACACTTTTTTGTATGTTTTATTTCTTTTAACCGCAAGTGTATTTTATACTTGCATATAATTAGCTTTAAATTCAAAACACTCGCTTTACGTTGCACCTTATTCTTTTAGTCGATAAGTCTGAAATTAGTCGCCAAATCTGGAAATGATGTATGAAATTAGTCGCCATGTCTGAAAATGGTATATGGAACTAGTCACCAAATTTAAAAATGATATATGCAATAAGTCGCCAAATCTGGAAGTGGTATATGGATTTGTCGCCAAATCTGATTATCCTTATTCCTGACGATCCTGAAAAGGACAATGGAACAAAATTATGAAATTATTGTATTGTCATCGGTCCTTGACAAGTGTGCGAAATTTCGAATGAATACGATCTTTTTAAGTAGATAAAAATCGAGTTCTAAGATTCCGTTACATGCAAGTGAAACTTATAAAAGCGTGTTAAAAAAGCCCTTTCATGTTTTAAAAGTCAATAAAATAAATGAAGGAGTTAAAATTATTATGTATTTTTTTTGTATACTATATAGTAATTCAAGTGGTATTAAGTATTTTAAAAGCAAAATTCATCCTAAATTATCATACATCAAAAAGTAAATAAGTTATAATTAAATTAAATGAAACTTTAATAACAGTACAAAAAAATCCAGCTATATCTAACTTGTAAATTAAAAAAAAAAAAGAACTATTCACCTAAATCTTTATTCCTTGCACAGAATTATCAAATACATGATACAAAACAACCAGATAAAGTTTCAAAACTTTATATTGCTACAAAAAAAAAGGCTTCAGTGTTTTGAATACATAACTACCATGAAAAATAAAGATCGTGGGAAAAAAACAACAGTTTAAACTTGGTAGTGTATGCAAAAAATGCAGAGGCCACATATTCTATTTTCGGTTTTCGCTTTGACATACTGTTGCAAAATAACTGGCTAGATAATGTAGCTAGAGCTAGGAAATTTTGTACTCATATTTAAAAAAAGCAACACAATTAAAATGCGAGGTAGTGAAAAACTTCGATATTTTGGGCATTTTTAGAGCAACGTCACCTTAAAAGATGCATTGAAGTTATTGTAATAAACATTGGATGAAAACGGTATGAATCATCAATATATTTTAAGAGAATTGTTTGATAATTTTTAATAAATTGTGACAGATCTATACGGTTCCTTCCCCTAACCCCTTGGGGATCTCTTTTGGGCCATCATTTTTTCAACCAACTTTCTCCGAGGACAGGAAACGTGATTATGCAAATTAAGTTTAATATATATATATATATTCTGTATTCGCGAGCTTTGAGAGTTAGTGAAGGGAGGATAGCTTGGATGTGAAGTGAATAGATGAGAAACTAGGAAATACGTATATGTAAACAGTGTAGGACGCGAGAAGGTGGAATAATCGGAAAGCGCTTAGCTCCACTATTGGAGAAGTGTTTAAGGCCACGTCTAAAAGAGTAAAGGATTGCAAGAGTCCAGGTACTGTGATCTGATTTCAAGTAGAAGTTAGAGAGTTAAATTATTAGCGCGCTTCAAAACTAAAACAAGCTTTGTATAAGTTATCGTAAGGATAGATTTGCATGATAGTATATATTATTTCAACGCTATCTTGTCTCATCTTCGTCCTCTAATTGATCAAATTTATCTTAATTAGAGTGTTATTTGTGTCTGTGTTGAAAATTGAGATAAATAAATAATTTAAGTTCATCATATTGTCTGATCATTTAGTTCCTCCCACACATCTAGCCGGGTCACAGGGAATAAGGAATATAAATTCCTTATAAACTAACAAAAAATTGTGTTATAACTAATAAAAAACTTACTTGTTAAAAGATTTATAAAAGGTGTACAAATAAGTTTTAGCCGGTTTGTTATTATCATTATTATCATCAAAAATTGATGTTTATTATGCAAGAATGGTACATTATAATACATTCAAATTAATGTTCATTTCTAGACACTATTTGCCCCCTCTTTCTGGTAGCATATGAATACTGTGTTGGAAAGACACTTCATCTTTTTAGGCTATTCGCGAATCAACCCAATTTTTGGTGTCTTCATATGATGTGAAGTGCTACTGAGACAAGATCCAAGAGTCCATCAATCGGAACGTGGGATAACAGGAAAGGGCACTGTCTGGTAAATACGGCGGGTGGGGGCAAAGCCCCCTTCAAACAATAACGAGGCATTATTATAAAATGTGTGCAGCCTTAGGTTCAGTTATTAATAATATTTTTAAGATAATTAAGATTTGACAGAATAAAAAAAATATAAATTCAAACACTAAATTCTCATATAAAACAAAATATCTTAATTTACAAATAATTAAGGATGTTGGAATAAATGCAACAATTTATTATACCGTGCCCTCAAAACTAAAAAGAAGAAAAAAAATTAATAATGACAGAAAAATAAAGTTTCCTTTGCTCAGTAGCGCAACAGCCCAGGAGGGTCAAGGCCTATTGTGCCCAACTCAGTATACGTGACCTTGGGACCTGAGGTACATGAGCAGATGTTCCGGTCAGGTGGTCAGTCTGACGCGAAACCCCCACTGTTAATTTCCCAAGCAAGCTTGGTGCTCATTTTATCGACCCACTGGAGGGATGAAAGGCTGAGTCAACCTTGCCCAGCCTGGGGTTTGAACCTCGGACCTATGGTGTGGAAACGCGATGCACTAATCACTCAGCCACTGGGTTCACAAAAACAAAGTTATACAATAATATAAATATCGTGTGTTTCTTTATGGTTATTTCTATTGATATATCTTGAGTAATAAATACACATGGGAACATATATCAACTATGCAAGCACACAAGATGGAAGAGTGAGTAATAGACTCTCCCACCAAAATTCTTATTCCCTCCTTTGGTCACGTGATTTCTTTTTACGGGCGTGGTGACGTGGCCTGTTCAACTCAAGACGGACTTGAGGGGGGAGGGGATAGGATGTCCCAATTGACTGCTTCTAAGTAGGTTTTGACTGGCGCCATAACAGAATAATCAAAAAGCAGAATAATCTTGTAGTGTTTGGAGTAGTAGTGGGCACGTTTACCCTTGAATGCTTGGCTCATTCTCATCAATTGTGTTCGGTAGCGAATCTCAGTTATGGTTGTGCAACTCACAATATGCAACAGCAAGCTGATCCCCCCTCCCAAATACACAACATGAGTATTTTTCCATAAATATTCGGTTGTTGAACATAGCATGGTTCCCATGATTTACCCTTCTTTGGGTTATCGTAGTGGATCTATTTGTCATCCCTAGAGGCTACAAGCAGGGACGTTTTAAGGCATGGGCCCGGGTCCAGGGCCTCACCCTCGGTGGGGGTCTCATTTCGTTCTTGATTCTGTCTTAATAAGATCATAATGCCGGATGATTTTAATGGTCAAGATAATTTTTTTGGTCACATATTATTCCCGTACATATTCTTCAAAAAACAGTGAGTATCAAATTGTATGTCTACTGGCAAAAGTGGTAATACTGTATTATGTGATGACCGTCGTCCCTGTCTAGGCTGAGGCCAACCATTACGCACCATCATTACTCATTAAGTTGCAAGGCGGCAGTCGGTCGAGCCAGGGTCGTCTTAAGGCCTGAGTCTAGGACCTCGGCCACAATGGGAGCCTCGTCCCGTAGTCATCTCAGCCTGAATAAGATCACGAATTCGAATAATTTCGACGGTCAAATGTTGTTTCCAGTTGCATTAACTGAAAAACTGGGAATTTTGGACGATATGTCAATTGACTACTTGGGATGACTGTCGTTAATGTATGGGCTTAGGTCTATCACCATACACCATCATTACTCATTTAGTCAAAAGGCAACAGCCGGTCGAGCCTGTTTGTGTGACTGTAAGTCATGCACATTTATTTGTTTCGGGTATGTACGAGTCTTTGACTGCATATGCTATGTACTTTTTAGGGTCATAGGTAGGGCTTACATTTGTGTAGAAGCCCAAGGTCCAGTGGTGCAACGGAGAATATTAGGGCCCTCCAGTTAAGTCACATTTGGGGCCCAAAGCCCTACTTGGTGTTAGTCAGACTTTGAACCCTCTAGAGTCCTGCCCCCTCCCCCACGATGCGGGTGTTGCGGGAGTGTACGTTGCTCCATTACCAGGGCCTCAAGAAGTCTTAAGACGTCCCTGGATACAAGACGTGAAAAAGTCTTTCGTTTATGCAAGCAGCATATCACATGTACAAAATCAGTATTTAACATTTCACGGCTTCAGTTCATACGGAACCCAACTTCCTTTTGATTCTGTGAATCATTTCTAACTATTTTAAATTATATGAAATTGCTTAAGTCACTCCTAATGTAGGTGCAAGTTCTCCTTGCGTTTGGAGCGAATTTTCCTCGAATAATCTTTCATACGTTCCATGCAATACGCACGTTCCATACAATACGTTCTTTGTCTTCGACGTCAAACTCACCTTTCTTAAATTTTTTTTTACGAAACCACTCAAACAATTTCACTCCCTCAAAGCAGCCTTCTCATATGCTTCTGCAAACAATCAATGCGTCCTAGCTGTAAATTTCTTAAAAAATCAGAGTGAATAAAAAGTTCTCGTGATTGACACTTATTCGGCACGTTAACCGACATTTTCGGACGATAACTATCACGTGAACCTGAAGCAAATTTTTAATATTTCAAGGTTATGGCGTTGCAAGATGTCTAACCTTACGATATGACGTTCTACATCTATTAATTTCAACCGTAACTTACAGGTGGGTCCATCTTTATCAAGCAGCGAAAACTTATTTGTACCTTTATATTTTATTTCAAAAATCAACCTGAATGATATATTGTAAGTAAAAGATAAATACAAAGCTATAGATTATTCAGTTTGCTTCGGATTTCTGCCAATAATTTTCTGACGCGTAGGAGCAAAATTACAAATTTTTAGTATACTCCCCCCCCCCCTCCCCTCTTTTAATTTTCGAAGAGCATGAGAACACAAGATTTCCAAACCTTTCTTTTGCAGTTACTGCGTAGATTCATTTTTCACACAGTAAAATAATCTTTATTTATTTCTTCAAAATATCACTGAAAAGCATATAACGTAATTCAAAACGATATCTAATTTCTGTGGGAGGTGCCATGATTCTACGAACACGAATGCAGCATGAGTACCTAAGATAAAGGAGGAAGATAAACAAGGTACGGGTGTCCTGAAACTTACCGTCAAGCAGACATGGGGTGAAAGGTATGTAATATCAGTTTTGAGAAAATTTTAAGAAATCCCAATTAGCATATTTTACCATGTTTTTATTAACTTGCTTTCGTGTCTGTCCGGGTGGAATATTGTAATTGATTTTAAACTAACTTCCCGATGAGCTAGAGACTTAAAATTTGGACCATAGCTCAGAAGTGGACGACAATGCATGAAAATGTGAAAAAAGAGTTCTAGTCCCGACCCTGGGCTCCTATTTCGACAGGAGTCCCGTAACTGCGGAACTTACACGAATTTACACGGATAAGGACTACCTGTCGATACAACAGATCGAGTTGTGTCTACGAATACAATTTCGGGGCTCTCAGTTAAAGTGGCCCCCAGGTTACCATGTTTTTTTTTATTAACTCGCTTTCTTGTATGGCTGTCCGGAAGGAATTTTGTAATTTATTTTAAACTAACTTTCCGATGAGCTAGACTTGAAATTTGACTTTAGCTCAAAAGTGGATGACAATGCATGAAAATGGTTATAAAAACATGGTACATAAAAAATATTTTTATTAAGAAAATTATTTGAAATTGTAGACGATTGACACCCTCCATCAGATAGTTAGGTATTGTGACCACAAATTTCACAATTTTGTAGCGAAAATTTCACTAACATGATCTTACATAGCCATGATATTTAAACACAAATAGAGCAAAAAAAACTTTGAGGGCTTAGTTCAAATTAACGTAGTATAAAACGGTTTGAGAAAAATGATGCCACGTATTTAAAAAAAAATTTTTTCCGTTTCATTTTTAAAATAATTGCTTGATTTGAGTTACACACTTAACATTGAGTTTTTTTAAAAAATGAAATTATTTTGTAAAAATGTGATGGATCTATACGCGGTTCTATTAATATCTTCTTTTCATTTTAAAACAAAATATTTATTTCAACCAACTTTCATCAAGAAACCAAACGTGATTTATGTAAATGAGGTATTTTATATAAATTCGGTTTTCGCAAGTTGGCAAAAGAGTGAAGTAAGAGGTTAAGTTAAGTGAAGTAAAGTGAAGGAAAGAAAGGGAGCAAGTAATCGGTTGACACGTTGTTGTTGATAAGCTGAAGTTGATACGTTTGATGTGTGCAAGCAGGAGTGAACTTGAAGCTCGAGAATTAGTAAGAGAATCGTGGAACCTACGACATTGAACAAGCCAAAGATAATGCCTCCAAGTTACAGTGTAGGATCCACTACATTAAAGGTACGGGTACTGTGTTCTTAATTAAATAGAAGCTAGTTATTAGTGTGCGACGTAGTTGTAATTGAGCGCATTTAAGATGTCTTAGATTCAGCTGAGGGTCTGTAATAGTATTAGAATATGTCACCAGAATATGTAACTGGTATTAGAATATATCACCTCCGCACTCTACCATAGTTCATGTACCTTAGTTAGAATTGTATTGTGTCTGATCGATATTTGTTAATAAGAATTAATAAATTACTTTGATTGGAAATAATGTCTGTGGATTATTCTATTCCTCCTACAACTCTAGCCGGGTTTACAGGTAGACAAGAGGGTTTGGATGTAAGGAGTAACCAGAGGTTACCACAAAAAAAGAAAAAATTGCTGATATACTGATAGAATAGTAGAAAGTGTTGTACCACATTTTGGAATGTCTCTTAAATGGGCCATCTTTTGAAATAACTTGCCTAGGGTAGTATGCAATATTCGTCTTTTTTTTTTGTAGAGTTTGACATTTTCTAAAATCATCATATATTTTATCAAACCAGCAAAATGTTTTGCTCCATATATGACTGTCATTAATAGCACAGCTAAGTAAGGTTACGATAGTGAAAAACTCTCTGTAAAATCGTAAAGTTTGTAATGGTGGGTGTCGATTTTCCATACTTTTAAAAAGATGCTAGTCAACACTTAACCAGGTGATATGTGAAAGTTTTTTTTATTTTTTCCCTGAAGTAATATGAACCCCCTCCTTTCATCCAGTGCCTGCTTGATGTAGAGTTTCTTGTAAAGCAGTGCTTCTCAAATTTTCAATATTTGCGTCCCAATATTCAATTGTAATTTTCATCGCGCCCCCCTCCATACAATAACAATGTATTGAATTCAATAATACTGTACTTTGAAGCTAAACCTACAGTACGATTTTAAGCACCGACGGCGTATATAAACGTCTCGCTCCACCAGTGTTTTAAATGCCCCGGACGTATATATACGTCTTTCTAAAGTACGATCTTTCCTGTGCATTGCTATCCAAAAAAATAACTCCGAAGGCTTTGGAATGCAATAAAATGACCTTGAAAGTGTTTGGAAGGATTTACTTATTTCAAAATATTTGCTTATTTATCCCTTTTCTATCCCCCCGATAAGCTCGCTTACGTGTTAAACGGTGGCATTGGGAAGCGAATCACGTAATTTTTAATTCGTATTTAAGGGATTAATTATAAACCGTACAAATTACAAGTGTTAATTTTTGTTTTTAATTTTATATATGAGAAACCTATATGTGGTCACTGGTAATTATTAAACTTGTTCTTAACTTAGTATTGTTAAATTATTTATAAAATATATTGCGCAGTACTGTAAATTTATAAGTATATTATATCAGTGTAAATGGTATTTCCTTTATTTTTACTATGCCAGAATGTATTTTACTTGTTTACTTTCAGTAAATTAAGAATTATTAAAGTTATCTTTTGTTTTTGACTTTTCAATATGCTCGCGCCCCCTTGTAGGGTTATCACGCCCTCCTAGGGGGGGGGTGCACCCCACAATTTGAGAAACACTGTTGTAAAGAATAACGGGAAAATATTGAGAAGAGGCAATATACTCGTTCCCAAAATTATCACATTTTATTTCATCTTTTCAAAATAAAGTTAAAGCACTTATGTATATGATATTCAAACACAGATTAATATCAAATTTTTACAACTTGTATCTTAATGTCTATTTTCATTTTCAACAGTCGCTGTTAGCCGTATCTCCATTGATACAGTGTTGTTTCGTTTGATGTAAAGTAGTTAGCATCAAAATGCGAAGCACGAAAACTAATAGAACGTATTGCTCATACAGATTGTAACCAGTTTGTATTTCATGATCAGATATGCAATTAACATCAGATAAAAATGAATATGTTTGAAAGAGTAACACTGCAGTTTTGTCTCTCCAGCATTTAAATTAGGCAGGCAGATAACATTTGACATTTACATTGAAGGCTGTAAAGAGCTATTCATTTGCATTCTAATTGTTATTTTCTTCTTTTTGTAACTTGACCAAACTTTTATTGTAATGCCAATCCAAAGGTGTCCAGAATGCTTAAGTCATAATAATTTTGCTAAATGTTATTCACTATCAGTTACACTTATCAATATGTCAGTAACAGGAGTTTATGATAGTAAGACATCTGTCAAGTTTTTAGACATAATAATCGATCAATTAGTTTAAATATTCAAAGTAACCTTTTTATCAGATGGTGAAAAAAATTAAAAATGCTTATAATTTCAAATGAACTTTTTAACTTTTAAAAGAAAATTCTTATTATTCAATTGTATTCGAATGGCTTGTTATCAGACTTGTGTATTGTATAGAATATTTTTCTTGAAATGAGATGCTCATGCAAATGCGAATGTCATTTTAGAGGATTTGAAATGTAAACTACAGAGCCAAATAATCAGGGCACTAAATGACAAAAATAAAGATTAATTTAGTGAAAAGAAAACTATTGGATGGAAAAACAAAAATTATATTAGGTCCAATGGTTTCTATAATACTTTGAATATGTCGTATGGCAACACTTATCAAAATTTTGCTTTTAGTGTTCATTACTTTGCTTGTGTTAAGAAAAATAGCCGCTATTGCTTGAGATTTCTCATCCATCAATTAGTTTGGTTATGTTTTAAAAACAAAGTTGACTTTATCGGAAAACTTTTTAACATTGAAATTAATAAAAATTATAATGTAATGTTCGCAAAGGCGGCCGTTTACAATTATTTTCTTTATATTAAAATATCTTCAAATAGTAAAGATCGAACTTCTTATAAATTTTAGCTAAATATTTTATTTATTTTTGCTCATCAAATATCTTTACTTTTTAGCATATTTTTTGTGTAGCCCCCTCCCTCCCACAATACAACTCATCTTCCAATCTGTCCCATAGAAGCTGAAAGGTTGTGCAACCCTTTGTGATTTAGACTGATTTTAAAAAATATATTATATCGAAAAAAATTTAAAAAAAAAAGATTTAAAGTATTTTAATATAAAAATTTTTAATTAGTTTTAAAAATATTAAATATTTATAATATTAATTAAATATTTTATATTAACTTAGCTTTTTTGTTTAATACCAAAAACTTCTATGAAGACGTACTTAAGGTATCCGACTGGGTTTGGAACCGTGATTTTACGAAAACGTTCAAACGAATATTTTTTTTTATATTAAGTGTCAATTGGATTAGAATACAAGTATAAAATTGTTTTAAGAATATTATTACAATAGAAAATTATTGAAACACAATATCTTGACAAAAAATGAAGAATCACTGATATTTTCAAAACATTCTTCTTTTATGAGAAATACTTCAATAATAATAATAATTTCCCTACATATAGCTAAGACTTCTGTACAAGGTTTGAATTAGGATTTTTGAAATATATAACTTAGAAGTGGGTTTATTCCTATTTTAATGCATCAGGGTGAAAACATTTTAGCAAAAAAATATCCGTTATTATTTTAATTGGTAATCAATCTAACAAGTAATATATAAAAAAAAAATTAAGTCAATTCCTACTTACATCAACAACAAAAAAAAAAGATTTTAGTTACTTTTTATTAAATAGTTACAATTAATATAAATATGTATATACATGTACGAGACATAATCGCAACATTAAGTGGCAATTTATTATTTTTATTAATTATCATTATAGTATCGTATTGTCATCCAAAACAATCGTGTGTATAAAATTTCAGTTCAATCGAATGCTTTGAAACGGGAGGAAAACAAAAATCTCTTTAAGTTTTGACCCAAGTCGCTAGAAATGAAGCCAACGTGGCTGTATCTGTAATTCTTTAAATAATTAATTTTAGTCAATTAATTTTAATTAATTGCAATTAAAATATCGCATTGTTACCCAAAACAATAGTGTATAGAAAATTTCAGCTCAAATGAACGCTTTAAAATGTGATAAAAAAACCTTTTCAAGTTTTGACACAAGTCGCCAAAATGGTCGCTAAGTCGCCAAACATGATGCCAACGTGGTTGTATTTGTAATTCTTTGAATAATTAGATTTAATCAATTAGTTTTTATTAATTATAAATAAATTACTGTATATAAAAGTATATAAAATAAGCGTGTATATAAAATTTCAGCTCAATTGAGTGCTTTAAAAATGCATTTTATTAACGGTTGAAAATTTGAACAAGATAAATATATAGAGAGTGTGAACTAATAGGAGTTGAAAAATAATGCGAATTTTTCAAAGTTCCTGGTTCAGGCCCTGTACAGAGGTCCGAGCTCTCTATATAGGAAAAAAATATTATTAAAGAAGCATTTTTCATAAAAGGAGAGTGTTTTCAAACTATCCAATTCTATGTTCATTTTTTGCCAAAATATTGTATTAAAATTTTTTTTTATTGTAATGATATTCTGAAAACAATTTTATACTTGTATTTTAATCTAAGTGAAACTAAATATTAAAAAAAAAAATGATATTCATTTGTGTACTTTTGCAAAATTACGTTACTGGACGTAGTCAAATACCTTAAAAGCCATGATTTGACGGCGAGTTGGTTCTCGAAACAGAGGTCTTGGGCCAGGGCCCAGTTGACCCACGTCTCAAAATATCCCCGTCCTTAGGCTACCACAGCAACAGAAATTTAATTGCAATACTTTTGAAAGGTAGTCTTTAGTAACGAGCATTCAATTTAAAACACAAATCAACAAATAATTAGAAAGGGGCAAATTTATTTACAGATAAATATTTTTCGTTTTTATTTTCTGTTTCCATATAAAAAGCCATTGAAAATCAAATACATATTTAATATCTGAACACATTTATTGAAGTTATTTTATTTCCAATCGGCTGCCATTTGGTGTTTTACCATATCAGACCGTAAACATTCCCGGAAGCTGGTATCTCTTTTTAGTGCGGCACCCTATAGGCGGATACTAATCGCCGCAGGTAATTTTGACTCGTCTCTAGAGGGAGGCACCTGAACTCTGACGATGCGAACCTGCACTAGGATTTAATTTTTCCGAGAGCACCCAAGCCAAACAGACTCTCTAGGAATCTTTTACATGCTGTATAATCATACGATTATACAGCATGTAAAAGATTTCGATGTCGATTTTCTGCATCATGAAAATTCACCGACTTGGGTCGGGTCGAACGTGCAACCTTAGATGTAAAAGGCCAGCGACAAACCAACCCCGTCATCCATCCGGCTCATTTATTGAAGTGTAATATATTAAGCAATACAAAAATGTGTTTCGGATTTGTTAATATATATGTTGGGTTTTAATTGTTTACTTATCCTCACATAGCTTTCAATTGTCAACTGATTCTGTTAATTGTTAACTGTAAGCATGAATTTCGAACGCAAGGATGAGATTTGTGGGTTCACCCTCATTCGTAGACCAACAGATTTAAAATTGTCACCATAAAGATTAAGCCTTGGCGCTTTCTTTTACCTGTTTTTTTTAAAATCTAACCCCCCCTCCCCCTCCATAAAAGAGATTTGTGTACGCTACTGGTAAACATTTTGTAAACGGAGATGGCATTCTATAAATTTAATAACATACACAAAAAAGCTAATCCAATACTCATAGATTTTGACTGAAGAAGAAAGAGTCATCGTTTTTAGTAAAAAAAACCCAAGGAAATGCGAAAGTTAAAAGGAAATGAAAAGCGCTGATGTCACTCAGTCCTTCAGATAATTAGGTCATTTTCCTGATGCAAATTCTAGATACTTTTTTTTGCATGTTATTGTTGTTAAAATTTATTCATTTATACAATGATGAATAACATTCTTTTTCTTCGACGTTACTGACACTTAAGCAATCGTAACACTTATCTATTTGATTAAATGACTGTTAACTCGTACAGTAAATTATAATTAACTGAATTATCCTGAATTTATGAAATATATTTGCATAACGGGTCAAGATTAATTATAAATAACCGGATTCTTTTCTAAAATTGTTCTTCTGTATGAATATTCTTGAAATTGTCAAGGTGGCTGAATGTACAGCCATTTTGAAAGAAAAAAAAGTCAAAGTTTGAACTTTAAATCATGTTTAAAATTGTTTAAAGTTCGTATTTAGGTAACTGAATCTGGCAATAACTGGTTTATTGTTCTTTGATTCGAGCGTGATCTAAGCATTTTCTAGTGCTTTTTTTAGGTACCTTTTTCTTATAATAGGTTTAGAGCTTCTATCATTATCCTCCCATAGGACACAGTATATTATACACAATAAGAGGAGAGACTGGATGAGCATAATAATGATTAAACCCCACTTTTTAATAAGCAGTCCTCGGTCTACCTTTTGTATAAATATTACAACATCACTCTCTATTGTTTCCAGAATTTCAGTAATATATTAATCTCTCTTGAATTAAAATCATTTTCGTCTCTCAAGTAGAATAGATTAAAGGTTTTACACACACGCACAAAAATGCACACAGAGGAATTTTCTTTAATTTGTCGCTTTAATTGAAATTAATAGCGTTTAATTAAAATTAATGACATTTTAATGTTAATGTATTTTACTATGTCCTTACCCTATTTTTATTTTTCATTTATTGTCTCTAAATTGATTTTTACATAATTAATTTAGAATTAAATAAAAAATTAATAGCCTTACTAATAATAATGTATGTAAGTTTATCGCTTCATTTTGAAATGAAAAAATTAAAATGGCAAAACAAATGCAAAGTGAGATAAATTTTTAAAGTGGATAGCAGTGTGCTTGAATTTCAGTCTTTTGAAAAAGTTCTATAGAATATTACTTCAGTCGATAAAACATGCGCTTCATTTGCTTACATTATAAAACTGTCTATAAATAAATTCTAAAAATTAAAATTAGATATATTATTTTCTAATATGTTTAAGAAACAGGCATTTATAACGTCTACTGTGATTAACACAGAGATTTAAAATTAATTTCCAAAGAAAGCCTAATCATATGATTTACAAAACATAAAACTACGGATTGCTCCATTCAAGATGAAAATATACAGATTCTTAAAATAATTGTAAAGTGGTTGATATCTTTCACCTACATGGAAGATTTCTTAAAAATGCTTAAACATCAACACTTATATCAAATTAGAAAACATATTTTGCTTATTAAAAGTATTTTCCTTTTTAAAATTTATTATTGATAAGTTTTTAGGTTTGTTTACTGGCATTAGAATAAAAGATCAAATTCATAATATATAAAGCAATAAAGTAAAAAAATATATATATAGTTGAATTTTAATAATTATAAAAATTAAATCACTGTTCAAATTTGTCTCTAGCTATTTTCACTTGTCAAAAACATAAACCCCTCCCCTAAAAAAATTAAATTTGAAACTATATACATCTAATAAAAGCAAATATGGTATAAATATTGATCTTACGTTTCACATATTTTTTTTTAACATGAGCACCTTTCCCTCCGCCCTCCAAAAAAAAAAAGGCATTTCAGTTTCTTTGAAAAATACTTTTTATTTTCTCGACCGAAATAAAATGTTACTTTTGAAAGGGTAGTATTTTACTAGTTGCAATAAGGGATACATAGAGATAAGTTCGCATTTTGTCATGAAAATGTTTAAAATAGCGGGGAACTTGAAATAAAAAGTGGTGTAGCTGAAATCTCCGTGGAAAGTGACCCGGGTTTCCAATGTGCTATATTCGAAATATTTTAACATAATATTCGGAAATATTTCAACGTAAGTAGTATTTTTAGAATTATAAAAGTGGTATATTTTCCTCATCAGAATTGTGGTGAAAGTCATTAGAATACAAGAAGGAAACATACTACAATAGAATCGAAAGATACAATGTTACATAAGTTCAAGCAATTAGACCGTTATGTGAACCGTGAAGTATTATTCCACAGTGCTGTACAATGCACGGTAAAAAATTCAATGGCACAGGCATCACAAAAGTGTAAAATGATAATATCTGGGAAGACAGTGCTAAAACTTGACGTTTTTTATTTTCACAAATAAGAACAGAGGGCTAAAGGTCATGGATATTGGGATTTTGCATTAATTACAGGAGAAAATATAGTATCATATCAATCTATAATAAACAAGATCACTCTTTAGCTACTGTATACAATTTATTTCCGAGTTATGTAACACGCGAAAAGTCGAACATTTAAGTCAAATTTTGGAAAATACTCTTCGTTCGATAAAAGACTTACACGATGAAACCAAAAAATTAAGTTTGTTGTAATCGCAATTTTTATTCGAAAATTAAATTAAATTAAAATTTAAGTCTTCTCTACAAATGGAGGCAAAACGATTTTGAAAAATGTTCTATGTTTCCCCTCCCCCCTCCCTTTTATATATTTCACTTGGATTTTGCTTCTCTGCACTAATAGTATTGCGGCAGGAAAAATCATTTGCGGTTCGAGAGAAATTCTTAACAGTAAACGAATAGTAACCTTAGAGACAACTTTAGTCGCCAAATGTTGCCAAAGCACCACATTTAGCAACAAAAATAGTAGAAAAATTCGACAAAGTCTAGGATAATTATTTCTTGAGAAAGTTCCAGAAGCCGATACAAAGGTCTGTCCAGCAAAAGAGAGAGAGAGCGAAGCTTGATAAGTTTGCCAAGCTAGCTAACTTTTTATCCTCAAAACTAGTAATCAATAATTCCGTTGTCTCTGGCAACCCTACTTGGTGTCCTTTTGGAGCGATTTTAAAAATCGTCGCTAAACAGTGCATCAAAATAAAATTTTACCGATAAATTGTTCATTTGTTACAGCAATTTACAAATGATTCGATTATTAATTAGGCTATGTGTAATAAATTTACAAATATAGATATTTTCAGCTCACTTGTATTGAAGAGGGGTGAGCAGGGCCGCTTTTTCGCTTAGGCACACTAGGCACGTGCATAGGGCGTAAAATATTTAAGGGTGCAAAAAATTGGAGGGTAAAAAAGAAAAGAAAAAATACAGTGAACGTACCACCGCCTAGCGAGTCGTGAGAGAGCATTTCTGCCGATAAGAGAGTAAAGACTGAAATGAGATCTCATATGGAAAAATAAAAGTTGTACATAGCTATGCACTCAAACGGAAAATGATATTTCGATGGAAATTGATCACAATGATGTTATTAATGATTTTGAAATGATCAAAGTTCAAGAAAACCTTTGTTGTACCAGTACAATGTACTCAACAAAGAATAAGGATGTCTAAAAATAAAAGATAGTAAAGCGATAAGCTACGAAAAAGATGATAATTAACAAGGTGAAAACAGTTCATACAATAATGTATATTCTATATTATAATCGCAAACGATTTTCTTAATTTACTGAACTAATTTACAAAAGGGCGGATGGGTGATCCATGATGTCGTAGGGTAAAAAATGAGCAAGAGTGGCCAATACCTGCCACTATCCTTACCTTGCGGTTTCCAGTCCAGGACACGGCGGGTCCATAGGTGGTGGAAAATGGTAAGACTTTCCAAAGAACGAAGACAAAGAAAGGGGAAAAAAGAGTAAATCTTTCCCGAACTAAAACTGGCAAGGTAAGAACTGAAGGAGGAGATGCTCTGAAAATATTGGGGAGGGGGCGTAACAATTTTAAGTGCCTAGGGCACCGGAGAGTTTAAAAACGGCCATGCAGATGAGAGTGAATTGTTTTAATTTGGTGAGATTACAAAAGAAACTCACGAAAATGTTTAACTCAGCGTTTAATAAGTATGCATTTCGCAGAAATTAAACCGTTGAAAAAAACATATTTCATCACGATTTGGGATATTTAGATTTTTACAACTAGCCTTTCAAATGATTTGGCAGAAGAGATTTCAAACTGTTTCTACAGCAATTTTATAGAGAAAAAATATCATGGGAAGAGAGCTAAATAAAGAACTTTGTTGGACATTCAATAAGATTTTAATGTCTTAAATAAATGCTTTTATAAGTTTATGAACTTTTTATAAATCATATTCTATATTGCATAATTTTAAAATATCAGAAATATAATAATCAAATCAATCATATGCTATTTATTTATTCGTGGGATATAGTAAAGCAACAAAGGCTTTTATCTTTTTTAAATATATTCTTTTAGTTTAATAAATACCAAAGCATTTGACCTCAGGCAAGAAAGTCCTAAACATGTATCATTAATCACTGCTTTGACTAAAAATGATATTCTGTCGTGGTTCTATCTTGAGTATATTTTAAGTATGTTTTAGGTGAGAATTTGGGCAAATTAACAGAATATGTTCCAAGTCCTTTATAAGGTTGCAAGTAATAAGCATTGCATTTCCAGAAAGTTAAATTTGAGTCAAAAAG
Organism: Trichonephila clavata; assembly: GCA_019973975.1. Classification (NCBI taxonomy): domain Eukaryota; kingdom Metazoa; phylum Arthropoda; class Arachnida; order Araneae; family Nephilidae; genus Trichonephila; species Trichonephila clavata. The sequence goes on from BMAO01035006.1 coordinate 385,412, forward strand.
TCCTGGGAAGATGATCACTTTATTTATGATCTGGGTGTGTCTCCAGAATCTTCTCTCCTTTAATATTAATTATTCAGTTAGATATAATGTGTTTGTGTTCGTGTTGTTTTACAGAATTTCAAAGTAGTTGTTGAAATAAAAATTTCAATTGTTTCTTTCTTCGTTCTGTTATATGTTATGCTGTACTACACTTTTCGTATTCTTCAATGATTTTTGCTGTCATTCATTTTTAAAATATGCGTGGAATATAATTTATTGGTACTTACGTATTATATCGTCTGCCAATTTCGCCAAATGAAAAGACGTCGCCAATTCAAAAAATCTTGCCAAATACTACCTTCGTTACTATTGTGTTCGAACATGCTAGGAAAGATTTTGCTCTGTTGGCTGCATATCGCGGTATTTGGAGACATTGTTTGGTTTAACGTAATTGGTCAACGGGTAGAAGACATAAGTACTAATTTTTTTTTAGTAAAATTTCGTCACGTGACAGACAATAGAAAAATTCAGAATGAAAATTGGGCAATTTTTTTTTTCTGAGATCGAAAGCAGTATGAACAAATGTTCAAAGAATTATACTGTTAGAGAATTTAAATTTAAAGAACTCTGTATACAATCCTGTACCATAAATCGCTAAAGGAGTTTTCACCTGTGATATATTTTATCCGGTTGTATTAAGCATTTTAAAAGCAAAATCCATTCTAAGTTATCATACCAAAAAGTAAATAAACAAAAATCAAATGTAAATGAAATTATAAAAACAGTAAAAACACTCTGCTATATCTAACTTTGTGGATTAAAAAAAATATCTCTTCATCTAAATCCTAATTCCATGCACAGAATTATCAAACATTCTACAAAACAATCAGAAAAAGTTTCAAAGTTTTATATTGGTAACAAGAAAAAAAAAATGCCCTAGTGTAGCGGAAAGAAACGAAAATTTTTTAATTTGTATTGATTTGTCTGAAGGAAAAAAGGTTGTTTAAAATCTAAGTAATAAAAAATGCAGTGGATTGTGGTGTGTTGAAGATAATATAATAAACTTTGATGCATACAATTTATAAATAGAAATTTAGATATGTATTATACCGTAATTATAAAATCATTATTAAAATCGTCAAATCAAAAGACGTTACCGAATGTTGTGATATACAGCCAATAGTGGAAACCATCCCCGCACACGTTTGAACACAGCAACAACAACAACTGCATTTGGCGACAGTTTTTAAATTGGCGATATTTTTTCATTTGGCGAAATTAATTGACGGTATAATACGTACCGGAATTTGAATCTATGTTAAAATGTATTTTACTGTCTGCCAAAGTTTTCATTTTTTCCCCTGGTGCTCTGATTGTCAAAATGACCTTTGTAACTCGTGATTTTCGCCAAGGTCGTGAAAGCAAAGTGCCTTTAAGTGCCTTTAGAATCAGAAATAGCCTTTAAACCGATTTTAAAGCTTAAAAATAAAAATTCCCGTTTATGGTCTAGCACATTTTTTAAGGAAAAACCAAAGCGTACACAATATAATTGAAGGAAAATAAATTTTACATTTTATGGTTCATTAAAAGAAAAAAAATGCAAGTTTTAATTAGCTTTTGTCCTAAAGGAACTGACTTGAAATATATGTTCAGTTGATGGTCATCAATTCCTCGCTAGTAACAAAATATTCAACATTAAAGCGTAAACTGAATCCAGGAAAATCAGATTTTTTTACACAACAATCAAGGTATTCGGTAATTATAGATCTCATTATACATACAAAAGGTTTTAAAAGGAAAAATTATATTTATAATTTCCATTTGACAGTTCAGGATTTAAATAACTGACCATTTTTTATTTTACCCATCAATTGTCAATTTCAAAATATTTATTTTTTGCAAATTCATTATTTTCTAAATAATTTAAATAACAAACATAAGAGTTAGACATCACAACACGTGTTCTTTAAAATTAAAAATATATAAATCTTTGATCATTCCAAAGAAACAATACTCTTTAGAAAACAATTTTTTGAACATTCCACAAAAGGAGCAATTAAGTTGGAACATGATCATATTGTTATCCAGCACGGCCTTTGATGAGATAATATAATAATATAACATACGATAATATTCATCAGTTAATAATTAAAATAAATTAGTTCATCTCTTAGCATTTCTTAAATTTCTTTTTTAACTCTTTCATGCACTGAATTTTTGACAAAAATAATACACTAGAGGGAAATAATTACAAATATTTTAGGTAGACCTCAGACAACTATAATTATTTAACAAAAAAGCAAGTACATATTAATATATTTAACTCTTTTTCAAATAAAGAGTGTCCAAAGTTTTAAAAAATATGTGGTACATATTTTGCACCACCATGCTTCAAGCAGCATAATTCTGGAGACATGATATTTTTCTCCCTAGGCACAATGGGAGCTTTAGCTAGTTATTTTATAGTTGGAAAATAAATACACACTTCATCTTATAGTGCTATTCATCCAATATATTAAAACATTTTCAGTTTTTCCTAATCTAATGTTGTATAAGCTTAATTTAATTTAGTCCTAGTTTACATAATGTTAGTTTTGATTTTAAATATTCTTTTATATACATTATTTTATTTTACATAGTTTTTATTTAGTAAACATATATAATAAGTGTATTAGTTTTTTTCCTGAACACGAGCTATAGCTCATTCAGGACATTTGTGTAATTTTGTATGTATTATTATTTAAAAAATATTATTTAAAAAAATGTAACTTACAACAAATCTATCTGGCACAATAAACATGTCCATTATTGTGAAAAAATAAGAGGAATGCATCTTGTATTTGTAAAGATGATTTTTAATAGCGTGGTGGGGTACATTTTTTGTATTCTCATATTTTCATACAAGTAATGCACATGTTAGGTACTAATTATTGTAATATTGACTTAGTTTGACATAATATATATAATCTGATTTGTATCACATATCGCAAGAATCACTTTCATTTACACTTAAAAATGCACAACACAGTCACTTCCAAAAAATACCACTCAACAGACTCACAGCTGATCAAACAATGAACTACTGCGTAAACCCATTTCACACAATTAGCTTCCGATATCTGTTGGAAACTTGAGTAACTGTTAGGAGGTTGACCTCTTTGGTGGTTCAGAGAATGTACCATCTAGCATCAATTTCTGAGGCATTTAAACAAGTCGTACTTTTTATGTACCACCACACAATAAACGAATAAGAATTGGTGGTACTGCATATGTACCACCAAGCATGAAAGAGTTAAACAGTATTTTAAGTATTTTACAACAAAATAGACACGCGAGTTTTTTTAAAACCTATAAAAGACAAAAGTGTACTTCAAATAAAAAATCTTGTACTCCTGTGGTGCTCTTCATGTCGAATTTTGATGCCGAGATTCTTGCAATCTCGCTAATTCTGGAAAACCTCAAGACAAAGATCGATTGCTTCTCAAAATCAGTTATCCTAGTCGATTCTAAAGCATTTACCTAGGCTGTAGTTATAAATCATGACATAGACAACCAGATTATCTCAGAAACGGCAAACCTTGAACTTTCTTTATAAATACAAAACCAGTGGAGTAACGTGCACCTTCGCAATCCCCGCATTGTGGGTGGGGGCAGGTTTCTAGGGAGCCCAAAGCTTGACCGACACCAATTATGTATTTAACCAATTTATAAAATATTAAAGGAAAAAACCTGATTTTGCACGGGTGGGGCGCTAATATTCTTCGTTACGCCACTGAACAGAACAGTCGTTTTTGAATGTATCCCTTTCACATGTTGGTATCAATGTTAACGAAAAGGCAGACTTACTAGCCAAGTGAGGAATGCATGAGCCACAAGACAACAAACTTCTTCCTCCATAGTAACTTAAGGAACATTTTTTAAGGAAATTAGGGTACTTTTAAATCTGACTAGGCAACAAAATCAACAGGCAAATCCTGCGCTAATATTCAAGACACTTGAAAAAAGTTTCGTCAAAAGCCCCATAAAAAGGTTGTGGCAAACTTCAGACTATAAACAGGCCATGATTGCGTGGCACGTCATTTTAATAAAATAGGCATCCTTTCATCTAGAATTTGCCAAATTTGTAATTCGGGCATCATGAATGCAAAACATTTTCTAATATGTTCAGAATTATGTAGAGAATTTGAAGAACGGGGTGAGATAAGCAAGATTTACTGGAATGCCAGAACTTTCATGAACACTCTTTGTAAAGACTACATATTTTATATATATGTTTTTTTCCTCAAATTTTTAAATTTTTCTTCTGTTCCCATGTTAATTTGTCCTCATTCTTACTTTAAATGTTTGTTCTTTTTTATATTTTATCATTGTTCATGTGTGTTATTTGAGAGCCACGTTTATACGTTTTACATACGTTTATACGTTTGGATTGATCCTTCCAATATCTAATATATAAAATTGTCACAGTGTTTATAACCAAACTCCTCCGAAACGGCTAGACCGATTCTAATGAAATTTTGTGCGTATATTCAGTAGGTCTGAGAATAGGATGTAAACTATTTTTCATTCCGATATTGCAATTAGTTAAAAAGATATTAATTAAAAAACCTTAAAACGCCTAATTGTTTTACTCCTGCGGGTAGTTTACTTGGCAGAACTTCCATTCCGTTTCGGCCGAGCGGTGATCCGACGTTTCCACCATCTTAAAATTGCCATCCAATTTTTACTGTTGAAATCAGACGAAAAATAATTACAGAATCGGAAAGATCATTTATTTCGCCACAATACGGTATAATATTTTTGCAAAATAATTATATTTTCTATTTTTTAAGAATTTTTAAAAAAGGGTTAAAATTGATGCGTATTATGAAACTTTATGCAAATTATTTCTAAATTGTTGCGTATGAATTTTTTTTTCGTGTTATTAAAACGATATTCTACACTAAATAACTTCAAGCTTTTCTCTTTTAGATTCAGCCATTTAAGAAATAAAATTCCCAAAACTTTTTTTTAAAGATTTTTCAAGAAATACTCAAAATTTTAACTTAACATTGAATAACTTTGTCATTTATGAAGATAATCGCACGAAACTTTATTTCCGTGTGTAAAAAAATATTATCCGTAATCTGTATGAAGATTGAAATAATTGCTTAAAAATTACGGATTTTAAAAAATTTGTGATTTTCGTAAAAAACCGTTTTTGCAAGAAATAATTTAAACAGTATTTTTTGTACATTTTTTTTAAAGTACTTTATTTTTGCAGTTAATTTGTGAAGTTTGAAAGCATTAACTTAAAAATTATGCCCTAAAAATAAAAAAAATTAATAAAAGATACGCGATTTTACAGTTAGTCAAACCTTGGAGTCGAAAAATAGTTTATCGCCAAAGACCTTTGAACTGTTTAACCGTCGACCGCATCTAACTCAAGGGTTACACTATAAAGTTCTGCCTTAAACAGGGGGAAATCAGTAAATTTGGCGAGTAAAAAAAAAATGCGAGTGAAAAAGTTAATTTGCTTCAAAATTTTCGTCATTTTTTCTTTAGATAATTTTCAAAATTAAATCATTATAGATGTTAGATTAAGATGACAAAATGTATTCAATACATTTCTGAGACTCATTTAAAATATTTATCAGTATCAAAATTTTTGTTCTCTTTCATAAAACTTATAGTTTACTTTAAAATAATGCCTAATGTATAAATCTTTTTTTTTTTTTGACATATAATTTCATAATAAAAACGCAAAATTTGCCCATTTCGAATTTTTTTTTTTTGAGTTATTCAGTTAAATAAGCATAACTTCCTTAGAAAAAAAATAAAAGCTATGTTCAAATAAAAAATTCTTCATTATTAATTGCATGTTATTAATATATCAAAAATCACTAAATTGGCATGTCACAATTAATTGCTAAATGAATATTTTTAATCAATATTAGTATAAAATAATAAATTAATTTTGTTTTGTATTTTATGATTTCTTCTAAAATGAATAAATATAGACGAATTTAAATGAAAATGATTTTTAAAAAGTTCATTGATTATTTAGAATCAGTGATTAAAAAAATAAAATGCCAAAAGCTATTTTTTTTAAGAATTTAAAAAGAAAATTCTTTTTTTTTTACAAAACAATGATATTTTGCATATTTTATGATTTCTTTCTAAAATGAATCAAAATCGTTGAGTTTAAATAAAAATGATTTTTAAAAATTTAGAATCAGTGATTTAAAAAATAAAAAGCCAAAATCTTTTTTGAACAAATTTTAACAAAACACTCAAAATACTTAAAACAATCATTTAATAATTTCTTCATTGTAAAAAGATAATTGCATGAAACTTTTTTCCTGTGTTGTCGAACATTTAAAAAAATCCTCTCAATTTTTCTTCAAGATTTAAAGTAGTAGTAAAATTTTGTAATTTGAAAAATTTCTACTTTTCTGTCTTTTTTCAACATACAACTATTTTTAAAAAGGCTACATTTTCGTTTCCGGGGACTAAAAAATTGCAACGAAAGAATTGAAAAGTGAGTGAGTGATTTATAAATTCGCACTGTTCGCCTACTCTAGGGTTTTTAGCGACAGACCTCGAAATTTTCAACCATGGTCAAGTGACGAGGACGACACCTAAGCTTTTACCCACCTCTCCTAAGTACCGCACCAACGCAAGAACATCGAAAAAGGGAGTTTTAATGTCATAGTTAAAGAAATCACTCACATCGCGCATACACACACATAAGTGCTATCGTCCTGAGGGAAACAGGAAATTCCCATGGGGATTAAGTTATTCGCTGGTAAAAGCCCGTGCAACGCCGGGCTAAGCGGAGAGGAAAGAAACAAAGTAAAAGTAATTTCGAGAAATAATATTGGAAGTGTTGATTTTTTGAAGAGAAGGGAAAATGTTAAACGAGAAAGCCATGACACGCATTCACGGGCCATGCACTCACATCGTACGCGTCACACCCACACAGAAGTACTGGCGTCAGAAAGAAAGGAGGAAATTAACATGGGGATTAAGTTATACCCTCGGTAAAAGCCCGTGCAATGCCGGGCCGGGTTAGCTAGTATATATATATAAAGTCATATGTGTAGCAATGACAACATCGTAAGTCCAATCACATGAGGTCAGGGAAATAATAGATGTTGACTGATTTATAGTTTCTTAACGTCGTACTGTAAAGTACTACAAGAATTGTTGCCCGTGTACCTCGTAATTTAAAACTATAGTTAAATGACGGTTAGCTGACACCCCACTCTCCAAGCTGTCACACTACACCTATGTAAGAACTTAGAACCTCTCTACACGTCTTAAGTGGGATCAGGACTCCAATCCACGACCCGACAAAAACAACATTGGCCCCGAGTTCATGACCATGTCCTCTTGACTACTACAGTCAAGGAAATAACTGGACGGGTATTCTCCCAATGACACAGTTTAAGGTATAAACTCAAAACATAATTTCCGAAAGAAAAATGTTCTAATGTTAATTTGTTTATCTTATTGAAATATATATGTGTTTATCACAAACTGTACCTAATATTTAGAAGGAATTTATAAATACACACAGTTATATTTCCCTTAACATATTGAAGTCAATAGCATGTTTCAGCCTTAAAAAAAACACAAAACATGGAATCTATTTTATCCAGAGAAAAATAGATCGTCTCCAGTAGAAATGAACATAATAGACTAAATGTAATACTCTTTATAAGCTAGTGATGTCGAAAATTGCAAATTAATAATTAGACATTTTTTCCTATATGAAATAAGTGTTACAAGTTTGACTTGTAATGTTGTTGTTGTCGTCGGCTTGTCCTTCCGAAGGAAAGGAAGAAAGGTTGCTAGAGCCTGAGACAGGTTGGATTTCTACATGTACGCCTGTCGTTGGCCGTAGTCTTAAGCACCATACAGATGACAGTACGATTTAGCTAGGTTCCCCACTCCAAATTAGAGGGAGAAGACCCTGTCCCCCTCTCTCTTCCCCTTCCACCGACCTCACGTGTGGCTTGAAGGTTATTTAGAGTACCCCCGTGCCGGAAAGGCACTATACAGTTAAAAACATCCATGTCTTCTCCAGGATCCGAACCTAGGCTCTATGGCACAGCAGTCAGCGTCGCTGACTGCTTTTATTTTGAGTGTTATATAAAGTCAGCTTGGAGATGAAACTGATGCCGTTGACGTGGCACTGATGTTGAGTTAACTCGTCATTTGATTATAATTCAAATTTAAGGTAAATATTAGTTATGTTTAATGGATCATTAACTCCCAAACTGTAACCCGTACATCGATTAGCAACACGAGGGCTTTTGGCGACGGTCCGCGTAATTTTGAACCATGGTCAAGTGACGCGGACGACACCTGAGCTGGTACCCCCCCCCCCCTCTCCAAACTACCACACCACACCATCGGAGGACGTTTGAGCTCTCGACAGATTTAACGTGCATCGCTCCCTACACGGCGGATCTTTAGTGGTACCAGGATTGAACTCATGACACGCTAGCCATGATCCGATGCCTAGACCACTCGGCCACCGCGGCCGTATTAAGAAAGTGGGATCGACAAGACAAAAAATGTGTGGTTTGTTGCTTGAGAAGAAATGAAAGTGGAAAGATAATGCAAGAAAAAAAAGTCTAATCTGATTGCAATGCAAGACTTTGTATTACACCACGCTTCAAACTGTGCAAGCATACACACACAAAATTCTCAATCACTTAAAAAAGAGGTACGAATATGAAAATTTTTTGTAAGTATGAGAGAAATTCTTATAAGATATATGAAACATTTTTCATAGTATGCAGAATGTACTTATAAAAAGCAAACATTTAGGGGATTTTGCTCTACAATTCTAAAATAAAAAATAGTGTAAAAACTTTAAAATTGAAAATAAAAATTTTTCTTCCATTTTCTCATTGAAAATAAGTATTATGCTTAGTTATATGCAACAAAAATATGCCTTTTGGAGCATTTTTAGGGGGGGGGGGATTGACCGGTTATCCTTTCTACACATCAGGGCACATCTGACAAACAGGATTTTGCTGGCGGGTGCAGTTAAAGAGTATAATGATTCTTACTATTTCTTTATTTTATTGCAATAATGAGCCTCAAACAATATCCGACACACAAAAAAGGTAACAAAAAATTCAAAATAGTTACTTGCAATTGCATAAATTGCCATTTAATGCAATTTTTGGCTATGCATTAAGATAGCGTATAAGATAATATTCCCAATCTTTTATAGGATTTCGACATTTCTATCGTTAAGTCCAGATCTTATTGTTGATTTAAATGAGTTCATTGTTGAAAACAACGATTCTCATAAATATGTGGAGTCAAAATAGGATCGGAACGGGCAGCGGGTTAGCCACGGTTGATTTTAATATAGAATACAGTAAACAGTTACGGGCATACAAAGATAGTTTAAGGGCAAATTGGGGCACGGGGCTAAGAATTCCTGGGTTAAGAGGTTAAACATGAAGAACTGTGGAGAATTCCTTGAATTATTAAATAACAATATTGCTAAGGACATATCCAAAAATTATTATTTTTATACATAAATTAGATCTATAATGTTGAAACTATAGGAATAATGTATATTATATGATAACCCAGTACACAAGATTCTATATTTGTACAGTAAAAAGTCGTTTATCCGAATCAATTGGGACCGGACACCATTCGGATACGCGATTATTCGGATAACCGAAAATCGAATGCGATCCATGCAGTATATGATACTGGACACTATACAAATTCTGAAAATCATCACATGTGGGAAACGGGCTTGAAGAAAAAAGCAAAATAGGTGCAAAATGTCGCAATTTTACCTTGATTGTGGAAAATAATAATTTATTTTTCGCTGTACCATTGTACATCGTTTTTTCACTGCAATGTTTCTGATTCTCTTCAGCAGCAGTAGTTGAGTAGGACAGCACTCTGATTGTTGTTCGTACCACTCCATAGCTGTCTCTAACGCAGAAACGCTTCAGCATTTGATGGACCCTTGCTACTTTCGTTGTTGTTGTCTTCATCCGTTTCATCTTTGACAGGGTCGGATTCTTACACGGAAGTCACTATCTCGTCATTATTTAGCATTTGAAATCCAGTCTTCTGCATCTCATGCGATCCAGGTTTTTACATCAACAAAATTCAACACCCCTACACTTGGAAACAAACTGACCTAATATTCCACGCAGATGTTTACCAAATCACACAACTGAAATTCCCCAAATATCCCTCCCGTTGGGGTTTCCCGTGATTTTTGGACTCACACAAAACTATTTTGAGCATTGCACTGTTCGAATATGTTTCCGGACTTTGGTTCAGATATTTGACGCTCCGGATAATAAACGTTCGGATAAACAACGTTCTACTGTACTTTATTTTTAAAAAAATCAAAATTGAGAACATATCAACGGCAATTGTGAAAAATGGAATAATATGAAGATCAATCTGAATCACAGATCCCAAGTATTCGAACATATTTTGTTTCCAAAACGCATTAATATTTATAACATTTATAGAAGAAAAAAACCTTTTCAAAACGTTTTCATCTTCCATCCCTGATCCGTGGTGGAAAGTTTACTGATAACTCTGAATCTATATATACGGTACAACAAAGAACTTGCGCATCGATGTAGAACAAAAACACGAATTCGGTATCGCTTTATTAGTCATTTTTTTGCAACAACACAAAATAGTTTCTACTAAAAACGAATGCAAGTAATTTTGAGACAATAATCGCCGGAAACAAAACTCGTTCTTTCATTGTGATTGGACCGTTCAATCCCGGTATATCTTTCCTTGTGGGCGCTTAAGTAGCATGAGTCACGTATGGGTGATCATGTACTCTCATGGGAAGGTAATTTTTGCATGCAACATAAAACCAGAACTAGTTTCACTTGTAATATAAATTCTTAAAAGTAATTCTTTGTTAGTAAATAATTTTAAAAAGTTATGGGCAAAAAAAAAATTTTCAATGAAAAAAAGTTTCCTTAGTATGATTACGACTATCAAAAGCTAAAATGTCATACACATGCAAGCAGACACACGTACATATTTAAATTTATAATAAAATTTGCTTAAAAGAAAAAGGGAAATTAAAGAGACAAATCGTTTGGTGCCAATGCATTTCAAAAAGCAATAAAAATAAAATGGCAACATTCTTTTTTTCCCCACGAATATCTAACGACTTTAAATATTATGTTGCTTATTATATTTCGAATTCTTATTACATTTCGTCCAGTGACGTAAATACTGTACAATATACTGTACAGTATGATTATACTTAAAGTTCTGCATTCAAAATGATGTAAAGAAAGAATTACTGGTCAGAATGACTTCAAATTAGAAATGAATTTATTTGAAGAAGTGGGAAGTGGTATGACATAAGAAAAAAATATTCATTGGCGTTTTTATTGTTGCTTTTTATGCGGTTTTCGGTTAAAGGTCAATTAAAAACCGATTTTCCCATCTTCCAATGTAGTAGGGCCTTGCTGTGATTAATAGGTTTTTCACTATTAGTGCTACAACTGTTGAATCATTTGGCAATAATATTTTACGTCAAAAACCCAAAGCAATCATACACATTGAGCAGTACAGTTATTTTAACGCGCAACTTATGCCAAAGTCGTCGTAATTCGATTCAAAATGCCACTTGTAGCCGAAACCGCTTTCGTTATAAAGCTTACAGCGCCAACTACTGATACACTTTGGAATGTTCTTATGCCATGCTGTTTCTTCCTTTTTGAAGTACAGTAGAACGTCGTTTATCCGAATCAATCGGGACCGGACACCGTTCGGATACGCGATTGTTCGGATAACCGAAAACCGAATGCGACCCATGCAGTATATGATACTGTACACTATACAAATATTGAAAATAATCACATGCGGGAAACGTGCTTGAAGAAAAAAGCCAAATAGGTGCAAAAAGTCGCAATTTTACCTCGATTGAGGAAAATCACTTATTTTTCGCTGCACCATTGTACACCTTCGTTTTTCCACAGCAAGGTTTCTGATTCTCTTAAGCAGCAGTAGTTGAGTAAGACAGCACTCTGTTGTTCGTACCACTCCATAGCTGTCTCTAACGCAGAAAACGCTTCAGCATTTGATGGACATTTGCTACTTTCGTTGTTGTTGTCTTCATCCGTTTCATCTTTGACAGGGTCGGATTCTTACACGGAAGTCACTATCTCGTCATTATTTAGCATTTGAAATCCACAGTCTTCAGCATCGATGCCATCAAGGTTTCTACATCATCAAAACTCAACAAAAGAGCTCATATACACCCCCTCACAAACTGACCTAATATTACGCGCAGATGCTTACCAAATCACACAACTGAAATTCTCCAAATATCCCTCAGCTTGGATTTTCCGGTCACTTTTGGCCTCATAGGAAACAAATGTTTAGCATTGCACTTTTCGAAAACGTATCCGGACTTTGGTTCGGATATTTGACGTTTCGGATAATAAACGTTCGGATAAACGACGTTCTACTGTACACTGAAAAACGTTTAACACGAAACCGAGGAGTTTTTTCGTGTAAAAGAATTAAACGATATTGCAAAATGAAACAGACATTCAACAAAATTAAGTTTATTAAAACACATTTTATTCAGATAGATATGTATATATGCATGAACTTAATAAAAATCAACGAAACAAAAACATTCACGCGAACTTTATGAAATTTAATATAAAATTTAGCAATACCAAAACCTTAACAGATTTCCGTTTTTGTATTCTGTTTTTGATCAACAACCTTAAGATGCTACATCTTTATTTTCAGCGAAACACACCAGTTTGCTTTCCCCCTGAGCTTTTTGCCATTGTTCTAAAGAAATTCTTCTAAAGGGGGGGGGGACGCGAACGGTACTCACTGATTTCTACTCACATTGCGATAAACTCATCACCGAATTCTAAAGCCAACTGATGAGAGATGAAACATTTCTGTGTGATGTTTGTAAAAGTGGAGGGTGAAAGTAGCTTAGACACAGGGGGTAGCTACCGCCGTATCAATGATACGGGGCTCCAAAATGTGTAAGAAAAAATAGTAAAATATTGAGAGCCCACCAAAAAGGGCCTCCAAGGAATTTTGATACGGAGCCCTCTCAGGACTAGCTATGCCAGTGCTTAGATCAGAGGTTCCCAAACGTTTTTGTCTCATAGACCCCTTGCCATGTTTTTCGGTTTGGGGTAGACCCCTGCTTAAATAATATTGAATTTTTGCAAATTTATCAACAAAAATGTCTTTTTGACAGCTGGTACTACTACTCCTACTTTAAAAGAATTAAATTTTTCTAACTGTAATGAAGTGAAGTGTTTAAAATTTAAAAAGCACACATGTTAATTAATTTAATTTAAAGTTAATTAATAAATACAACTGCTAAATAAACTAACTAAACAACAAACAAATGATTTTAAATGGAGGAAGGAATCTCTAGCACTGCAATATCAAATTTTCAACATTTAGTATTAATCTTGTCTGGTTTAACCTTAAATTTCCTCTGTTAGTGTTCAATTTTTTTTTTTTGGAGATTGGCAACCGCACTGAAGCTTCTTTACGCTAGGAAAAGCAACGAAAAACTTCCTCACGATATTCCAAAAGTCGAGATATAGACCCCCACTTACACCTCATGGACCCCCAAATAAATTTTTGGCTGGCATAGACCCCTTGGAGGTCGACGTAGACCCCTTGGAGGTCGACGTAGACCCCTGGGGGTCTATATAGACCACTTTGGGAATCACTGGCTTAGATAAATAATATTGGCTCGTGTCACAGACTTTTCCGAGGGTATTTCAAAGCCAAGCTAGCCTCCTTTCTTCGAAACATGTGAAACCTCCTCTCTTTCATTTCACACTCCTCTTAAATTTCGCCTGTTTCGGCTGTTTTCCGTACTTTGTTCGTTCCCAGAAGGAAAATCTTTCTGTATTAAGTGATTTTTGTTTTGTGTTAAGAGAAAAGATGCATGAAAATACATCATAATTTGTTGGGACCTGCTATGAAACATTTCGTTCTATAACGTTAAAGTATAGAAATTTGCTGTAAAGAATTCGAAGAATAATTTTTTATTCCATTAGGCTTAGCTGCGCTCACATCAGAAACATTTCAACTAGTCTGGTGCCAAAATACGGACTGTTGCCAATCCGGTAAATTGAAGAATGTTACAAGGAAATTGCTTCCAGATTTACAATATAAATACACAGTATAAATATAAATATTAGTTTACATAAAATACAAATTCCTAATATTACAAATGCATAAATGTAAAATTATAAAATTCATTTTAAAAACTAATTATTAGTGAGTGTTATAGAACGAAACGTTCTATAACAGACCCTTGTATCATTTCGTGTTAACCGATATGTCGTCTTAAGTGTTTTCGCGTTAAACGTATTTTACTGTATATTGAAATTTGAAGTCAATCCGAGCAGTTGTTTTTTTGCTTAAGGCATTTTGAAAGTGGAACTTTAATTCTTTTCACTTTGTATAAATAGAGAAAAAGATTGAAAAATACAAAAAAAAAATCAGTTAAAAAATTCCTCAAAACAACAACAACAATAAAAAAAAGTACAATAAGATAGAAAAACAAATGAAACAAAAAATACAAGTGGGGCTTAGCAAATAAAAATGCAGTTATGGGTCGTAGAACTAACCTTCCACCTACTCGATTCGGTAGACTAATATGGGAATACCAAAAAACAAAAGCACAATATGCGAAATTTTTAAAATAGGTGAATGAGAGAGAAGTTAAAATGCTAAGCTAAATGAATGCTCGAAAAATATCAGTATTGCAGAAATAATGCCATAAAAATTATACTTACTACAGAATTCCAAGAGATGATAGTCAGCCATAAGTTTTTGAAAATGGGTATTTTCAAATTTTTGTACAGTATATGTATTTAATAAGTCGTAGTGCACAAGCCTGTATCACACGCCTTACAGAAAACCATGCTTGATTCGATACATTTGTAAAAATAATGAATTTGGTTCTATTAAACATTTGTAAAAGAAAAAAATTTAGTTCGAGTCTCACAAAATAGGAACACCGATTTTTTCTGTTCTCCAAAATCAGATCGGACGTTCCAAATTGGGCGCAATTAAGCTGCCTGAACTGGATTCGAGAGACAAGGACAAAAGCTAAGGGTCATTCTGGAAATATATAAGGTTATATGTGGACTGACCTTGTAAATTTTGAACTAAGGTAACGTGACGAGACAACACAAAAGGCAGTACTTCATTCTCCTAACTTCCACGTCACACCATATGAGGACTTGAAGGCTATTTTCCACTTAATGTGAGCATTAAAACCCATTATTCACACGACGCAGGAGAACTTAAAACGTGAGTTGATTTAAACATCTTCATTCACGAAAATCGCACCTATAACAGCTGGGTTTACCCCGACCTACATTAAGAGGCATTTCATCGTTAAATATAAGAAAAACAACAACAACGTATCATTAAAATTCGTAAACAAAATTATCTTTCATTAGCAAGAATTTTTTTAAATGTCAGGAATTCCACAGGAATTTTGAAAGGGTATTTTTAGAAAAATACACTTACTACTTCAGAAGGAAAAAAAGGTTTTATTTCTTAAAATTATCTTCAATTATGCCTTTAGTTTTTTTTTTCTTCTAATAATTTAATGTAAAACATTTATAGCCTTTTCTTTTCAATCATTATAAAAATAGTGGACATGTCATACAATTTTTTATTCGTCCAGTTGTCAGTTTCTCTGAGTTGTTATTCAAAGAAATATGCTTTCCCTTCAATTCTTTTTCAAACTTTTTCCCCTCTTCACAAAAAATATCGCTTCGTTTATACCAACAATTAATCTGACAAAAGACCAGAAACACAATTTGAAATGTAATGAACTGTTTCTTATGTCCTTCAGCATTTACACGACTAAGTTTTTAAATTTCCTTTTCCTTATCAAATTTTGAAGTAAAGCGGAAAATATAATCTCAATCAACAAATATAAAGCGAGAATACTTTCCTTAATCAAATTAAAACCATAAAAAATTATTTTTGATATAATAAAATTTAGTTTATATAAAATCATTACAGTTGTATTCTTCTACTGTTAAATACCATGACCTAAACTGAACATTTTCAAAAAGAGCGATGTTTTCACTAAGCAGAGAAGTAAAAAAAAAAATGACATTGTTATGGAATAATTTTGTCTGAATATTCCAATAGTTTTGATTCTATTCTTTAAAATTAGGCACGCTTTTGTTTCATTAGTTATTTGTAGAAAAAGGAAGTTTTTTTTTAATTCCAAGCTAAAAAAATATATTTTTTAAAAAAAATTAGTGAAAGAGTACGAGTTTTCCTTTTTTTAAATTTTTTTAATCTAAGTTTCATACTCAGTTATTTTCCAAAAGGCATATGTGACTAAAAAGGAATAACATCTTCCATATTCAGTAGGGTTCTTGATACGAAGAAAACGAATATGTCTGTCAAAGCTTCACAAAAAAAAATCTAAACTAATTTCTTAGCTTTCAAAAGTAATAAATGTACGCCAAAATCTACTTTCTTTCCATACTTCCAAGAGTAGAAGAGTGACCGCGGTAGCCAAGTGGTCAAGGCATCGGATCATGGCTAGCGTGTCATGATTTCGAGCCTAGTACCACTGAAGGTCCGCTGTGTAGGGGGGCGATGCACGTTAAATCTGTCGAGAGCTCAAACGTCCTCCCGTTGGTGTGGTGTGGTAGTTAGGAGAGGGGGTGCCAGCTCAGGTGTCGTCCGCGTCACTTCATCATGGTTCAAAATGACGCGGTCCGTCGCCAAAAGCCCTCGTGTAGCTGAACAGTGCGACGTTAATATTCACTCACTCGCTAAAAGTAGAAGTGTTTCTTATGGTGGCTAGTAATTTTAATTAAAGAGATACATCTCTTTTCCAGATCATCGAAACTTGATTGCAACATCTTTTTTTTATAACAATCGAACAAAAACTTTTAAGCAACAATGTTGCCATTCACAAGTAATGAAAGAGTTATATGATAGGTTGCCACTCACATAGGAAAAAGATGTAACAGAATTTTATAGCTAACATTGCCATCCAAAGAATAAAAGAATAATAATAATACATTTTTAACGATATCCATCTCAATTTGGTGACTTTCACATGAACTGGAGATTATTAATAGCCTCTTTCTATGATATAATTTTGATCAATTTTGGTTGCGTGTCCTTTCTTATTTTTTAGGGTTTTTTTATGTGTTTACTTTCTTTTTTATTAACTGCAGTAACATTTCTTGTTTATCTATCACCGTCTAAAATTTGTTTTGAAGAATATTTATATTTCCATTCGTATTTACAATTTAATATTTACGGAAAGAAAAATTGTGACAAAAATACTCCATTAATACTAATCTAGAAACACGTTTGCCTTCTGAATTTGACAGGACAGATTAATTGAAATATGCTTTGCCTTGCACAGCGTGATGAAGCTTCGTTTCACATGCTTCGTAAATTCTGCTTATAAATCACTGTATTCAGTTTTTGTGTGTGACAGACAAGCTGTTCTTTTATATCTAAGGCTGCAATATTTGAAAAACATTATTCAGACGATGTTTATTTTCACTGTTACTAAAAACCGTTTGAAATATAATCAAGAGAATGGTGCTTTTCGTTGTTGTTTTTTTTAAGTCAATGTTTTATTTTTTGGATCAATATATATATTTTTTTTAACATAATTCCTTAATTTACATTACTCATTTCTGTATTGATAAAACCTTACCGACTTTGATCATATTTAGTAATGTAAAGAATTCAACTTTAGTAGAAAATTACTATTACTTCCAAACTATATTTATAAGGAGAATATATATTAATCCTTTATAGGGTCATTTTTTCTAGTAATATTAAAATATTTTTGGTTTTGAGATTGATTTATTAAAAAAAAATTCCTTTAGCATATTATCCAAGATTAATTTAATTTTGAAGACCATTTTTTTTTTTTGGTCGGAAGCATCGGTAACGTCTTAAGGCTTCTTGAGGCCCTGGGCTTCTTCACAAATATAGGCCCCATCTATGATCCTTAAAAGTTGCCAGTATATAGCATACATTGTCAAATACTTGTACAAACAACCCGAAACAAATACATGTGTATGCCTTAAGCCACACAAACCGGCTCTACCGACTGCCGCCTTTTGACTGAATGAGTAATAATGGTAGACCTAGACCTGTACGTGGACAACGATCAACACAAGTAGCCAGTTGACATATCGTCCAAAATTTCCGGTTTTCCGGAGAATACAACAGGAAAAAACATTTGAAATTATTTGAATTAAGGCTGAGTCGAGAACAAGACGAGACACTTTTGTGGACGAGGTCCTGAGCCCGTGCCCAGTTGGCCCCTTAAGATGCCCCTGGAAAGCATGTTCAGCAGTAGAAAAATTTACGAATTCTATATTATGTTCCCATCAGAGATAAGAATAATAAGAAGATAGATGAACGTGAAATCTAACAATGCCTCAAAGTACACAATGGGGTTTTCAGGGTTAATAGTTAAATGGGTGAAATACTACTTCGTGCATTGTTTGACTTTCATTCAGAATTAGAATATCTGCATTTTCTATCTAGAATGCAGAGCTAATTCATCCCTATTTAAATTTTGTCAAATATTATATCACTAGCTTTTACTTACACGCTTCGCTGGGTACTTTTTAACACAGAAGTACATTTGTCATATTTATGTCTAAGTAGCGCTCCCTCCCCTCCCCCTCGTAGTCGATTTCACCAAGCACCATTTTTAGCGGATTTTAACACAATAAAATAAAAATGCAATTCTGAAAAATTCCATGTCTGTAGGTCTAATTGCTCAAATATGGGATTTTCTTTAAACCTGTAACACCCCCCGAAAGCCCATAAACCTCCTTGAGAATCGATTTCGGTAAACCCCGTTCTTAGCGGATATCTAATCAACAAAGGAAACAAGCTTGCCGAATTTCAAGTATGAAAATCGAATAATTCTAAAAAGGGATTTTTTTTATCTATGTCACCCCAGCAACCTCTCTTGGGAGTCGATTTTGCAAAACCTGTTCTTGCTGGATCTAGTCTACAGAAGAAACATGTTTTCCAAGCTTGTAAGTCTAATTGTTCAAAAACGGAAATTTTTTTTATCCTTAACGCCACAGTGTACCCTCCTCTGCAATCCCCTTTTGGAGTCGAATTTCAGCTAAACCCATTTTTTGCGGATAACTAATCAACAAAGGAAACATGCTTACCGCATTTCAAGTACGAAAATTTTTTTTATCTATAACATTCTCTTAACTTCCCTTGGGAGTCAATTTCGCAATATCCCCTCTTTTTGGATTTCTTGAGTGAATTCTGTATGTGCCAATAAGATACTTCCTCACAGTGATTTCTAGAACAATTAAAAGTTTAATGTTTAATCCAAACGGGTGTTTTTGCTAGAGGTTTGTTATTATTTATGTTGGTATTTACCTACACTTTGCGAGCGTCTTTATTTTATTTTGGTGATTCTTCCCCGTTTAGTGCACCTTTGTTCATTTCCTGGGAATTTTTAATGCAAATGCGTGAAAAATGGAAAGTGAACTGCATTATCTAGTTTAGCATATAACGGCGTTCTGGGATGTTGTCGAGGAGGTATTGAGGTTTTGAATTGTTACACTACTTTCTTAATAACACCAAAAAATGTTTAATATGGAATAACGTCGGTTTGATACACGAATTTCAAATGCACAACTTACCTTTTCCCCCCGTTTACCTCAAGCTATGACTTTTTTTATATTCCTATCATGTCGATCCTCTAGATCAGAGGTACTCAACCTTTTTTTCTGCCGGGCCGCATACATATGGTGGCTATTTCACGCTGGCCACAACATGAAGATTAATGGAAGAGGGGAGGGGGAGAAATGCTTTAAGACCAAGATAACATAGAAAATTTAAAATGAGGAAATTGTTGAAAATATTAAAACTTCTATTTTGCTTTTCTTAATTATTTTTTATATCTTTTTATTTTTGTCACTGAATTTTTCTAAATTGGAAGCATTTAAGAGTCACTCTCACAATTTCTGCATCAATAAACGGTTTCATATGATTACCAATGATACAACAGATTTCATAGGGTGCCTTTGTTATCGCTGTGACATTACCACTGACAAAACACATTTTTGAAGTTGTAAAGTTTATTCAAGAAAGCCTATTTATCATCTCTTGAAAGAGATCTTCGAGGAAAAGTGTCATTGAATGATTCCTGTTTATTGGTATCTTTAAAATACACTTTAAGAACAAATCAAACAATTACTGAACCATGCTTGTTTTTTACTGCAAAATCGTCAATTTCCCAACCGTCTTGAAACAATCTATTTTCTTTGAATATTTTTCGCTTGGAAGATATGAAAAATAGTTAAAAATTAGTTCCACTCATAGAATGGTCGCTACTGCACTGTTTGTTGTCTGTATCACTAACCATAACCATTACAAATAGAAAAAAGAATGTTAACTCGCACCGGTACAACATCGACAACAAAAAGCAAAATTGATATATTCTATTTCTTGACAAAGAATTTTCCACCAAATTTCTAATACTTTGTTCTTAAATAAGTGATTTTCTCAGAGCAATAGGCCACGACCGGGCCACTTAAAAATGCTCGGTTGGACCGCAGGTCTAGTATTGCTGCTCTAAATCGAAGAAAAAAATTGTAGTTTTGATTCTAACTTGCTTAAGAGAGTTCTCGAATAAGGGGAGATTTCATAATCCTTTAATAAGTAAAAGATCATTATTTTTCTACGAATAGCACTTTTTAGGTATATTTAACGTACGCTATCCGACCGAGGTCTAAATACGGGTGTTATACACTCACTTCCAAAAGTTAAGCACGGAGAGGAAAATACTAATTTCCGGAAGCCAATCAGAATGGAAGAGGATGCAATTCGTTGCAGAGGTAGATGGAAGTATGCAAATATGTTAGGTAACAGCCAATCGGGCTTTCATGTCAAGAAATATGCAAAAAGGGCAGTCTTATAAGAAGCCAGATTTATGAAGGGTTTCAGAAGTTGATTTGTAAGTACTGATAGAAGGTGTTTAAAACTTTCGTACAATTTGTTTTCAAGATATACGTGTTTCTATGACTTCCAGAAAACGAATGGAAGATTCTGAGCGCTGGCGTGCTGTGGGGCGCATTGAAGCAGGACAGTCGATCACAGATGTTGCTCTTTTCTTCGGCGTTCATCATTCTGTAATTTCACGTTTATGGAAACAATTCCAAACCACCCAGACAGTTGCCCGAAGGCCCGTATGTGGTCGCCCAAGGGTTACACCCCCCGCGGAAGATCGATGTATTGCTCTTGTAGCCAAGCGGAATCGCAGAGCGACCTCCACACGTGTGACATCTATGGTTACAGCGTCCATTGGTAAGGCTATATCTGCAGCTACTGTACGCCAAAGATTACATATGAATGGACTGTATGCCCGGGTATCTCGAGTTTGTGTTCCTCTATCCGTCCATTCAAGA
This sequence comes from Trichonephila clavata, assembly GCA_019973975.1. Lineage (NCBI taxonomy): Eukaryota > Metazoa > Arthropoda > Arachnida > Araneae > Nephilidae > Trichonephila > Trichonephila clavata. The sequence continues at coordinate 406,873 of BMAO01035006.1, forward strand.
GGGGCACGATTAAAGTGGTGCCGGGAACATGGCAATTGGATGTGTCTGACTGGGACAATGTCATGTTTACTGATGAGTCAAGATTTGCTCTGGAGCCAGATGAGAAGCGTATAAGGATATGGCGTGAACAAGGTACACGCAATCAGCCCCAAAACATCACCGAACATCACGCATTCCGAGGCGGAAGCATTATGGTGTGGGTAGGGATTTCATTAGGATACCGCACCGACCTGCACATCTTTAAAAGAGGTTCTGTGACGGCGGCTGTCCGGTATCGAGATGAAGTCCTAGAACCCATTGTGAGATTGTACGCTGCAGCAGTTGACCCTACTTTTGTTTTAATGGACGATAACGCACGTCCCCATAGAGCTGACATCATCGATGACTACATGGAGAATGAAGGGATTGCGCGTATGGCGTGGCCAGCATATTCGCCCGACCTTAATCCCATTGAAAATCTTTGGGATGCTCTCAGCCGTGCTGTATCTTCACGTTTCCCACCTCAAGCTACTCTTATTGAGCTAGAAACTGCTCTACAAGAAGAATGGCGATTGCTTAATTCTGCGGTGGTTGACCACCTAATTGAAAGCATGGTCAGAAGGTGTAAACTTTGCATACAGATGAGGGGGGATCACATACCCTATTAATGTCCTTTTTTTCATTTTATGCTGTTTATTTTCACTTTATACATAATTCTGTTTAAGTCTCCAGTATGACATTATCTGATAACTTACAAAAATTTAATATTGTTTTCATTTCTGTATATAATTATTGATTTTGTTTTATGTATAAATATATATGCTACTTTACTGCCAAATTTTGTGTCAATTAAAACAGTATTTGTTGATTTTTTTGTATTTTACATCTTCGTGCTTAACTTTTGGAAGTGAGTGTATTTTGTATGTATTGGTTCAGGGGAGTGTTTCTTGTAGTCGGACTACATAGCAACACGATGTCTATTTGTCGACGGATTTCGTAATTTCGAACAATTGTCAAACACCTGAGCTTTGGGGGCTAGCATTCACATTAATTCACAGACTTTCAAGAAGAACACGTGATATGTAAATTAGTTTGACTATATAAAGTCTATATATAGGTTTTGTAGATGTAAGATAGAAGGAGCCGGGAAGCTGTTACGTGAGTGTTAATATTGGAATATTTCATTCACAAACCTAGCGCGAGTTAAGGAAGTAGTTGCTTAGATTAAATTATTAGATTGAAGATTTAAGATAGTAGAATTAGAATTAGCTATCGGTTCATTAGTGCTTGTTCTCCTTATCTATTTCACGTAGTCGGGTTTACTTAGAGTTGGGTATTAAGAATAGACGACGCTTAAGATATCACTCCTAGGTTTCCTCTTGTAGTTTCACTTGTGATTGTTTAAGTGTGTGTTCAAAGGCTAAATAAAACTAATTGTTATTATGGAGTTTGTTTATGATGCTTTGTTTCCCCTCACACCTAGAGACGCGCGTGACGGAGAGAGAGGGGTGCCGTTAAGACCCCAACCCCCACACGATATCAGTCTATCCTATCTCTCTTTCTCTAACCTGTAAACCTAGACTATATATAGTAGTCTTAATTAACATAATCACGTCTTCTTCGAAGAGGAGTTTTATAATAAAATAATTTTTACAGACCAGAAATTCCCCAAAAGGACTATTAGTAGAAGGAGTGCGGATAGAACCGTTACAAAGGGAGAGGAAAAATTAAAATATGTTGGTTTCCTCTCAGACCGGGTGCGCTAGATTTTGTTTTGTCCAGATGTGCGCTCGACGAAGGGTTAAGAAATGAAAGCATACTATGCCTAACTTTTTTAATCTTTAGAGACATTTGATGTAACAAATTTAATGCCACATATTAGTATATTTGAGACGTACATAATATTTCCTTTCGTATTTCATTTCTTTATGCATGACATTTTTTTGAAAATAGTTATTCAAATTCATTTTTTAAATGTCGTAGAAGTTTTTTCATACAGTGAGCAAATAAAATTAATGATTATCCTCTTTTAATTTGAATCTTCACCAAAATAAATTATTAACTAATTGGGCGTTAATAATATCTATCATATGACAACTTCAATTATTCGTTTTCTTTCTCATGCCACTTGAGGGTATCGAATTTGAGTCAATACCGTAACAAAACACATTTCTCATCCTCCAAAAGAGTAGTAGTTGCTAAGCAGCAAAAAAAAAAAAAAAAAAAAAAAAAAAACCGGTAGCGCTGAGAAAGCACGCTTCAGGCCACACGAATCACGAAAACACAAACACTTATAAGATAACTCAGTACGTGTGTTATTTTTTACAAAAGAAAAGAAGTTAATATATAACTTCTGCAAGTGTAACAAGGAAATCAATTTAAAAGGACTGTCAAAGCTTGGACAGTAATGATAGCTTACATAACCACTCAGTATTAACGAAGTGTGATGATTAAAATTTAGTACATTAATTGCAATGAAGTATGAAATATTACTATAGATTCTAACTGCGATTTGAATTTAAAATCATGTTAATCTTAAACATTGTTATTAATACTGTAACAGTGGATTTATTAAAACTTTATGTTTCAGTGGTTCTTAAGAGATATTAAGGATCTAAAAAATATTGATGCATTTTTAAAAATTTTTTTCAAAGAAGATTTACAATATTCTCCCCCCCCCCTTTTCTGTGATGAAATATTTACATAGTTACTTTTGATAAGAAATGTGAAAAAAATTAAATCAATAAACAGTTTATGATTATACGAAGTTTGACTAGAAAGACCGATAAAAAAATCTACACACAAAATTACAAAACAAAATACTTAATTTTTGCATGTTCATGAAGTTAAATACTATTTTTAATATAAATCGAACTTATTTCGTATTAAATTGCAGAAGTGATTGGCAGTGTAGCAGTTCAAAACATCAATATCTCCTCGACTGCGTCAATGAGCATCAATATATGCTAAACTATAAAAAAATGCAGTTCACTTCAGTTTTTACGTTTTAGTATTAAAAAAATCGATCGTAATTAAAAATAAATTTCACAAACTAATAAAAAAAATACATGCATATTAATATGTAATGTATAATTTATATGAAATTTAATTTAAAATATGCATTCAAGTTTTCGCAAAAATATTTTAAAATGAGTAACTTTTGCGAAAATGTTCTTTTACTGTTATGATTAATTATTTTTAATTTTGTTGCGTATACTTATACTATATAAAATTCCAAAAATGCTAAAAAAGGTGATAGAAATAAAATCGACTGATCTTTTGTAAGTCGGAAAATCGGATTTAAAAAAAAGTGCGTGATTTCAGCGATGTATTTTACTTATAATGTAGAGTTTTTTAAAGTTACTGTGAGTTATATTTACGTCGCCCTGAAAAGTAAAATCTTTTTTTTTAAACAAAAGAACATGCTAAAAAGTCATAATATGAGCATTACGATTTGATTTTTGTAATTTTCATCAGAGTTTTAAGAAAAAGTAAGCGATAATTCGTTAAAAGAATGGAATTGAATTTTTTTAAGTTGGAAAACAATTACAGGAAAGGGCACGGAATATATTTTATGTGTATGTATTAAGTTTAAAAAAAAATAGAACGTTATAAATGAATAAGTTGTGTAAAAGAAGCAAGTTTCGAATAATTTTTAAAAAAGGATTTGTATTGATTTTACCAAAGTAATAAAATAAAGGAACAAAAAAGAAGTAAAAATGAAAAATAATCATGTTGGGAAAATAAAAAACACATTTACTTTTTAAAATTTAAAAAAGCAATAAAGACAATGCATTCTTTATATGAAATAATTATTTTTCAAGGTGCCCCGCGCATTTTTAAAAGATCATTCTATTCTAAAATAAACAACTTAGAATATATATAGTTAAAAAAAAATGTGTACTTTCGACATACTTTCATGAATACTTATCACACAAACATTTTCAATACATATACAACACAATCTACAATAAATAATTTATAGCTATAAATTTTCTTTGGAGAAAACTCAGATTTCATTTTAAATTCCAAATTAAGGTTCAATTTCAATTCATTCCATTTACTTAAATACAAAAACAACATTCTAAATTAAACAAGTTTCTAAAAGTGTTTCTTAAATTATCTCTTTTCATGCATGGTATTGAATTTTCATTAGATTCCATGAGAGTTCCAAAAAGAAGAGGAAAAAAATAATAAACCATAAAAGCACAATTACCTTTTTAAAAATTGCTGCATCACTTCTGGGGTGTACGTGGATTTTTGCGCCGTCACGATAACCAGTAGCTGACACCACAAATAAAAAAAAGAAAAGAAAAATCCCTCGACTCAGCGATGGTGACGGAAAACTTCACGGGCCCGACTGGTCACTCTCCGGAAACAAGACTGAACTAAAAGAGTAGAACAGCGAGTTTCTTTTGTGTGATTCACATTTTTCCTTATCGATGATAAGTGACCTTAGGTTTGGTCGCGTAAAGGGGAAAAATGACGAAACATTTTTTGGGGAATATTCAGTGCTTTCCGCCTTCTATTTATTTTAGAATGGTGCATTGTTGAAACGGCTAACGAAAGTGACAGTCGCGAGATAGCTTACGAAATAGTAGAAGCTTACGAAAGTATCCGAAAATGTGTCCCTTTTTGCTTGCTATAATTATTTGCTAAATTGACAGAATTTGTAAAGAACACTTTAGGAAGTTGTGGGGAAACACTGTACACGTCTTTCTTACCAGCATCGGTTCAATCCTGTATATCGCAGTGCTCCTCAAACTTTTTATCCCCACAGACCGTTCAACATTTAATAAATTTTACCACGGCCCGCTGAGAGGGAGGGGACGTTATTTATATTTTAGATTTAAAAGTTTTAATTCGTTTGCATTTCAGGTATCCGATTACTTGAAACAACTTTTAAAAAATAGAGATACGCGGATTTTTTTGTTGTGGTGGTTTTTAGATTTGTTTATAGTAAATACATTTTAAGAAAAGTATGCTAAAATTAAGAAAAGAAAAATAAATTATTATTTCTAAAATTGGAAAAAAATGGGTAAAAATTTACAAGAAATAACATAAACGGGGCCCATTCTGTACCAAAAGTTTATAAGCAAATTTCCAATTCTGATGAATTGCTATGGTATTAATTTTTGAAATGACCTTCAGGATAAGAGATATTTAATTTTTACAAAAACTAGAGCACTTTATCTTAGTTATTATATGAAAATGGTTTAAAAAAACAGTGATTATATTCACGTAAGGGACTGTAAATTTTGTAATAAAGCTGTGTTTGATAAATATGAAGGTTAAAACACTTCTACTATTATACGGAACAAACACAAAAAAATTCAGTTAATTATTTTCAAAATTTCTTTAACAATCGCTGGCTCCGTTTGAGCATTCTAAAAAACACACACATTTCGAGTAAAACGCGTTTTAAAGTATGACATATCTTACTTAATGTAATGGCATCTGCTTTTACTAAAACACCTGTAATTTTTGTTCTATTGAGCGGAAAATAATAAACTTGGTATTTTTACCAAGCTAATAACATGGACTATAAAATAGAATCATAAGAAAATTTGTCAATTTTTGGCAAAATTCACAATTTTAGGGTAGTCAGATACCTTAAATATGCCTTCAGAATGAAATGCAGATACACCAAAAAATGAATATAAAGTGATTTAACATAGAATATAAAATGATTTTTATGAAAGATCCCTGAACTGAAAAAACTGAGAGAAATACACCACAGTAAATATAATGGGAGTAATTTAATGTTTTTTGGTCAGCCCCAGTACCATTTGATCCACGGACAAGTCCGCGGCCCGAGGGTTGGGAACCACTGCTCTATCGGCTTCATTGACCGATAGAGGATTGAACCGAACTCAGCAGAAAGTTAATTCTTATGGAGCCTATAATGCTGAGTTTTTTTTTTTTTTATCTCGGCATCCAGCTGATGGTTGAAGATGTCTTAGTAGGGATCGCGTGTTCAAGTCCTATTCCCGCTAAGCACCCGCTGTGTAGAGGAGCTAAGTAAATGCTCTGTCCCTGTGGCCGCAATTGCCAATGACTCTTGGGAAGGAGCTCAGAGATATTTTTGTCCAGTCGCGCATTCTAGGTCTGTTCAACTAAACACTTATATCTCATACGTTATATCTGTCGGGGCTCAAAGTCCTCATGTTGGGTACATGCGGGGAACAGAGGATGCCAGCTTAGGGGTCGATCTCGTCATCTGATTATGGTATGAGGTAGATCGAGGATCTGAAAATGCACTTAGACTATAGTAGGAAACAAGAGTCCCCTGGGTATAATAATAAAGGCTTTTTGCTGTAGAGAAGAGGGTGTAGTAATTATTCATCGGCGTCTTATATTAATTAATTCGGAGCCAAATTAATTATTCTTATAGTGGTCTTCGGACCCAAAGGTGGGCATTTCAAATGTGCCCTCAAACAGCAGCCAAGTTCACCGTTGAGAAACCTCTCAACAATAATTTACGCCAAAATTTTGATCCAGATGTAAGATAATCATTTACAGATTTATAGCCTTCTTGTGACATTACATCGGAATCCAATTTAGTTTTTTAAATCGATTATCCTTGTAGCCATCGGTCTGTGAAGCGTATAATAAGTATTAAATAACTTTATTTCCTCACGCGGAGACTCCTCTTAACCTCTTTCTTTTAATCATCTTGTTGTATTTATTTAGTACCCATTTATTCGAATTTGATTCGTTGGTCACGCTAAAAAAATTTCGCTTAAAATCTCAAAATTATTTCCTATATCTTTGCAATCTTCATTCCTCCTCCATGTCATAATTATTTCATATGTAAAGTCCTTGACAGAGAGATGGTTTTCAGATATTTCAATTCCCCTTTTTTAATTTATATAGAATGCATTCTAATCTAATTTCTTGTTTGTTTTATACGTATGACCCTTGATTTGGAGAGGGGGAGGGACATTTTTATGATTCAACTATCATTTTAGCTGCGGAAATACATGTGCTGAATAATGCATACATTTGTTATACAATGCCTACATATATTGAACTTTCATATAACGACTTTCTGTAAGTTTCTGTTATCTAAAAATATACAAAAACTAGCTGGTACACCCTTTTTTCGCACGGGTGAATTGAAAAATTAAACAACGCAGATTGAAGGACAAAGAAGTTTTTAATGAGTTAATTTTACGTGAATTGCAAATTAAACACAAAAAAAAAGCTTTTGCATACCTCAGCTGAACAAAAAAAAAACATGTATGTTAAATTTAAAGTCTGAAGGTCTAATACCTGATAAAAAGGATTTTATTTTTATTTATACACTCCGTAACTCTCTTGTGGGTCGATTTTTGAAAACACCTTCCTAAGCTATAATCTCTGCTCAGTAAAAGTAACACATTGTTACAAATTTTGTGTAATGAACGCTTAAAATAGTGTAAATAATTTATGTCTAGATGTGTAATACGTAAATGTTACTTTCTGTTATATTTATTTATGTCAAAATTGCAATATTCGCAAGCAACCCTGTTCCTTTCATTATAATGGCCAATCAATGGAAACATAATAAAATGTTGGTGATAGAGCCAAGTTGGCATCATTTTTGGCGACCATGTTGGCAACTTGGCGATGGATTAAACGGGGCAAACGGCTATAGCGCCACCTGGTGGGGAACTACAACAAAAAGGATTGCACAAAAACCTTTTCCAAAAAGAATACATATATTCGCCAATTTTCATAGTGATCGGATGATAATAAAATCATAAAAAAAATGTGCATTGAAATAAATTATCAATTTTTATTGTATTTATGGTTCACTATTTTGGCGACAATGACTTACACATAAAAGATATATGCTATCGTGAGCTTTTTTTGTATATACGTGATTATATATACGTACTAGCTGTTACCCGCCCGCTTCGCTGGGTATTTCATGATGTTTTATAAATTTTTACTGCTTATATATATATGTATAAATTATTGATATCTAAGTCCTAGCATTAAGAATTCAATTGTATTGAAAAATATACTTAGACCTTTAACTGTCGCAAAAAAAGGGCAGAACTCATCTAATTTGTATTTTCTAAAAATCTCTAAAATTGAAGTATAGAATGATATTTGCTCTTTCGTAACCCATAAACCAAGTGGATTCTCGCAAAACCAAATTTCTGGGGATCTCTACTCCGTAAATTGAACATGCAAGCCAAATTTCAAGTCTAAATCTAACAGAAGAAAACAAAAGTTTTACTATCAATATCCCCGTAATCCCGTTGAGAGCCGTTTTCCAAAATAACCGCTCTTAGCGGATTTCAAATCAACAAAAGAAAAATGCTAACCAAATTTCATTATTATAGTCCTTGTAGCTCGAAAAAAGGAATTTTTTTGTCAATACGTCCCAGTAACCCCCTGCACGCCCCCCCCCAGAACTTGATTTGCTTAAAATACATTCTTAGTGGATCCCTATTCAACAAAAGAAACATGCTTAACAAATTTCAAGTATTTGGGTCTAACAATTAAAAACAGGAATTTTTTTCTGTAACTCCTCTTGACCCTTCGCGACCATCCTTAGGGGTCAATTTTCGTTTTACTCTTTGTTAGAGAAACTCTATTCCATGAAAGGAACACGCATACCAATTTTCAAGCAGGATGATCAAATAGTTTAAAAATGGAAATATTTATCGATTACGCCTCTTAATCTCCCGAAATTAAACTTAGTAGTTGATATTCGCGAAACCCATTTTGTAGCGGTTCTCTACTTTACGAAAGGAATCTGCTTATCAAATTTCAAGACTGTACGTCTAATAGTTTAAAAATGGGATAATTATCAATAAAGCCGCTTGAACCCCCGCAACGCCACCTAGGGGTCAATTTTCACAAAACACATTTTTTAGTGTATCTCTATCCTATGAAAGGAATCTGCTTACCAAATTTCAAGACTGTGCGTCTAATAGTTTAAAAATAGAAATAATTTATATCTGTCCTTAACCCCCTGCAACACCCCTTGTGGGTCAATTTTCCCAAAACCCGTTTTGTAGCGAATATTTACTCTATGAAAAAAACATTCCTACCAATTTTCAAGCAGGTAGGTCAAGTAGTTTAAAAACGAAAATATTTATCTATTACGCCACTGCATCTCCCGCAACGCCCCTTAGAGGTCTGTTTTCCCAAAACCTTCTTATAGTTGATCTCTACTCTATGAAAGAAATCTATGTATAAAATATAAAGACTGCGTGTCTAATAGTTTAAAAATGGAAATAATTATCTGTAACACCCCTTAAGTCTCGCAACGCCACTTGGGGGCAATTTTCACGAAACCCATTTTGTAGCTTATCTCTAACCTATGAGAGGAATCTGCTTACTAAGTTTCAAGACTGTACGTCTAATAACTTAAAAATCGGAGTTTATAACTCCCCTTAAACCCCCCACCCCCGCAACAACCCTTGGGGGTCAATTTTCCCAAAACTCATTCTGTAGTGGATATTTACTCCATGAAAGAAACTTACGTACCAATTTTCAAGCAGGTACGAGGAGTAGTTTAAAAACGGGAATATTTATCTATTACGCCACTTAATCCCCCGCAACGCCACTTAGAGGTCTGTTTTCACAAAATCTTCTTATAGCTGATGTCTATGAAAGAAATCTATTTATCAAATATAAAGACTGTGCGTCTAATAGTTTAAAAATGGAAATAATTATCTATAACACCCCCTAAGCCCCTGCAACGCCACTTGGGGCTCGATTTTCACCAAACTTATTTTGTCGTGGATCTCTACTGAATGAAAGGAATCTGCTTACCCAATTTCAAAATTGTACATTGAGTAGTTTAAACATGGAAACAATTATTTATAACGCCCCTTAATCCCCCGTAACCCCCCTTGCGTTTCGAATTTCGGAAAATCCTTTCTTAGCTGATGTCTACTCTATGAAAGGAACATGTCTACCAAATTTCAAGTCTGTAGGTTGAATAGCTCCGGAGATATCGTGATTAGTCAGTCAGTCAGTGAGTCGCTTTTCTCCTTTATATATATAGAATAACTAACGGTTTTTACAGCGCAAGCCAGAATAGCTTGCAGATGGCAAAATTTTTCGCTAGTTGACATTCATCGTTATATTTTGGACACATCTTACAATATCTTTATAAATGATAGCCTATGTGTTATTCTGATGTATAAGCTTTTTTTTTTTTTTTTTGTAAAGTTTCATTACAATCCATTCAGTTGTTTTTGCATGAAAGAACAACAAACATCCGTACATCCAAACTTTCGCGTTTATAATATTAGTAAGGATGTAATATATTTTAATCCATACAAATAACATTGCGGAAATCCCGTGTATTTCGTACTTTTTAAAACTCAAATTCGGCAAACCTTATGGAGATAGTTTAAAAACACTACACGATATTAAAACATATATGGGAACAAGCTTAAGTTTACAAAATTAAAAAACTAAAGAATAAAAGACTAAGAAAGATACACCATTATTTTTACTTACCTTGAGTTTGTAAATAGATGAGGTCTTTACACAATAAATGATCTCAATAAAACTTGTACCATCACTGAAGTGAAATGATTTAATATTGTTCCAAAGAAACTCACATACAAGAGAAGGTTGAATTTTTGTTTTTCCCTTTGAAATATAACGTATCTCAAGACGTTTGACACGATACAGGTACTGTCAGGGGTGGAATCAGGTATGCATATGTTAATTTCTTGTTTCTAACACTTTAAAAACTTGTCATTGGTTTGAAAATCCAAGATATCAATGTGTTGAGATTATTTTAGAATTAATTCCTTCAAGAATTTGTAAGCGAAAGTTATACGGGGAAAAAAACTGCTGTTTCCTCATTGGTGTTCTTTGAAGCTGATGATGCCAGAGAGATTTAGTAGACGGAATTTTTCAAACTAGTCCGTTCAAGTAATACTCAAAGACAGTCAATAAAATGAATGAAATGTTCAGAGCGACTGACTTGTCGCACACGGCATGAGGTAGTTTTTCGCTTCAGGGAATCATTAACTTATGGCTGAGGTTGGTCTTAAGCACGTTTGAGAATAAAGGATCGATTATTTTCGAGCAATATCTTGAGGGCTCGTGTTCTATGTGATTTATTCTTTTTTTCCCCTGAATAATAATGAGTCTTTTAAAGAGTGGAATGTTGTTTATGTGTCTTTCTATTTATCCTTCGATGAACGTTCTTAGAAAGCAGAAGGAAAAAATGTGTTTGTTTTCTTTAATCTTTGTTCAAGATTTAAATATATTATGTATATTATATCGCCTTAATTACGGCATATTTCGATTTATTATTTTAATAAAAAATATCGTTTGGTAGAACTTCATATTTTTTTCATAAAATCGTTCTTAATTATATTTCTCTGAATAAAATCTGAATAATTCAACTGTTTCTGTGACTAGTTTTGTAAACAAAGAATGAAGCACGAATGTATTATTCGAATGAAAGAATTATGTAATTTATGAATGGATCTGATTTAAATATGTTTAATCCGTTCAGGACCGTGATCCCACATATGTGATCATACGTTTCTTCCTCCAGAACCCACGATATCATATATGTGATTACGAATAATTTTTCGCAAAACTTTGAGCTTCAATATGTGCTTTCAGCTTTGAGTTTCTTTTAAAAATTAGATCCGGAATATTTATGAATGTAAACAACTGCACATGTTTAACTGTTTCGAGAGAATCGGGCATTTAAAGGTTCCTGATTTATTGCACTCTGGATTTCTGTTTATATTTTGACTGAGTTGGAAGCTTATATATATAGTTTATTGGGCATCAGAGATTCATAATAATAGTTTCAGGATTTATTTTATTTTTGTTTATTTTTATTTCATTCGGTATTACAACAATAAGTTTTATTCTCAAAAACGTTTAAAAAGCAGATATTCATGAAACAAACGCGATGACTCATTTTTAACGAAAAAGAATCGTTTGCTCTTACTGATTTATCTTTAATTCTTTAACAACAAACGATTTTTTTTCGTTGTTATCGCAATCAGAGTTGGCATAACCATGAGAACAGAAAACATAATAGTAATGTGATACTAAGAAAGCTAAAGGATTAATTAAAAATAAGATATATTAGCTGTTATATTTAAAAGATTTGTATCAGTTCAAGCCTAAACAAGTTTATGTGAGAGTAAATATATCGTTTTGGATTTTCCAGATAATATTTTGTAAGTTTTACTCTTATTTTATTTTAATCATCATGGCGAAAAGAGTGAAAAAGTACTTTTTTTTATTAAATTAAAAACATTTTCGACAAAAATCGCAATTTTTTTTTAAATATTGCGAAAATTTTTGTACAGTATTTTCACACACACAGAGATATTATCAATTATAGTAAATTGTAAATTTTAGCGTATTTCATTGCATTAAATATTTTATAAGAATTTTTAAATGAAATTAGGCTTAGCAGTGAAATTTGCCGGGTCCCATGCGTGCATTTACTCTCGGAACGTGGGGGCCAGGGGAAACGTTTCTTTCTCCTTTCGCCGGTCCTGAAGAGGTTAGCATTTTGTCAGTCTTCCTTCGTCCACAAAACAGATCTGAGGACTCTTGAAATCGGAGATTGAATAAAAATAGATTGTTTTTTCTTTATATAAATAATTTGCTACCACACCTATAGTTTTACAGAAACTATTAATGACGGAACTTAATTTTAAAATTGAAGTCCAAGCGATGTGAATTAAATAAGAGATCATATCTTTCTCTCCTGACTTCAAAAACATACAACGAAAAGATTCTAAGGTACGATTAATGTTACTTAACTGGTGGCGTAGCTTACACCCCCGCATCGCGAAGGGGCCCAGGATCCTAGGTAGCCCAAGGCTTGTGTCATATGCTTTGGCAATCCTTTGTAAGTTCCGGCTTGGAGCCTAAGAGCTGGCTTTGCAGGGGGCTAATAGTCTGTACTTAACGGTTGCACTGTACTTAACGGTTTTCCTGAAACCCCCAAATCACAAGGAGCAACAGATACCAGCTTACTTTATAAGCAACTAAATCACCTATCATGAACAATTTGTTTTATTAACATCACTTAAGAAGCATGTAACACTTAATGCATTGAACAAAAGAAAAATAATGAGAGAAATAGACTTATTAGGGGGGGGATGACATATAATCTAATTTATATATACAGTTGTACTAAAAATACAACAAGGAGTAGCCAGAAAGTGAGGAAACTCGGCAAATAGAGGTATACAGCAAAGAACAAGTTATGTTTATAGTACTTACCGCAGAACAAAAGCAGCGATTTGTCAATAGATTGTAGGATTACCACAGATGGCCCTGTTCCAAGAAACATGTCTTGGTGCAAAGTCAGTGAATATGTACGGATAATGTCCTGAAAAATGGCTTTTCTATCCCTGTCAATCAATATTCAAAGTTAGTCTTCTGAATGCGATGGTGGCAGGGAATACAAGAGGCATCCGATCACGTCTCAGATGTGTTTGATTGTTGTGAGATTATTGTAGAAATTAGTGGTTAGGATCTGTACACCTTGCAGAGCCTTTTGGATAATGTCTGCTGGTAAAGGACAATAGGCATCTTCCGAAGGAAGGCAAGTGTCAAGAACAGAAGTATATTATCCACGTATCGTGTTGGGCCATTATCGTACGCGAAGACGCCCCAAACCATTATGCCGTGTTGTCGAGAGTGGAGCGATCCACAGATGTGACCAGATTTGACCTATCACTACGTCGGCACCACATTCGTGCATAGTGATTGCATTTGACAAACAGAAGCGTAACTCGTTTGAGAAATCGACCTTGTGAAATTCCAGTATCCACATTGCTCTAGCCCTGTATTATTACAAATGGAATCGTCTGTGCTGTAGAATCAATGACAGCCTTTTTAACGAAAAGCATGGGTACAGGCCACTAGCAAACAATCGATTGGCAATAGCTCTGGTCGATATAGAAACATCAAGGATGTCTTGCGCAAACTGTAAAATGGCACCAGAAGTAGTTTGCGGGGTCGCCAAAGGGTATCGATGGATGTGTTCGCCTATGATTGTTCTGGTCACACTGAAAACCCTCAAACTTGTTAATTCTTGTAACAACTATGTTTACCACAGATTGTGTACCTTGGACGTGTCTAAAATCGCGGCATATGTCATTCATTTCCCTCATTTTGCTCAGCAAAGAAATATACAATCAAACATAATTGGATGTTGCTTATTCTGCAATATCTTCCCTTATATGACGGAAAGCTGTGCATTTCACTCCATTTGCGTTACTTGGTGAGATGCGCCTGCGCTTAAATTTGTTGTGTGGTTTCTTAGTGATGCTTTTCATTGTCACGTAGAGAAAATACGTAGTCGAAATTGTGGTCAAAGTGAAAGGGGGAATCAGTGGTGTAGCTACCAACGGGCTAAGCGGTGCCTTGCCCCGGGTCCTCAAGCTCAGGGTGGCCCTCGGACTCCGACCATCAAGCGCAAGCTGAACTTGCAATAATTTCTATAAATATTAAAGGCTGCACCATAACTATAATCAGGGCAACTCAGTTGAAAGTGATTTCGAACAATACAGAATTTCCACTAAATTATTTCCTTTGTTTGTATAGTGTTGCGAACTTTTTAATAAGTAAAGTTTATATTTTTCAATTTTGTCATTTTTCTTACTGTTACTTAAAAATAAACTTCAAGTTCTCAATGTAGAATCTTACCATACATCTTTAAAAACCTACACGGGAAGCTATTTCTTCTTGCTGGGTAATCACACAAGGAAACTCATACACATACATACAAGTAGTATGTAGCTTTGCTTTCTTATATTCTGAAGAGCACGATAAAGGGATGATGTTAAAGTAGCTTTGTATATTTAAAATACTAATATATTTTTGCTTTTTTTTTTGATAAAACCCAACCAAGATACGGTCCTCGGTTTTTTTTCTTTTTGCACCAGGGCCTTTGGATACCTAACTACGCCACTGGGGGGAATAGAAACGAAATAAATCTCAAATACAGTTATCGCCGAACTGTTGGTTTACTAAGCACTGCCCGGCACATGCAGTTTTTCAAGAGGAAGCACGGCAGTGATACGGAAAATTCAGGCTCCGTTTGCTTCCCTGTCGAAACGGAATTGCGGCCTGAAAGATGTGTTGGTGGGAAGATAGATCATGCGAACTGGCTGGCTGCTATTTTTATCTGTAGGAAAATTTACTGAAGAAAATACTGAACATTTTCTCTTGCTGGCATTTATGTACAAAGTAGATATAATTATTTCGATTGTCCATTTATTTATAAACAATATATGGGAACTCTCCTTCAGTAAAATCCTTTATTTTTTAGTGCAAAACTCGAGCAATGTGTGACAAAAATTTTTGAATTATATCTGGGTATTTGTAAAATAAAACACAAGCAGAAAAATCTGAAATTGATGAACGTTACATTTTATGAAGTTATTGTGTGATAATTTACTATGTATATATTTACTGAATATCATTATTAACGATTTGTATGTTTACTTGACAATAGATGGTAGCACAAGAGCATAAATACCATAGGCTGAAAGAAGTAAATTAGTAAATGAAACCAAAACATCTACACTTTAAGTTTGAACTTTTGTGCTGCCATCTACTGTCACAAAACTAAAACTTTTTAATAAGACATTTCATTTTAGACTATGAAAATATCGCTTGTTGATCTGTCAAGGAAATACCATTTTGAAGTGAGGAAAAAAAATTTTCAACTTCAAGAAGTTAGCCAGAAGTAAGTATATAAAATTAGATTTCAGAATAAAATATAAATTACAGGAAATTAAATATATTTAATAAACATCAATAATGGTATATATTGCAATAAGTTAACGTTAAAACGTTACCCATAGCATTATTTATAATAATTAAATAAAAAATATGTATTAAAATAAATAAAACGTTTCTTCTCGCCTTATCATTATTTTTCAGAACTAGTTATTCCATCCCTCTGACTCAAAGCCAAACATATTAGAAACATTGCAATAACTAATTTGAATGCGTGTAGAAACATACGAGAGTGAGAGAGATATAGAAAAGTGTACATATTTCCAAAAATATGTCATTAGTTTTTAAGAATCAGATATTTAACTTGTATAAAAAAAATAAAGAACGCGGAAAGCCACGCGATAGAAGTGAAACTTCTTTGGCGACGTTGGCTGTAAATGCAGGAATAGATCTAATTATACTAAACTGTTGAGAGAACTTACTTTAATCAAATAAAATTTGAACTTCATTTATTGTATGAAAATATTTTTATTCAATTTTCTGCATCATCATTTTCCAAGAAAGACACAATAGGTGTGTGGTAACTGAAGTAGGTAATAAAAATCCTCGATTGTAGTCAATCAAGAAAATATGAGAAAACTGCATCAATCGTGGTTCCGTATATTGTTTTTCCTTCTCTAGAATCAGTATTCAGCGTCTGTCTGAAGAATTTAATGAGTGGCTTTGTTTCTTCTGAAGCAAAATTAACGTTAAAGTCTCCAGTTAAGATAATCGTCTTTTAATCATCACCGGACCCAATGATTGCAGCAGTCTCTGATGTGTACAGCACTAAAACTTTATGGATAAAGATTATAAAAACTGCGACAGAACTACCTGGTGATATATAGACTTTCGCCTAGACTTGCTGCTAGTTTTCCTTTTTTTTCTTTTCACGAAACCCTTTTTGCTTTTGTTCTAGGCATTCCGACCAGAATTAATTTTAATTCAATGGAAATAAAAATTAATAATACAAACTTAATGCATCACTCACATAAGTCCCTGTGCTTGCTTACAAGACGCTATACGTAGCGATTCTGGCGCGAACGTTAGTGACATACACACAATGCCCCAGACACTCCCGTAACGGGAAGAGCCATATAATGGTAATATTTTAGGTGCGTTTATTCGTTGAAAATGGCACGTTTATTACATAAAAACTACGAAAATACGCCACACGAGTTCGTTACGAGTAGCATACTCACTTAATATCTCCAATACCTAAGCGCCTTTAGTCCAAACATCAAGATGCCCCACTCCATATCCCCTAGCAATTATCCAACTTTTTCACGGATATGACGCAAGTCACGTGGTGTATCCCACGTCCTTCTTTTCCTCCTGCTCGCTATCTCCTCACCATAGCAACGTTTAGGGAGGATGGGGGGGAATCACTACTTCCGTTCGCTTTTTCACTGTTACGCAAAGCTGGGCAAATTTTCCATTCACTCCCGTACCCAAAGAAGTTTCACTTCAAAATCCAGAAAGGTTTTTTTTGCCTATATTTAACACACATCTCTCTTATCACTTTACTTGCATTTATTCTCTATTTCTTGTGGAAAAGGAAAAGAAGCCCCCCTCCCCCTTCAAAATTATGTGAGAAAAAGTTTCACTTTAAAAAAATCTGGAGAGTAATAGTGCAACCAAATAGTTTGTGCTACTCAACAATATTTTACCCGTTTTTAACCTTGACGTGTGATCCGCCCTTTCCCTATCTGTATTTCTAATACAAATATTTCGTAATAATGCAAGTTTATCTAATGTATTTTTTTCTGTCAGAATGAGATGAGTGGATGTTATAATACATGAAAAAATGGAGATATTATTCGTATACTTTTAAATAAAGTTATCTTTCTATTTTGTTTCCCAAAAGTTGAATATTATAACTCGTTTTAGAATTGTAGAAGATATATCCTCCTATTGCATGACTATAGAATTGTTCTAATCAATGAAATTGTGTAATACAATTTTTGCTAATTTGTCTTTTCTGTATATATATAAATAATGATTACTTATTAACAGTATCCACTCTAAGGCTGCTGAAGGCTTTGGGGAGGGAAAGAAAATAGTGTGCACCTTGTAATTAGAGAAACAATATAATAAATAAATTAAAAAATACAGAGGTTAGCCTTATATTTAAATACATTGTTATATTTTAACAAATAATATTTTAACTTATTTCATTACTAACTTTTTCAGAAAAAAAATAAATGAATAACGGTGAATGTGTGTTTTTAATAGAAAAGGGAAAATGCATAAAGGGGATTCGTAAGGCCAGCGGAAAGTTGAGCCAAATAAATCAGTTTTTCAGGATGGTTAAATTAATTTATAAATCATGATAAAAAGAATTACTATAGCAAACAAACATTACAATAATTTTGAGACGAGGAAATTAATAATGCTTTTTAATCTAACCTATTTAAGTCCGCGTAATTCCTGTCTACTTACTTTTGTATTGAATAGATGGCGCCCCGTAATTACAACATACATATGTTTTCTCTCTCTTTGAAGATAATTTTGGAATGATCGTAGTCCATTTGGTGCGTATGTGTGTGCTGAGTCTTCCCTATAAATTTGAAGTCTTACGATCAAACCGTTCTTGAGATATGATGGAGGAAAGATTGAAAAACACAGTTTTGAGAAAAACGCGTTTAAAGTTTCAAATCCGATTAAAACACAATGAAATTCTTAACTTAGAGCTACGAACAGCTGCTCTTCTGCTTCTTTATAACGACTTCGAATTTTAAGAAATCCCTTTACCACCGTGTTCCAGAAATGTTAAAAAAGCAATTTATGGAGAAATTTTTTTTTATTTCAATTTTTTGCCATTCAAATCCTAGTTACTAACAGTGGCCAAGTTATCACCGTATCAATGATATGGAGCCCCCAAGTTACGGGGCTCCAAAATGCGTGAGCAAAAAATCGTAAGATATTAAGTGATCCAGAAAACAGCCCCTAAGGAATTTCGATACAAGGCCCACTCATGACTAACTACGCTAGTGGCTGCTAAATATAATGCATGGGTAGATGACACTTTTATCACAAATTAATATTACTAATAAGTTAATTATATTAAAAATTATATTATAATTTTTTAATTATAAATGCAATACTTTTTTTATAACTGCTTTTACATATAGCATGCATAATAATGTATTTTGAGATATATTCTAAGTATGTGTATTAGGTTCCACAAAAACACTTTCTAGTTCTAGGGGTTCCGTGAAATCATCTTCAATTTCTAGGGGTTCCGTGAGTAGAAAAATGTTAAAGACCACTAGTATAAATAAATAGGACCATCTTGGCGACAGACAACGACAAATCTAGCGACCGTGTCGCTAAATTTTGGCGATAAAATTAGATGCTATGAAGTCCAGAATGTAAATACACTGCTGGCCACTGTAAATGCAACACCAAGAAAGACAAGAGATAGCAAAACAAAATTTATTTTGTAGGTAACATGTTGACCAAGTATCAAATGATTAAATTTTCAGACTTCTGTGAAGTGTGGTTCCTGCCAGTGAGTGAGTGAATATTAACGTCCCACTGTTCAGCTACACGAGGGCATTTGGAGACGGATGGTTCCTGCCAGAATCAGTAGCCAGAGTAGCCACCATTGTTGGAGATCACCGCAGCCACACGCCTCGACATTGATTCAAAGAGACTTTGGATGTGTTCTTGGGGTACAGCAGATCAAGCAGCTTCCACACGTTGCCAAAGTTGATCTGGTGTGTTAGCTGGGGGTGTAAACTGGTTCAATCGTTGAGCACCCATAGACCACATGTTTTCTATCGGCGAAAGATCAGGAAAGCGAGCCAGCCAGAGAAGTAATTCAATCTGGTGATTGACGAAGAACATTTGGACAATGCGGGCCACGTGTGGTCGCGCATTATCCTGTTGAAATATGGCTGTGGCCAAGCCCTGAAGGTAAGGAAGGACAACTGGCTCCAACACCTCGGAGATGTAGAGCTGGTTGTTTAAAGTACCGGCAATGCGTACCAGAGGAGTGCGAGAGTGATATCTAATACCGCCCCGTACCATAATACCCGGTACAGGACCAGTGTGGCGGTGATTAACGCAGCTGTTCAGCATCCTCTCTCCACGGTGTCTCCAGACTCAAATCCGTCCATCGTGGTGTTGCAGACAGATGCGCGAATCGTCAGTAAAAAGAACTTCATTCCCTTCTGTCACCCACATCCTTCTTTCATCGCACCATTGGCGGTGGAGGCGTCTGTGGTTCTGCGTCAAGGGTAGACCAAGCAATGGACGTCTTGCGGACAGACCACTCTGCTGTAAACTTCGTCGAATGGTACGCGCAGACACTGAATGATGCGTTACAGACTCAATGTGCCGTGCTATGGTTCGTGATGTGACTGAGCGATCCGTCACTGCCATGCTCACAATTTGCCTGTCCTCACGTGAAGTGGTGCACTGAGGTGGATACGATTGACCACGTCGGTCCGTTGTACCCTCCTGCATCCAACGGTCACATATCCGCATTACGGTTGTTTGGTTTCGTCCAACACGACTACCGATTTCCCTGAAAGATAATCCACAATCTCGGTAGG
Source organism: Trichonephila clavata (assembly GCA_019973975.1). Classification (NCBI taxonomy): domain Eukaryota; kingdom Metazoa; phylum Arthropoda; class Arachnida; order Araneae; family Nephilidae; genus Trichonephila; species Trichonephila clavata. The sequence continues at coordinate 427,155 of BMAO01035006.1, forward strand.
CCATTATCCTTCCTCTGTCGAACTCGGATACTTGAGCAAAAGCTGATCGCTGTTTTCTACGAGACATAACTGATCATTTTTTGAAAAAACCACAAGAAAAACACATTTGCCGAACTTGAAATCGCCGAAATCTCCAAGCCTTAAATAGCGGCTTGCGGTGGCGCCACAGGCGTGCGTGATGTGTGTCTGCGTTGAACTTCTAATCATTTGCATATCTCACCTCCGCTAATGCATGTTGTAAATTTCATGTTATTTGCGTGCTTCCTTCAGGGTGTTGCATTTACGGTGGCCAGCAGTGTATGTGTTCCCAAAGTGGTAAACGTTTCATTTTATATAAGTATGATTTTGTACAGTTAGTCCTACTTTTTTTTAAAATTAAGACTTCCTTATAACAAAATAATTGTTGTGTAAATTATAAAATATTTGGTATTTAGAGGGAGACTTGAGGAACGCCTACAATTTTCAATCTAAAAGAAGATAACTTGTAATATGATAACGCTTTTTTTAAACATTTTTCCGCATTCATTTTCAGTAATATGAAATGATGAATATTTACCAATAGAAACAGAGAAAAAGAATGGTTATTTTGTGTCCTAGATCACAGATCAATAAATATCTGATGTGGTATATCACTTTTCATATATGTTTACAAATGTTATAATTTTGTGGTGCAACCAAAGAGTATAGTCGACTATATTAATATTATGGATGATACTGTGTATTAGAAATATTTAGAGGAATGTTTTGGGTGGTCTTTTATTCTGTGGTGATAATTATATTAAAATTTTTAACAATTGTTAAAGACTTTCTAAGACATTAGAACTGGAAAAAGTAATTGCAGGTAAGTATTTAAATAATATTAAGTGTAATCGTGATCATATCATGTTGATGTTTAATGTCAGTGACATGCAAAATTATATACATTAGACAAGTTTATTCAATTAACGCTTTAATTAAAATGTCCTTACTTAAAATATTAAAACACACCACGCATGTTACTTTCCCTGCAGCAATAACTCTCCTAGTGGGAAAGGAGTCTTACAGGCAAAATTCGTTTCTAAGCATGGACTAAAAAAATCAAATTGTAGCAACCGTAGAAGATGTGGATAGGATTACCAGATTGATAACTTTATTGCCCTTGACCATGCGAGGAGATATCGCCAAGGAACCATCAAGAAGGTTTTAGAAATTTCCATGAGATTATTTTTAGGACTTTTCAGAAGCGAGTTCAGTCGAGATCAGAATCTATTTGAGCGTTGACGGCGATAAGAGAAACAGATTATCTCTGCCCGAGTTCTTGCTAGTGGAACTATTCCAGAGAGAAGTTTTTGGAACGTTATAAAGTTTGTTTGTAAGCGGTACGTTTTGCACTATTGTAAATAATCTGTTGTAACATACCATTGTGTTTATACGTCGATTTGTCATCGTGTAGCCACCTGTTCGACTTTGTCTATTAATAAATCTGTTATTATTCAAGTTATTGGAGTTGTGGCTTCTTTTCCTTACTTAAATTTGCTACAATATTATATGTGCTGCTCACTGTCACAGTTATGCTTTTTCTAAAGGATAGTTGTGTATGAATAAGTCCATGGTGTATGTATCGGAGGAAATGCTTCTCAAACTTTCAATATTTGCGACCCAATATTCAATTTTAATTTTCATCGCCCCCCCCCATACAATAACAATGTATTGAATTCAGTAATACTATACTTTGACGCTAAAGCTACAATACGATTTCACCTTTTAAGTGCCACTGGCGTGTATAATCGTCTCGAGCTCAGCCAGTGTGTTAATTGTACCGGACGTATATAAAAGTTTTCCGAAGTACGATCTTTTCTGTGCACTGCATGCATAAAATTATTCCGAAGGCTTTGGAATAAAATAAAAGGACCTTGATAGAGTTTGCGACAGATTTACTTATTTATTCCTTTTCTATCCTCCCCCCCTCCCCCCCAATACATTACATACGCTCGCCTACGTATTGAAAAACCGTGGCATTAGGGAGCGAATCGCGTAATTTTTAATCAGCATTTAAGGGATTAATTATAAACCATACAAATTATCAAGATAAGTGTTAATTTTTGTATATAATTTTTTGTATATGACAAACTCATGGGGTCACTGTTAATTATTAAACTTGTTCTTAACTTAGCATTCTCAACTTAGTTCTTAAATTAAGTATAGAATACATTGCGCAGTTCTGATATATTTATAAGTGTATTATATCAGTGTAAATGTGTATATTTTATTTTTTATTTTGTCAATATATTTTATTTGTTTATTTTGAGTAAATAAATACTTTTTTTTATAATCTTTGGTTTTCGACTTCCCAATATGCTCGCGTCCCCCTCGTAGGGTTATCACGCCCCCCCCCCCTTTCCGGGGGGAGCCCCACAGTTTGAGAAACGCTCTGATCTGAGGGTTACATCTGCACAGACTACCACACAATTTATAGTGGAAAATATAGAGGTTAAATAATAGAGGGAGGGGGCGATACGTGTTTCATTACAAATTAAGAAATCAGATAGTTAAAAGACGGAATGATAGTTCACCGATTAAGTTTTAAAAAAATAGAAATAAAATATTTTAATCTTTTAACATCTTCCGAGTTTCTTGACTTTAACGTTTATCCAATGTAAAAACAGTTTGCTTTTATGAATAGGATAAAGTTTGAATAATAACTTTTTTTAGTGAAACACCTAAACTGTACTCGATAAATTAAATTCACAAATCATACTTTACATTCATAAGGGACACATTTAGGAGTATTCTTATGATTTTAAAATATTTTCTAAAAATTTATTCTTAAGCAAGACTGGTTGGTCATGAACACCACATTCAGAAGCATCACAACACTAGGGCTTTTAATGTGACGTACCTTTTAATTTTAAACCATGTTCAAGTGACGAGGCCGACATCCAAGCCTTCTCTTTCATAAGGTAGTTCCAAAAGAAAAAATTAAAATAATATTATAACCGTAAACAATATTTACACTTTATCATATCAGTCTAGGTAAGAAGCGAGTCAATAAATTTTTAAGATTGTAAACACAGTTTCCCTATTAGATGGCAGGAGTTAGAGGAAGTAATTAAAGGCTGTCATAGCCACATAACTCGTGTTTTATTAAACTAAAAAGAGAAATTAATTATTAAATTTTTGTTTGCGTAACGCAAAGGTTCAGGACCCAGACGAGGAACACATTTTCCCTTTAAAAATGCTCCAATTTGAATTCAATATTCTGACTTCGTTATTCTTTTTTTAGTGAGTAGTATATTTCATACTACTACATTATGTCTGAATCCACCTTTATTTCTGTTGAGAATAGTATTCAATTTTAAATGTTCCATTCTTTAAAACTAAATGGGGTTTTAACATGACGTGTAGAAGGGAAAAATCAGTGCATTTAGTTTACATTTCTAAATTTATAAGGGGCGCGGCTCTACTCTCAGCCCCGCCTAGAGGTGTGAGAGGAAGTGAAGGATGACAAGCCATAATATTTATCCAGTCTATTTATTAAACACACAAATTATCAACAGCCAGAATTCTAATAATTCAAACTAGTAGAAATGTTCGTTATAAGAGCAAAAGAAGATCAAACAACACGAATTATGAGACGATCGCGATCCTCCTTTTTTTAGGATCAATCCGCTTCTCTAAATATCTGAGTTATAATTCAACTATGGTGATCAATCGTCACTTTAACAACTTCAACTATCTAATCTCTGAAACCTTCTAAATGTAGAATAATACTTGATCGGTAGCTATCTCTCCTCTAAGTCGGATTCTCAATGTCTCAATCTCCATATAACTCCTTCTATCCATCTAACTAGCTTGAAAACATAGACTAATATATATATACGACCTAATCTGCATATCAAGGTTGCTTCTTCAAAGGCTTGGTTGTGATTAAATTCAAATTGATAGACCAAAAATTTCCCAAGAGGATTAGAGGAAGGACGCGGATAGATCCATCACAAATTTTAAAAAAGGATCTAGGCATAACACAACATCGCGAATTAATAAGAAAACTGAGATGTTTTTGGGTTTGAAAATGCGTTCCGAGTTCGGTTCAAGCTCTTCGCCGTTAAACGGTTTATTAATTGAACATTTATTAACATCGCATATAGAAACAATATGAGGGCTCTTGACGATGCGGCTTGTAATTTTAAACCATGGTAAAATGACAACAGGACGAGTGCTTAAGTGGGAACTCATTCTCGAAACCTCCATCCCCCGCCAATGTAAGTACTTGAAGCCCGAGAGATATAGCGTGCCAATCCCACTACACGACGAGTCACTAGTGATATCTAAAAACCACACCTCGGTTGAAATAACTCCTGCCACTATCCAGATATGTCTTAAGGCTTTTTGAGGCTCTGGTCCCCTACACGAAAGTAGGTCCCATCTATGGTAATTAAAAGCAGACAGTTAATGGCATAAATAGCCAAATACTCGCACAAACAATAATCCGAAGCAAATAAATGTGTATGATTTACAATTCGTACAGACCGGCTTTACCGACTACCGTCTTTTGACTGAATGAGTAATGATGGTGTACGGTGTAAGACCTATGCATGGATCATGATCATTAAATGGAGTAAGTTGTCATATCACCTGAAAATTCCCAAAGCAAGTAAGTAAGCGAGTGAGTAAGCGAGCAAGTAAGTAAGTGAGCGAGTGAGTAAGTAAGTAAGCGAGTAAGTAAGCGAGTGAGTAAGCGAGCAAGTAAGTAAGAAATCGAGTGAGTAAGCGAGCAAGTAAGTAAGTAAGCGAGTGAGTAAGCGAGCAAGTAAGTAAGTAAGCGAGTGAGTAAGCGAGCAAGTAAGTAAGTGAGTAAATAAGCAAGTAAGTAAGCTAGTGAGTAAGCGAGCAAGTAAGTAAGTAAGCGAGTGAGAAGGAGAAGTAAGTAAGTAAGCGAGAAAGTAAGTAAGTAAGCGAGTGAGTAAGCAAGTAAGTAAGTAAGCGAGTGAGTAAGCGAGCAAGCAAGTAAGTAAGCGAGTGAGTGAGTAAGCTAGCAAGCAAGCGAGTGAGCAAGCGAGCGAATATTAACGTCGCACTGTTCAGCTACACGAGGGTTTTTGCGACGGACTTCGTAATTTTGGTACCATGATCAAGTGACGAGGACTACACCTGAGCTGGCACTCCCTCTCCTAACTGCCACACCACACCAACAGGAGGACGTTTGAGCTCTCGACAGATTTAACGTTAATCGCTCTCCTACACGGTGGGTCTTTAGTAGTATTGGGCTTGAACTCATGACATGCCTGCCATGATACGATACCTTGACCACTTGGCTACCGCGGCCACCCAGCTTTTCGAAGAATGCAACCCAAAATAACATTCGACCGTTGAAATTATTCGAATCATTATCTTTATTAGGCTGAGTCGAGAATGAGACAAGGCTCCCATTGGCGACTCCTAGGGCCCGGGCTCAATTGGCCCATACCTTAAGACCGGGAAGGGCATTAAGTCAATCGCAATCGATCGGTGGACCGCCAAGGCATTTTGGGGTGACCTCTATTACTAAGACCAAGACACATGCTTACTAAAAGAAACTTATTTATGGAACACTGATGCCAGCTAGATTTTAGAATTGTCTTTTCACAATCAATGCAACTGTGTTTACTTAAGCAAATGATTCGATAAATGTTTAGACGACACATGTACCTTCATTGCAAGCGAAAAATGACCCTTAACACGTTCACTGCCACTGTAAGGGAAAAATTCCCAACTCGCCGACTGAAGGAGAGAATAAATGTTGATGATCAGCTCTTCCCGCCTTTCACGGGATTGGGTTCTTGTGTTGATATGTTCCGCGGACTCTTTAGAGAACAAATTAAGTGCATACGCGTTGAATTCATCGATTCCCGTATCTTCTCTGCTCCGCTGCATTGAATACTTTTACGATCTAGCAGTCGCTCATAGTTGTTCAAGCATTCAACTTGACAATCTTGTGTTACTTGAGTTTTTATAGTAAAAATACTATTGTCATATTTTAATAGAGGGGTACAATGGCGAAAACAAGTATTAAAAAAAGAAAGCATGCAATTTTAATACAGAATGGCCACACTACGTCACTGGGTGGACCGTAATACCTTAAAAACATTATGAGTAACCCGTACCCTGCAAAAGTCTGCCCACCCCTGCCTTAAGACCATGACCATTCTGCTACCGTAGCCATTTGGTACGAGATGGAGACAGTCTTAAAAATACATAACAAACTTTTGTGATTACAACAGAAAACAGGTGAGTGAAGCGCCAACTAAGATATTCTCATCATTTGGTGAAATTCCTTAATTATGTAGTAATTCGCTTTTAGCCTATTGTACAGCTGTAAGGTAGGAGTGGGCAAATAGTGGCGAGCGTGCAACATCCGTTTTGAACCGATATTTCCTTCTCGTTCGCTGCTAATATTGATACAGTACTAGAGGAGCTTCCACTTCAACTTGTTGACATGCAGTCAGATCACAGTGCGAGAGATATGTTTAATGCTATGACATGAATTTACTTTTATAAATCTGCTTGATGAAAAATTTCCATGATTTAGAAATTTACTGGGAAAATGTTCCCTATATTTGGGTCGACATATTTGTGGACACAAAGTTTTTCTTGCATGAAGATCAGCAAGAGTAAATATAGATGCATATTAATTGACATAAACTTGTAGTTTCTGGTGAGAATTTCAACAAACAATCTCTGATGATTTCCAAAATATTGTAGAAAAGTGTGATAGGGTACATTTGTCTCACTAAATTGATGCTAAAATTAAATGTTCTTGCATTTATTGATAATATATGAAATTAGAAGAATAAATAAATTGAACAACTGTCACTATTTTATTTCACTTATATTTATTGATTTTTACGTGGTATAATCCATAAATATGTTATATATACTAAGGCCTGTCTAAGACAATATTAATAGATACATTCACTAATTCCTTTATACAATACAATACTTCACAGCAGCTTTCTAAGTTGAATGTTAATGTAAGTACGTTCAAAAATTTCCCTTATGTGCATCATAACTTTTGATCTAGACTCGGGCTAAAGAATATTACTAGTTTCTAGAATGTTCTACCTCTAAATAACTCTGCCCGAGTCCGTTTAAAGGTCAAAGAGCGATGAATTAAAGGTGAAAGCGTGATCAGCAGCTTAATTACCTCTGATTTTTTATGTTATATCTTGGTAGAAACCAAAAGAAAAAAATAATAATGAACTAATAAAAAAAATATTGTTCTATGCAGTGTCTTAAAAAACCATCCACGGGTATATTTAATTCGAAACGATGAATTTTCGAATTCCGAGTTTACATATTCCCACACATATTCTAATTCACAAAATCAGTTATAGAAACTGTAAGAAGTAGTAGCAACTGTTGATTTAAGTCAGTTGTCTTCAAATTTTTTTGACTCACGGAATTCTTAGAACTATAAGGTGTTTCCGTAGAAACCCATTCCACACACACACAAACACACATAAAAGAATATATCTTAAAATATAATATTTAAAGTAGATCAACATGCTATAGGTAGTTTATGTAGAGACAATTTAAAAAAGAATATTGTATATGTCAATAAAAATTTTAATATAATTTACTCATTAATAATATTGTATGATCCAAGAATCACCTACTCATACATTATGTTTAGTACGGGGGATATAGTGCTTCCATTTTTACATACATCGTCGAAATCTAGGTTTGTAGAAATTATCTGCTGTCACATTTTATATTCCGCATTTAATTAGTTTTTATATTTCGTTTTTGTAGCCTTTCACGTTGAGAAATCTTTTTCACTTAAGTATATTCTCCCGAATAAAATTAAAATGTTTATAAATGTGTATTTTGCTAGAAATTGTGTAACCTAAAATTAAAATTTTTTGCTTAAATTTAAATTTTTACGTCAAATCCGTTGATATGTCAATAAGTTGTTCCCTCTCCATCATTATAGTTGTATTTTTTCTACAAATGAATTTTAATAAAGGTGCATTTTCCATTAGAAAACTATTTAGTTTTGTAAAAAAAATGTACTAATGATTATAAAATTATTTTGTAAATCTTGGGATAGTAAACAATAGGATATTCACAATTTAGTTGGTAGTATACAAAGAAAATTATATATTCTTTTATTATATTATAGTAAAAATATTGCAAAATAAGCCTATTATGTATAAATAAAATTTTCAATTTTTTAAAATGATTAATAGGAGCATTTGATACTTGTGGCTATATAAACTTCAGAGAGAACGTGAATTCATTTTGCATGCACATTTGTTATTTGTTATTGTAACTCGTGGAACCCCTGGAAACACAGTTTCAAGACCTCTGATTCAAAGCATAGGTTTCTTAAGTGTTTCCTACAAGCCTCTCGGGTTTTTTTTGACTATTAAAGAATTCTGTGGCAAATTAAAGTTGATTTTGGGATGCGTGAACAATGATAGGGAGTCTGCGAAAGGTTTAATAAAAAGTAAAATAGATTTGTACCCTTTTTCCTTTATCATGAAAGTTAAAATAAATTAGTCATGATTTGTACGTGTTAAAAAAATTTAGAATAAAAACGGAAAATTTTAGAATAAAACTTTTTAGATAGATACATAAAATATAAATAATGACAAGCGTCGCACGATCAACGTCGGGCTGATCGCGGGTGCCTATGAGTTTTAAAATAAGAACGGAATCTCGTTGCTACATGCAATAACTAGTCGAAAAATATGGCTGTATAAGAGTCGTATACCCAATCAACAGTTTTGTTTTGTAAATAATCCCGAGATTCGAAGGGAAAGTAAAAAATTCTTAATTTTGAATAAAAAGCAGTATTATTATTTTATTTTTTTGGTTATCAAGATAACCATTTCATTGGTTCCCACATCTCATTGAGGAAAGTGGCCGTAGTAGCCTAGTAGTCAAGGTAACGGACTCGTGGCTGGCGTGTCATGAGTTCGAGCCTTGTTCCGCTGAAGACTCGCCGTGCAAAGGGAGCCAATGCACGTCAAATGTGTCGAGCTCAAATGTACTCCCGTGGTGTGGTGTGGTAATTAGGAGAGGGGGTGCCAGCTCAGGTGTCGTCCTCGTCACTTGATCATAGTTCAGAATTACTAAGTCAATCACTAAAAGCTCGAGCAGCTGAATAGTGCGACGTTGACATTCCCTCACTCATTGAGAAAACCCGTCTTTCTGTATTTTAACGCACTAAAATCATTTGAATAAATACTATTTCAGATGCCACTTTATTTTCTACGTCAATATTTATCTCATTCAGGACAACCAAGTTAAATTTGTAATTTTTCTATACAATGCATTGGAATAGAATTATTTTTCTTCAGAGTTCATGGGCGCAGTAAGTTTGGAAACCGCTGATTTAAACGAATTTACTATAATTATAACTACCAAACGAGAAATTTGTAAGAAAATTTTTAATTGATATGTCAAAAGATATTTTAACAACTACTTTACACTGAAAACTAATCCAATGATTAATTCATACATTGCCAAAAACAGCAACCCTTTAAGTGACTAATACTTTTTTTAAAAATTATCTTTGGAATTACGCACACACATACATTGTAGTTTTACATATTCTTTTGCAGCAAACCACATGACAGAACCCAAAAAATATTGAACTATACTTTTGCACAATACTTTTAGGGAGAGCAATAATAAATAATAGTTTTAAAAAAAACTAAAACACGCTTTTATAGTGAATCGAACTGAAAAGTAAAAAATAAATAAATAAATAAAATAATTCTTAATAGAAGAATAAAATAATTAACAAGAAAATTAATGTCATTGGGGTAAAAGCGCGGGGTGCTCTATATTTATTATTATAATTTCTTACCAGCTCTATTCCGAAATAATGAGTTAGTGTAAAAATGTAGTACAAAGAACCCACACGCATTCACCTCAATGGCATTAATTTTCTCGTTAATCCTCTTTTATTCTTATAATAAGAATTATTTTTTACTTTTTAGTTCGATAAACTATAAAAGCGTGTCTTTTCGTTTTTTAAACTACAATTTATTTTTAATTTTTTTAGTTCAATCTACAACAAAAGCATGTTTTTTTGTTTTTGTTTTTCAAACTATCATTTATTCAAAGAGGAATAAGCCTGTTTTGTTTGTTGTATTTGTATTAACAATGAAGGTTGTAGCTTAATCTTTTAGTCGTCAAATCTAGAATTAATCGCCAAATCTGGAAATGGGATCCGGAATTAGTCACCAAATCTGGAAAGGGGAAATCGTTAATCCTGATGATCCTAATCAGGACAATGGAGCGAAATTATTAAATTATTGTATCGTTATTAGTCCTCTATTGTCATTGTTATTGACAAGTGTGCAAAATTTCGAATTCATCTGACTTTTTAAAGTGGGTAAAAATCGAGCTCAAAGATTTTGTTATATTCAAGTGAAGCTAATAAAAGCATGTTAAGAATGTTACCCTATGAAAAAGCACTATGTTTATTGGCAACGGACCACTTAAATCATGAACCATGGTCAAGTGCTGGGGATGACACCAGAAATATCAACCCCGCCTTTCCAAACTACTACACCACGACAACGGGAAGGACTTTGAACCTCGACAGATTGAACGTGCACCAGACCTTTCTACATGGCGGGTCTTCAGTGGTACTAGGACTCAAACCCTCAAAAAGCCGGCCATGAATTCCTTATCATAACCTCTAAGCTACTAAGGTGGCATAACATTTTGAAAAATTAAATTAAAAAACAGATGTCATATTACAACAATCATTTGATTTAAACAACTGATTAAGTTAAACAGTCATTACTATACTACCCCCAAAAAATACTTAATCAGGATGTTTTTTAACACGCTTTTATAAGTTTCAATTGTATGTAACGGAATCTTAGAACTCGATTCTTTCCCACTTTAAAAGATCGGATTAATTTGAAATTTTGCACACTTGTCAAGGACCGATGACAATACAATGATTTCATAATTTTGTTCCATTGTCCTTATCAGGATCGTCAGGAATAACGATAATCAAATTTGGCGACAATTCCATATACCAATTCCAGATTTGGCAACTTATTGCACATACAATTTTCAAATTTGGCGACTTATTCCATATACTGTTTCCAGATTTGGTGACTAATTCCATATACCATTTCCAGATTCCAGATTTAGCGACTAAAAGAATAAGGTGTAACCCTAAAGCGAGTGTTTCTTAAAGCTAATCATATGCAAGTGTAAAATACACTTGTGGTTAATAAAAATAAAACAAAAAAAGTGTTCTTTATGTGAGAAAGTGGAGGGTGGGTGTGTGTAAGCAATTTCTATCCAAAATATAAACATTTTTCTGAAAATGAAAATTTAAAAAAAGGCTCGTGCATGTGAAAAGAAATTATCTTCCAACTGCTAAATATTTTTTTAATAAAATAATACGTTTAGAAGTAATGATAGGAATTAACATTATAGCAATGCGTTTAAAAGGGGATAATACGATTGACACTTAATATTATGCTTTTATTAACTCGCTTTCTTGAATATCTGTCCGGGTAGAATTTTGTAATTGATTAAACTGTGTGACTTTCCGATGATTTACAGATTTTAAATTTGGACCATAGCTCAGAAGTAGATGACAATGCATAAAAATGTGAAAAAAGAAAAAAAAATTAAGGGAGGAATTTTTTATCCTTTTTAGTCCGGTATAACAACATGGTACATTAAATTTTTTTTTAATTCGAATTTTTTCTACCAGCACGTATATATATATATAATTCCGGCTCCAAATATCAAACTCAAGGATAAATTCAGCAAGGAATAATTGATAGTTTAAAAAACTAAAAAACACGCTTTTATTGTAGATCGAACTAAAAAATGAAAAATAAATTATAGTTTTAAAAAACTAAAGAACACGCTTTTATATTGATTCGAACTAAAATGTAAAAAAATAATTCTTAATATAAGAATAAAACGATGTCATTGGGGTAAAAGCGTGGGGTGCTCTATATTTCATTGTTATAATTTCTTACTAGTTCTATTCCGAAATGCTGAGTTAGTGTAAAAATGTTGTACAAGTGTAGTTAGTTCGAATCAGTATAAAAGCGTGTTTCTTTAGTGTTTTTTTAAACTATAATTTATTATATTTGAAAGTTAAAAACTTAAGCCCTCCGCTGCAAGCTACTGTAAGGAGCTAGGAAGTTATTTTGTTAATACCTTCTTCAGATATAAATCCCCAAAAAAATAATTAAGAGCTCATCGAAACTTTTCTTTGAATTTGAAAAGGAGATTACCAAACGTAAATTAAGCATTTGCGGCCAAGAAATCAAATAATTCTTTTCCTACGCATTAGTTTTAAAATTTTTAGGATGTCAATTGCAAAATTAAACGGGAACACAATTAAAGTAAGAAGATTTTTAAGGATGATCTGAAGGAACTCGGAATTTCTCAACTCTTCGAGTTTCGAAAGACTTAAACCAGCTGAAAATTCTTTGTTTAACGTAGATGTTAGCTCACGCGGAAAAATGCTTAGAATAAGGTCATTTTGCGTGTTATTTTAGTGAGGGTTCATCCAAAAAAAATTTCAGATGTATGATTGATTTTAGTTTTTATAAGAATAAAAAAATGACTAAATAAAATCAACATGTAGATAAAAACAAAGAACAGGTATTCACGATGGAAAACTTTAAAAATAAAAAAATAAGAAACTATTTGGTGTGGAAGAATAGGAATGTTTATATAAAATGTCTCTCTCTCGTGTGACTTTCTTAAAATTTATTTTTCTCAAAACATTCCTCTTTTACTTTAATGCCCACTTTTCTAGGGGAAACTGGTGTATTCGTATTAATTTTTTTGCATGTGTATTTTCATATTCTACAAACATATGCTATATTTTCCTACACTAATTTAAGCATTGGAAAAAAAGTAATTTTTAAGGTTTCTGTAAATTTATTTCAAAAACAATAAATTTTTCTGATAAAACAAATCAGCAATTCTGAAAGATATTTCAATATAACTTAAGTTATCCGACTGCTTACGACAACTTCTTTTTAAAATATAGAGATATGGGATTTTTTGTTCTTTTTAAATTTGGGTTTAGTACATTTTAAGAAAAATATGCTAAAATTAAGAACAGAAAAAGGAATTATATACAAAATTAGTATATACAAAAAAATAACTTAAACGCTGTTCATTCTGTACTAAAAGTTTATGTGAACAAATTTCCAATTTTCAATTCTGATATGTTGCCATGTTGTTCATTTTTAAATGACCTCAGGATAAGAGATATTTTAATTTTTACAAAAACTGAAGTCCTTTATCTTAGTTATATGAAATTGTTTAAAAAAACACTGTTTATATTAACATAAGGGACTGTAAATTTTGTAAAAACAGTGATTGATAAATCTGAAAGGTAAAACACTTCTACTATAAAACTGAAAACATACCCCAAAAAATTCAGTTAGCTATTTTCTAAAACTTTTTGAGCAATCGCTGGCCCCGTTTGGGCATTTAAAAAAATACATTTCGAGTAAAACGCGTTTTAAAGTACATCTGCTTTTCCTAAAACACTTGTAGTTTTTGTTCTAGGGAACGGAAAATAATAAACTTGGTATTTTTATAAAACTAGTAAGATGGCCTATAAAATAAAATCATTTAAAGATTTGGCAAGTTTTGGCAAAATTCACAATTTTGGGGTTGTCGGATACCTTAACTCTTTTAAGAATACATGCTATGTTTATAGATATTGCAGTATCCACCTTTTTATACCCAAATTTTTAAAGCTTTAGTGTCTCTCGTCTAGAATATTTTAATATTCATATATAATAGCAGTGTACACACACACACACACTGAATACTTTTACAAAGCGGGTTTATATTTAAAAAAACAAAAAAAAAAGCCCCGAGAACTTCTTACGCTAAAAATTAAAATCTCGGTATATGGGGGATGTTTGTGTGTGTGAATCCCCAAGCTCCATCTTTGTGTATGCAACTGATGGCTATAAATACTAGCCATTACCCACCCGCTTCTCTGGGTATTTCATGATGTATGAATACGTATATTATTGCTAAGTCTTAGCATTGAATATTAGATTGTATTGAAAAACATTTTATGTACCTCGTCTCCTAAATTAAACAGGATAGAACTTGAATTTCTAAAATTAAAGTAGAATTATCTTTTACACTCCAGTAACGTCCTCCCCTACGAAACCCATTTTTATGTCTATTCAACAGAAAAAACATGCTTGCCAAATTTCATGTTTAATAGTTCAAAAACGAACATTTTTTTTTATCAATGTGCCCCATAACTCCCCTTGGAGGTGGATCTTCTTGGAATTCAACTCAACAAAAGAAGCTTGCTGACCAAATTTCAAAACTGTAGGTTTAGTGAGTGAGTGAATATTAACGTCCCACTGTTCAGCTACATGAGGGCTTTTGGGGACAGTTCGCGTAATTTTGAACCATGGTCAAGTGACGCAGATGACACCTGAGCTAGCACCCACTCTCCTAACTACCACACCACACCACACCAACGGGAGGACGCTTGAGCTCTTGACAGATTTAACGTGCATCGCGCCCCTACACGGTGGGTCTTCAGGGGTACTGGGATCGAACTCATGACATGCTAGCCACGATCCGATGCCTAGACCACTTGGCTACCGCGGCCACTCTGTTGGTTTAGTAGTTTGAAAAGGAATTTTTTTTTTAAATCTATACGCTCCAATAACTCACCGCAACCTCCTCCCCATAAGAGTCGGTTTCCATAAAGTCTTTTCTTAGTGATCTCTATTCAACAAAAATAGTATGCGAGTCTAACAGTTCAAACACGAAAATTTATTTTTTTTTATAGTGGCGTAACATAGAATATTAAGCCCTGCTGCAAAGTCAGGTTTTCGGCCCAAGCCGGACCTTACAAAGGATTGCAAAACCATTACATAACATGGGCTCCCAAGAATCTTGCTCCCACCACCACGATGCGGGAGTATACATTACGCCCCTGCCTTAAGCCCTGGCAACTCAGTTAGGAGTCGATTTCCAAAAACACTTGTGTTCTTAGCAGATCTGTACCCTATGAAAGAAACATGTCTGCCAGATTTCAAGTCTGTAGGCCTAATATTTCTGGAGATCTCATTATGAGTGAGTCGCTTTTATTTAAATATATATAGATTGCTTAAAGACAAACATAATGTTGTAAGAAAAATGATATATCAAAAATATTCAATATAATATTGTCGATAGAGAAAATGCCTAACCTCTTAAAAGGATTTGTTGTCTTTCAGATTTAAAAATTTTGTGGGGAAGAAACAAAATATATATTTTTTACATTTGCAAATTTTATTTTACAGGAATTTTTTTTCTTAAATTTATTTTTATCGTTGGACTTTTTAATTTTTTTTTCTTCCTGCACATTTATCAATGATTAAGTAGCCATTTTCTTTCACTTGCTTAGCATAATTAATTTTAAAAAATTAGGTTTATTTTTTTTTAATTTCTTGAAATTTATAAAATATTTATTAACACTCACTGGTTAAAAAAAAATCAAAAATAATTTTCTGAGATGGGTAGAGAGTAAAAAAAAAAGAAGAGAAAGAGATTTAATTTAGATAATAAACGTGAGAGGGCGCTGAAAAGCAGCAAACTGGTTTTGTGGATAAATAATGAGCGCTAAAATCCGGCGTTTTGCTCTCTGCTCGAAGAAAAGCAGAATTGACATCGCGTGAATCGTGGCATCAGAATAGAATCGTCTGCTCTCTCAGGAACAAGCTAGATCGGGTTTTTTGCACTTGGGAAAAGGGTTGTACAAACAAGTTCTTTGGTGATTCTGAGGTAAGATAATTTTCTGTTTCTATTTTGAGAATGTTTGAAAAAGGTGTATTGTGAGTGTTTAAAATAATTGCTTGTTAATTTTGACAAGTTTTGAACAGATATTTATTGAAAGAGAAATAAAAATTATTTCGATCTTAAAATTCCACAAATCACATTTAAAGAATTAAATAAAAACTTAATTTTTTTATGTTATTTGAAAGTAATAAAATGTTTGGACTTTTCATACTTTTGTTAATTTCACACAAAAAATGAATTTTACTGTTAAAAACTCATTTTTTTTTTAAAATTATTTTTTGTAATCTTTTATTTATTTTTGAGTGCCAAGATGATTTTTGTTTAAAAATATAGAAAAAACACTCTTTAAATATATATATTTTTGATTGAATTTATCGAATAAACTGCCTTTGAGGTAAAAATAATATTAATTGCAAAATATTTTTTTTGTTGGTAAATAAGTATTTTATAAATATTAATGGGTATGAATTTAATTTTTAATATTTATTTCTGTAAGTCATTTGGCATATTTCATAATTTTGTGCAAATTTAAAACGTAGAATAAGTCCCATTTCATAAAATTCAAGTATCTTTACACGGACTGATAAAGCTGTTAATAATCTGTTTTTAAAATACATTGCATATTCTTCCAATTATTCTCAAAAAAGGTGTGTAAGTCATCACAGGTGTTCTGCGACTTGACAATAAGAATATAAGAAATCTGAAGAAAATTTTAGATATTAAGACTTGTTCAATATAGTTCAGAAGAGAAAATATAGATCTTTTAAAAATTTGTTTTCGTTGTAAAGCTGTTGAAATTTTATCAGAATTTAAAATAGAAACAAAATTTAATGGATATTTTTATGTATATTTAGGAATTTACGATATAACAATAGTTTTGCCATAATATACCCGTCAGGACTAAATCCATTGATGGATGAGTTATGGTTTAGATTTCTGTGAATGAATAAAGAGATTAATTCTTAAAAATTCGTTATTAAAAAATAATGATTGATTATATTTTAAATAGAAATGTTATAAAAGGTTCGTATTTCATAAGGTTTTTTTGTTTTGTTTTTGAGAATGTAAACGGAGGAGATGATGGAATAATTTAGACTGAAAACCTTGGTAAAGGTTTAAAACGTTCTACTATTAAATGAATGGATTTTCTTTACTGTTTAGGCCATTATTTGTTTTTCGTATATGAGCATATTTTGGATACAACATTCCCATACTTTTTTTTTACAGCTGAATTTTTTTTATCATAGTTAATAATACAAATTGGCATCTCAATTAAAATCTTCAACCAAATATATCAAGTATATTACTTATTTTAAAATATATATGGATAAAAATGTTAAAAAAAAATCTTAGACTTACAAATATATTATCAGAACTTATCTATAATAAACAGCAAAAATTGTTCAGATTGGACGATTTTTCAGCTGGTCTTAATGGAGTTGTCTTCAACTAAGTGAATCAGTACTTTTCGATAAATTTCCTTTTAATCAGCTATTTGTTTTCCGAAAATGAAATTTTTTGTATAAATTCTTGGTTTGGCAATACACCTTGCGCAAATTTCACAGTAATATTGCTGATGGAAATAATGAAAACTTCCTGAAAAAGTGTTTTGGATGATTCTGATGATTAATTTAAATATTTTATAACTGGTCAAAAATTATTCGATGTCTTTATACATTTGAGTAATATCCTGCTGTATAATTTTTAATCTTTCCATAGATAAGTTTTCATTTCTAATTGAGAGAATTTTTCATTCTGATTTCAATATGCCATTATACAATTATGTTTTAATAAAAAAGATAAGATCAAAATCTAATTGTTGTTATTATTATTATCTTAATCCTATTATTTTTAAAACTGTTAAAATGTCAAATTTTTTCAATGCGATGTATAAATTTATATAAAAAATATTTTTTTAAACAGTGTAAAATTTCATCCTCTTGTTTTCATCTTAAAAAGTGAAATACATTTTTAATTAATAAAAGCATAAACAATACGTGAAAGAACTAATTGCAATTATTTCCACATGCAAAAATACTTTTATCAGAGTGTTTATCTTTCGCATTTTATTGTTTTTTATTTAATATTCTCTCTATATTATCTTCAGTTATTAACCGCCAGAGTATCAACACGCATTGTTCCGCGCAAAAATTGTATTTAATATTTCGAAAGAAAAAACAAAGCGTGTTTTGATGGCACATAATTTCAGCGGTGTTTGCTGTCGGGGAAAAAACAATCGTTAAGAGCATTGACCCGAAAAAGCGCGGTGTATCTTTTCGATTGCACTCAGACAAAATGACAGATAAAGAAGGACAGAGATAAAATTCAAAAATTCTTATCTCCTTTAACAATTTTAAAAAAGATAAGGAAATGTACAAGCTGTTTTAATTTTAAAATTAGAGGAAGGTTTTGTGGATTTTTAAAGTATTAACCATTTGAGATTTTAAATGTTATGGAAATATCAGAAAATTCTCAGTATTCTAAATAGATTGTTAAGTAATTCGCGTTTGAGACTTTATCCTCTCTATACTAGCTATTTCAAAAATTTCCCTAGAAAGAGTAAGCAAAACTACAGGAATATTGCGTTTATTCTGTTCTCAAATGAGATGAAGAAACACGTGTTTGCTTATTTCAGGTATGTTTAAGTTAAAGAGTCCATGGACGGGGGGGGGAGCATATTTCATTTATTTTGACTCTGAAACCCTGAAAAGCTCAATTGACTACTGAGTTTATCTTTTGTATTTTCTTTTATTTTCTGTCACGTACATGTTTTTATGAAATATTATTCCGAAATAAACTATCGAAAATTAAGGTTTTGTTGTCGCACATATATTAAGCCTTAAGATTACAAATTGTTTTTTTTTATCCAGTAATCATTTATAATTATAATTATTTTCTTGTATTTATGGATATATACAAGTTTTTTAAACTGACACAAGTCGGAGCCATCTAGCTCGACCTAACAAACACAATTGTACCATATTTGGTTTGGAGACTAAAAATGACGTATAAAATAAGATTCCTAAAATAAATTGTAGTTTTAAAAAAACTAAAAAACATGCTTTTATAGTGAATCGAATTAAAAAGTAAAAAAGTAATTCTTAATATAAGAATAGAAGGATTAACGAGAAAATTAATGTCATTGGGGGTAAAAGCGTGGGGTGCTCTCTATTAATTATTATAATTTCTTACTAGCTCTATTCCGAAATGCTGAGTTAGTGTAAAAATGTAGTACAAAGCACACCAAGCATTCACCACAATGGCATTACTTTTCTCGTCAATCCTCTTTTATTCTTATATTAAGAATTATTTTTTTACTTTTTAGTTCGATTTACTATAAAAGCGTGTTTGTTTATAGTTTTTTAAACTATCATTTATTCATTGTTGAAATTTATCCTTGAGTTTGATATTTGGAGTCGGAATTACGTGGCTGCTCTTCAATGGATATTAATTAACGGGTCTGAAAGGTATTTATTCTCTCCGTTTACGGGACTTCGGGGATGAGTCCCGTATCGTTATATTTCTAAGATTCCGTCAAACTAATAAAAGTGTGTTAAGAAAAAATATTACGTGTCAATCGTATTATCACTTTTTAAACGTATTGCTGTAATATTAATTCGTATCATTACTTCTAAACGTATTACTTAATAAAGATTTAAAAAATATATTTAGCAGTTACAACATAAATTATTTTTTTCTCATATGCATGAGTCCTTTTTTAATTCCATTTTCAGAAAAACTAGACACTTTATATTATGATAAGAAATTGCTGAAGCACCCATCCCCCTTCCCTTTCTCATATAAAGAAAAAACACTTTTCTTGTTTTTGTATTAATCACAAGTGCTTCGCGTTTGCTTTTTCTCTTAACTTTTTAGTCGCCAAATCTGGAAATGGTATGTGGAATTAGTTGCCAAATCTGGAAATCGTTATTCCTGATAATCCTGATCAGGACAAATGGGACAAATTATGAAATTATTGTATTGCCGTCGGTCTTTGACAAGTGTGCAAGCTTTCGAATTAATCTGATCTTTTAAAGTGAGTAAAAATATCGAGTTCAAAGATTCCGTTACATACAAGTGAAACTTATAAAAGTCCTTGTCAATAGGTCTATTTTTGGTGCTGTTGTGTAGCATACCAAACCAAGAATCAGAATAAAACTCGAGTTTGGAAGCAAAATTCAGATTTATACTTTCATATATGACAACCACGCCAGTAATTTGAGAAATAAAAACATGCAGATAGCTCCGAAAATTAGTATTCTCAACTGAAGCAAGTCAGCTCAAATGAATATAAGGCTTACCAAAAAGCGCATTATTGGTAAAACTGTACATTGTCTTAATCATTCATAGTTCCTCGTAAGCTCAGAATCTAACAGAAGCTATGTAAGGGGGTTTTATCACTTAATGCTTTGTAAGGAATGATTACGAAGTTTAAAAAAAGACTAGCTGACGATTCGGAAGGACGTAACCGTGTGTCAAAAGAGGTGATAATGAATGTTTCAAATGTAATCGTCGACGGATCACACGGAACCGCTGTTGATACACATATCACAGAAAACTGTGGCATGTTAACAACTGTTAATGGAGTCATTTAACAGTTGTTTCACTGTTAATGAAAAACCCATCCAACAAGGTAAGGTCGCACGTCATTGGATAGGAAAATCTGTTTTAATTGTGCTTGGAACAAAAACAGTATAAAAACAACATGAAAACGCTACTGACTTTTCCCCGTGCCATTCCCTTCTTCTCAAGTACATATTTAGTTCAAATTTGAAGTGTGTTCTTTTGAATGAATTCAATATATCGAAGAAGCAATTTTTGCTCAATGATAATGATTGTTTCGTTTTTTTGACGAAAAAAAATGACTTTTCCGAGAAGTAGAGCATTGGAGAATATTGGGGCCCTGCAAAATCAGATTATGGGCACCAAGCTAGATCTTACCAACGGTTACGCGCTTGGTAAGATCTTTGGTAATCTTTGGGACCCCTAGAATCCTGACCACTCCACGATGTAGGGGCATGAGGGCGTACGTTACGCACTGCTTCCAAGTTATTCAAAAGTTGTTGCACCTTTAGCGAAATACCATCTAACAAAGGCAAGATCGTAGCACATTGGATAGGAAAAGTTAATTTTTAATTGTCCTTGGGCAAGCATTAAAAACAATGAAGCCCCCAATAAATACTTTTCTTATGCCATACTGTTTCCTCCTTCTTCAAGTATATTCAGATCAAATTTAAAGTCTTTGAGCAGTGGTTTTTTTACAGCATTTTGAAAGGGGAACTTTAATTATAAACACCCTGTATTATACGAAAAAAATTTATGTTTTTAGATTTTTGATTAATTATTAAAGGTAAACGTTAAGAGAACTCGTGTGAGAAGATATGCAAGTTTTTTTAATTTGTTTTATATCAAAATAGTGTGATATAATTCATTTAAAAACATATTGGGAATATATATATGTATATACATATAACACTAACACAATTAAAAGATTATTTTAAAAATATTCAGTAAAATAAATGAGGATTCACATTTCATTTTTATCCAATTGGCCACATACATCTTGTATAACGTTAAGCATTTCAAAATAAAACGCTTAATATTTAATACGACATAAATTTAGACTTAATTATTACAAATTCATAAAACTT